>JAJOZX010000396.1:685000-690000 GCA_023014485.1 Bathynomus jamesi | reverse complement strand
TCGCTTGCCGCACAGATTTTCTTGGACTTTGGTGATACGTTTCCAGTACTCTTTCTTGCTTTTTTGGGGCTTGTCGATGTCCGTGGTCTTCCGGAACGCTTCTTGTGGACATTCTGAACAGTTCCATCGGCTTCAAACTTATCTCTAAT
Source organism: Bathynomus jamesi (assembly GCA_023014485.1). NCBI lineage: Eukaryota > Metazoa > Arthropoda > Malacostraca > Isopoda > Cirolanidae > Bathynomus > Bathynomus jamesi. Next base: position 689,851 of record JAJOZX010000396.1, on the reverse strand, counting down.
TCGAGTGATGGTAAGTCGCGTTGGTGGATCTGTTTGAAACTCCCTCCTAAACTGTCTTTGCACTTCAACTGCGTTTTCACACTTCCAGTAGCATTTTAGAATGAATTTCCTTTGTTCAAAGCTTAGTCTGACTGCCATTATTAATTCTAATGGGTTTAACTTGGAAAGAAAGAAACATCAATTGAGCTATCAGCTGTTAAAGTGTGTATACATTTTTTTTGGGACGCCCTGTATATATATATATATATATATACAGGGTGTCCCAAAAAAACTATATACTCTTTATAGCATCATATATTTTATAATTTAAAAAAAAACCAACAATATATCGTTATAGCAATTGCCAATGAAAGGTAAATTAGTAATCTAAGTGATGAAAATGTTATAGCTTCGCCATTACAAGGCCTTTGATAAAAACGAGACCAGGCTTAGTCGACGCATTCAAAAGTGCATTCATGCCGCCGGAGAACATTTTGAGCACTTGGCGTAGTTAATTAAATTTTATATGCAAACAACTCGCTATAACATTTTGATCACTTAGATTACTAATTTACCTTTCATTGGCAATTGCTATAACGATATATTGTTTGGGTTTTTTTAAAAATTATAAAATATATGATGCTATAAAGAGTATATAGTTTTTTTTTTGGGACGCCCTGTATATATATATGAGCAAAATCCATAATGAAATTATAGTCATTATATTGCAGGGGAAAACTATAGTAAAAAACAAGATTACCCCAAAAAAACAAGGCACATCGTTAATAAAGCGTGACTCCTCCACCCTTGACATTCTTTGCCCAGAATTTCCACTTTGTTATTAAAGACAGAAAAAAACAGTACCCACAATTGCCAGCACACACACACACCACACATACACCCACACCCCCACACACACACATATATATATATATTATATATATTATATATATTATGTAAAAATATTGAAATGCAATATTGAAATAATTAACAGTAGGGTATCGGAAAGGGTACCCTGGATCGTTTATCACCCGTTATGGTTCAACCCAATTATGTGGCAGTGCGCATATCAGCGAAGTTTATTTCTATGTATAAAAATCCATCATGGTCACATTCCTGATGTTTTTTTTTATTATTATTAAGGCGTTGGCATGATTCGGAATCGTTCGTTCTTTTTTTTTCATTCCTTTTTTCGTTTTCGTTCGTTGTTTTTAAATATTTTTTTGCTCTTTCTTCGTTGTTTTTTTTTAATTTTTTTAATTTTAATTTTTCATTTTTTTTCATTTTTTTTTATCGTCCTTTTTTCGTTTTTAAGTTTTTCTTTTGTAAAGGAACAGAAAACGCGCGAGACAAATCCGTTCGTTCTTTTCGGGTTAACAGGGTCAAATGCCCAAAAAAGTGAAAAAAGTGACGTCACAAAGAGAATAAACAATATACCCTGGAATGGTATAATAAACCGCAAATTGGCCTGACCAATTTACATCTCACACTGTAGTATGTGACATTTTTCTATATTTATCTAAATATTTTTCGCTATCTATATCTTTATATATTTTTCGCTATCTACGAGTATAGTTTTTATATTTTTTCGCTATCTATATCTTCTATATATTTTTGCTATCTATATCTTCTATATATTTTTTCGCTAATATATTCTATATATTTTTCGCTATCTATATCTTCTATATAATTTTCGCTATCTACGAGTATATCTTTTATATATATTTTTCGCTATCTATATCTTCTATATATTTTTCGCTAATTATATCTTCTATATATTTTTCGCTATCTATATCTTCTATATATTTTTCGCTATCTATATCTTCTATATATTTTTTGCTATCTATATCTTCTATATAATTTTCGCTATCTACGAGTATATCTTTTATATATTTTTCGCTATCTACATCTTCTATATATTTTTTGCTATCTATATCTTCTATATATTTTTTCGCTAACTATATTCTTTATATATTTTTTCGCTAACTATATCTTCTATATATTTTTTCGCTAACTATATCTTCTGTATATTTGTCACACACTGTAGAATGTGACATTATTCTATATTTATCTAAATATTTTTCGCCATCTACAGGGTGTCCCATAAGTCAGGCATCATAGGAAAAATATTTAAAAAAAGGCAAAACAAAAGCTTTTATTCAGAGAACGTGTTCAATATGTCCACCATTGTTTTCAATACAAAAATTCTGGCGTGATACCCAGTCAGCAAGCAGACGGTGAATGAAGTCAGGAGTAATGTGTTACATGCCCCAATAATGCGCTGCCGCAAATGTTCAACACTCCTAATTTTCTCTGCGTATACCAGCGCTTTCAAGTGGCCCAGAGATAAAAATCTAGTGGCGTGAGATCCGGGCTTCTAGCTGGCCATTCCACAGGCCCTCGACGTCCTATCCAATGACCAGGGAATTGTTGGTACAGGTATTCCCTTACTTTGGTGCTGTAATGTGCAGGAGCGCCGTCTTGCTGGAACCATGTTGGGAAATTTTCTTCTTCGTTCAAGACACTGGGAAATGCTTCTTCCTTGGCATACGTAGGTAGGTGCCTCCAGTGACATGTTCATCGAAAAAGAGGGGGCCTATGATGCGATCCTTCCAAATGCCAACGCCATACCATCACCCGAGATGCACCTTGTTCGTTTGAAGAGGTATACCAGTGAGGGTTGTTTTGAGACCAGTAGCGGGTGTTTTGTCGACTTACCTCACCATTTCCATAAAAAACAGCCTCGTCACTGAACAGAATGGTGGACGGGAAATTGGCATCCCGAGCATATTGTTCCGTAGCCCATTCACAAAATTCCATCCGCCGGTCGGGATCGTCTTCGCTTAATTTCTGTAGGATCTGAAGTTTATATGGATGCCATTTGTGAGCTGAAGAATGCGATGGATGCTACATTTCGACACTCCTGTCTCGGCGGACAATAGCCGAAGAGATTTATTGGGGACTTCTGTTAAACTGAGCCAGGATAGCAGTCTCTGTATCATCGTCAGTGGACCTCCTTGAAGGTCCACTGCGTGGTTTATCTTCTATGGATCCTGTTTCCTTAAACTTTGCAACAAGTTGTTCCGTAGCCCATTCACAAAATTCCATCCGCCGGTCGGGATCGTCTTCGCTTAATTTCTGTAGGATCTGAAGTTTATATGGATGCCATTTGTGAGCCTGAAGAATGCGATGGATGCTACATTTCGACACTCCTGTCTCGGCGGACAATAGCCGAAGAGATTTATTGGGACTTCTGTTAAAATGAGCCAGGATAGCAGTCTCTGTATCATCGTCAGTGGACCTCCTTGAAGGTCCACTGCGTGGTTTATCTTCTATGGATCCTGTTTCCTTAAACTTTGCAACAAGTTGTTCCGTAGCCCATTCACAAAATTCCATCCGCCGGTCGGGATCGTCTTCGCTTAATTTCTGTAGGATCTGAAGTTTATATGGATGCCATTTGTGAGCCTGAAGAATGCGATGGATGCTACATTTCGACACTCCTGTCTCGGCGGACAATAGCCGAAGAGATTTATTGGGACTTCTGTTAAAATGAGCCAGGATAGCAGTCGCTGTATTATCGTCAGTGGACCTCCTTGAAGGTCCACTGCGTGGTTTATCTTCTATGGATCCTGTTTCCTTAAACTTTGCAACAAGTCTGCTAACACAACTCTGTGTTATTGGCTCGCGGTCTGGATGCAGTCTGTTAAATTCAGCAGCGGCCTCTCTTTGACTCCGATTTCCTATGAGTAGAATTATCTGGATTCGTTCTTCCTTGCTCACAGACATTATGGCCTGTAGAAAAAGAAAAATATGAAGTATGGTTTGTAGAGATAGAAAAATATGAATTTCTCCTATGATGCCGGACTTATGGGACACCCTGTATATCTTCCACATATTTTTCGCTATCTATATCTTCTATATTTATGGATACCAGAAAAAAGTCTTTCGTGACGAAGGATTAAAAGTGTTCCATGAATTTTTTTATTTGATCAAGAGTTTGATCAGTTCCAAACAGTGTCGCATTTCCCAAGGTCTAATTATGGCCACACCTTCTGCAACTATTCTTTCAATTTTAGCCTTCTGCGTTCTTGCGAAAGGGGACTTCACACTTCGAAGTGGAATTCAAACGTCTTTTCTGTTCTCCCCCGATCAAAGGAGATCCAGAAGGTAATTAGGCTAGAAATCAGTGACAACAGGAGGAAATAAATTATATATATATATATATATATACTGTATATATATATTCTACTGAGATATATAAAATATATATAATCTGTTGGGGAGAATGGGAGGGGCGGGTGCGTTACTAAAACCTTCCCTGGTTCTCTCTCGATGTGTACACTAAATTTGGGTGCAGATTACAAGAGCCGTTTAGGCGTGTATAAACGAATAGAACATCATCATCTGACATCATCATCATCATCTGACATCATTTGACATCATCATCATCTGACATCATCATCTGACATCATCATCATCATCTGACATCATTATCATCATCATCTGACATCATCATCATCATCATCTGACATCATCTGAATATAATTATAATATATATATATATTATATATATATATATATATATATATATTTGAATACTCCCACATTTTTTACATAAAATATTACCAAGGCAAATGAATCTATACAGTATATGTTCAAGTATAAATATACCCAATAAAGGTATAAATATACCCAATAATCTTCAAAATTTACTCATAAATAAACATTTGGTATTATCAAAATATATATATTTTTTGTACCGGATCGAGTTCCATCTTCAATAAATATAACAAAAGGTGGAGTAAAGAATTGAAGCTCAGAATAAAAGTAAACAGTCAGCCATTTGTAATTCTAGTTTCATTAAACGTACTG
>JAJOZX010000396.1:672500-680000 GCA_023014485.1 Bathynomus jamesi | reverse complement strand
TATTAACAGATATTCGTTGAAATGTTGACAGATTGTTGATAGAATTTTTATTGTTGACGGATTGTTAATGGATTAGTGGATATTCGTTGAAATGTTGACAGATTGTTGACAGAAATTTTATTGTTGAAGGACTGACGGATATTCGTTGAAATGTTAATAAAAACATGTCGAAACACGCGGAGAATAAAGAGAGTCGTACGGTTCGAAACCGCTCACTTTCTCTTCTCTTTGCTGTCGTGTTCGTCTTGCATCTCTCTCTCTCTCTCTCTCTCTCTCTCTCTCTCTCTCTCTGTGCCCACATTATTGATTAATTTCTATTCCTCCTACATTTTTAATTTTTCTTTCTTCCCGTCCCCATTGTCGGTGTTTCGTGGGTATTATGTGTAGTGTGTATCTTTTGCCTTCTGCTCAACCGAACGAGAAATGGTTGAACGCATCGCGACAGTTGAAAGCTTTGAAAAGGTTCGGAGAATGGGAGAAAAACAGAAACAAAATAATTAAAAGGAGATTCGGCAAACGTGCCAAGAGTGCCAAAAGTGCCAAGAGTGCCAAGAGTGCCAAAAGTGCCAAGAGTGCCAAGAGTGCCAAGTGTGCCAAGAGTGCCACTGGGTGATAGAACGACAAAACAACCGAAGGAGAGAGAGAGAGGGAGGGAGCAAAGAATGAAAAATGCTTCAAACGAAACTGGCACAAAAGAAAGAGAAAAATCGCAAAAAACAATTAATGAGAGATTAGATGACTAAAAAATAAGCAGAAATTTATCTAACAGGTTTTTCTTGGCACTCGTAACCTTTTAAGGTGTCGCTCCTGTCTTCAACATGTACACACACACACACACACACACACACACACACATAATCTCTCTCTCTCTCTCTCTCTCTCTCTCTCTCTCTTTCTCTCTACATTTACGTGCTTATCTATATAATTTGCTAATGCCATACCAATACCAGTACCATACCAATATCATACCATACCATACCATACAACTTATAGAGAACTATCCCTATATTTTTATATTAGAATCTTTTTAATTGTATTTTTTAATGATAGCCTCCCCAAAATCAAAGATTATTTTCATTAAAATTACCAAGAAATTATAAAAAAAATTATAATAATTTGAAATTTTAAATAAAAAAATAAATTACTTTAATGGATTAAAATTTCACTTAAAAAAAAATTATGTCTAATAGTTCAGAAAGCAAACGTCATCCATATATACACACACACACACACACACACACACACACACAACACACCTTTGGTTTGGTCTTTGGTTAGCTTCCGCCCGAATTGTTCATTCTGACGAAGGTCGAGCTTTTCACTCCACCTTAGACCTACAGTTTAACGTGGAATCCTAACCACGCCCCACCAGCAGCCAGCCCAGCGTCTAGGCCAACCAGGGTACCCCTTTATCGACCAATTACTTTCTTTATTGTGTGGATGAACAGCTGGGTTTTGCTGCACGCCGCCTACCGTCACCGGGTTTCGATTCGGGGCCGATGGATTCGTAGTCAGCGACGCTAACCACAACATCACCGAGGCGCATTCGCTCGTATATATATATATATATATATATATATATATATATATATTAGTAAACAATAACATTGATACATTAATTCGGCAAATCGTGTAATTTACCTAAATTTTACGTAATAAATGTACAAAATTATATAATTTTAAGTATCGCTATTGAACGTATTGAACGTATTAAAGGTAATTTTAATTTTAATTAAAATTAAAATTAAAATAGTTACCCATTAAAAATCGAAAGATAAATTAGAAAACTGAAAATTCAGTTATGTAAATTTTTTTTTTTATTTTAACCATACATGATGCCATGAAAAGCCATGTTGGAAACACGTTGCGTCATGCTGGCTGTGGATATATATATATATATATATAATATATATATATATATATATATACAGGGTGGTTCATAAGTCCCAATCGGTTATAATGAAAGGGAAAATCCATCTAGCGGAGCTCACACTGACGTAATTGATTTGTAAGGGAAAGAATATTTGTCGAAATGGTCATAATATTTTCCACTTTGAATTATTTATCACTAAATATTTCAAACCTCATTTAGAATTTTTTTTTGCTTTGGTTAATTTTTTTTCCTTTGTATTTTCGCTTTAATTATAACGGATTGGGACTTATGGGCCACCCTGTATATATATATATATATGTGAAGAACGACGCTTGTGTAGAAGAGCGTTCCGCACAAGATGAGGAGGGAGAACGAACAAATGAAAAATGAGGTAACCACCCTGGAATCGAACCCGGGATCATCCGATTGCCGGTCAGATATGCTATCCACTACACCATATATATATATATTTCTCTTCTCTCTCTCTCTCTCTTTCATATGTCTTTGGTGTAGAGGAAATAAACGCTTTGTTTCACGAGTTTATTAAAACCATTTTTGTTTGTAATAAAAAGAGATAATTTGTAAATAAAATTTAATAATAATTAAATTAATTAATAATAATTAAATTAATTAATATAATTAATTATATTAATTAATTAATTTCATTAAAGAAAATATTAAGTTTTGTAATTTCTTTTTCTAATTGAAGGGCAATTACGCATTCGAATAATGCAATTCGATACAAGTGAGGTCGCGCGCGTGATTATTTTTCTACAGATGTACCACACTAACTTTTTAGTGAGGTAGCGCTCTTGATCCTTTCCAAATATGGATAAGATTCGTGTAAAAAATTCTGGGAATATATTTTATGATAAAAAAAATATGTTGATCGTGATTAGGTTAGGTTAGGTTAGGGTAGGGTAGCTTAGGTTAGCCAGTACCTCACTATTTATGCAATTCATAGAAAACGCCTTTCGATTCCTCACTTCCATTCAGAACACCTGTTATATTTTTCTCGGTTCGATACCACTAAGGTTAGGTTAGATTGGGGTAGGTTGGGTTAGGTTAGGTTAGGTTTAGTTAGGTTAGGTTTGGTTAGGTTTGGTTAGGTTAGATTTGTATTATATGGAATTAGAAAAGCCTCTACTTCGTCAGTGCCGGTGTGTGTGTGTGTGTGTGTGTGTGTGTATAAAGAATTTAAGTCCTAAGTACAAGCGAATTACATCAAAATATAGATTTTTTTGAAATTTTACATCGCTTATTATGTAATTATTTCGCAACAATATAAAAAAAAAATATATATATATTATATATATTATTATTTCTACGATTCTTCCGGCGACCTTTTTTGACCTAACACTGATAGAGGAGTCGCGAGGTCACGTTTGGAATTTTGTGGTATATACCCCAGACCGTCTCCTCAAATTACTAACTTTACTCAGCGCGTTTTCAGAAAGTTGTTTTATTTTGGAGAATGGCAGAATGTATGATATTGGTTTAAACCAACCAAACCATACGTGCATAACCATATTTGCCAATCAATGCGAATGATTTAGCCAACCATGCTTATTTTTCTGGTAACAAACTTAAGCGATTGGGTTGAACATTTACGAGACTACGTTGGTGAATAATAATTTGATTGTTACAACCAAGTATTTTTCCAAGACACAACAACACTTGGAACGGAATGGAGGAGGAAGATTGCTTAAAGAAGAGAAGAGAAAAGAAGACAAAGCAAAAAAAAAAAAAAAAAAACCAGAAAATTATTGATCGGTGAAAGGAGCTGAAACGGTGATCTCACTCACAAATCACAGTCACGAGGAACGAATAATATATATATATATATATATATAATATAAACAATATTACTACAAATGCCCAGAAAACTACCCAACACCCGGGCATTGACTGACCATCAAAAAGAGATAGATAGATAGAAAGATAGATAGATAGATAGATAGATAGAGAGACAGGAAATGTTAAATGCGAGTAAAGGTGTCTTGAAGCTATTCTATTTTCTTCCCTTCTCCCACCCCACGCGACACCCCACACACGAAGCCCCCCCCCCCCCATATAAACTACAATTCTTTTCTTGTATTTTATGAGCATCTCGAATCGAAAACAGAGTTCTCAGTCGCTTATCTGAGAAATCCCTCTACAAATCTCTTAAAATTTAATATGCATATAGAAAGTAAGCAATAAGCGCACGCACACCACACACACACACACACACAAACACACACACACACACATATATGAGCGAGTGAAAGAGAAAGATGAGTACCTCTGCGGCAAATTATACAGGTAAATAATTAATGTCTACGTATTAGTTACGAGCGAAACCCTCCTATTAATTATTATTCCGAAATCTTTTCAGCTGAAAGGGCTACGTCACGTCGTAGCCAATGTCGTAACGACGCTTCCCGTTGATCAGCGAAGTTAAGCGACATTGGGTCTGGGTAGTAATTGGATGGGAGACCGTCTTCTGCTCCCAGATTATGTAGCGACCCGTCGTGGTTCGGATCTCACGTAAAACTGTACAGGGTGTCCCTAAAGCCTTGTTACACCTATGTATAATCTCGGAATATTAAATAATGTTTGGTTCCAACAGGATGGAGCACCTCCCCACTATTCCTTGAGAGTTCGTGAATACTTAAATGAGGTGTTTCTGATCGATGGATTGGGACATTAAAATGCAACATTAAAATGACCTCCGAGAAGCCCAGATCTCTCGACTTGTGACAATGCGTTATGGGGATTTACAAAGGAAAAGGTTTCTCCAAAACGTTACGATGCCAATGACGGACTAAAGGAAGCCGTAAAGGATGCTTTTAAACTAGTAACACCTAAAATGCTGAGGAGGAGCATAGCACACCGAACCTGGTGTAAAAACATTCTGCGCAATGAGAACGATGGTTTGCGTACAGATCCATTGGATACATGATAAACTTGCGTATAACTATGTATAAACTACACTTTCATTACCATAGTTACAGAACACTGGAGTAACATTTACATAGGTGTATAACAAGACATTCAGGACACCCTGTAGGTCCCCTCCGTCATATGACCTTAGATATTGCGAAGGAGGTTAAACAAACCCAATCAATATTACTTCAGCTGAAAAAATTAAACTATTTCCCGTTGACAATGAAAGGAATTAATTCAGTATTTTCTTACGCTTAGGAAGAACGCGGAAAGTATACCCCTACCCACTATATATTATATATATATATATATAAGGTGGCCCAGGGTAGAGTAGTCCCATCATTTCTTTTAACAAAACTCAATGAGGATACTTTATATTGGGACACCCTGTATTTAATATATATATATATATATATATATATATATATATATATATATATATATATATATATATTATATATACTAACAAGGTTATTCTTTCTGGCATTGCTGTTACTCTTACTGAGACCATTAATATTTTTATTATGAAATTGAAACATTGCATCAAAACCATTTATCCACAGCATTATTCACCCCGAGGGCCCACCCCCCCACCTCCCCCCCCCCCCAACCCAAAAAAAATATCCTGGTAAAATGTATTAGTAGGGGTGGGGGGGCATTATTTTTCACGATGTAAAATAATTTTAAATTGAAGTGAAACAAAAATGGTAACTTCTTTGTTGTGTTGCCAGTTAGTGTTTTTTTTTTTTTCTATTTCCCCATTTTTTTTTTCAGCTGAAATTATGATACCTGATCGTGGTAACATGTGAACCTTAGCTACACTAATTAACCTTCGTATCAATAACGTTCACCACAGTCTGGTACATTACTTTTACACACACATATATATATATTATAGTGTTGTCGTTACTCATTTGCAATGCCGACAAGAGTTGATTGCGTATAATTAATTTTGTTTCTGCAACTGATATCTTTTGCGTGATTGCAAGTGTATAACTTGACTTTTGCGCGCGCGCGCGCGCGCGCGTAAAAGTGAGAATTGGGCGTGGAAAAAAAACAAATACTGAGAGAGATCATAATGATACATGAAATAAATACCTTTTTAACTAACTTCTACTTATAATTTCTATATAATTTTCTATAATTTTCTATAATTTTCTATAATTTTACAATAAAAACATCATTACATTTACGGTTATCTTTCACCTCGTAAATATTTGTTTACATTTTTATTACGGCTGTAAATCAAAGCCAAGAAGCTATTTATTTTTCTGTTGATCTAACTTCTTTTGTTTTTCTCCTTTTAGCATATATATATATATATATATATATATATATATATATATATATATATATATATATATATATATATATATATACGCATTCCGAATGTAACTTGTTTAGGAAATTTTTTTATGTAACTAATAAAGTACCGTTATTTTTCGATTTAGAAAGACGGAAATCTTTCCAGGAAAAGAAGGCGAATCTCGTACGTACACGGAGAAATGTACCGTAAATTAAAAGGAAATGACCTATCCTATTGAGGTAATTACATAAATCTTACCTGAATGAGGTAAAAGTGATGTTTGGGCACCGATGACACTTTTGTCATGAATTGATTTATGTTCCCAGCGATGGTGAAAAACCAAAATCCAGACACAAAGAACAGAAGACAAGACGATTATTTTTTTTCTCTTTTCGTCGACCTACCACAGCATCCTTCACCTTTTTGACCTTTGGAGTTAAGCTAGTTATTCTTACACCCTCCTTTTTTCTATATCTCCTTTCGGTTCAGGTATACTGTATGTATATATATGTATTATATGTACACATATATATATATATGCTGGTATATCTATTCTTCTTTTTATTATTCTGCTCTTGTAATTTGTATTAATTTTTTTTTTCTTCTTCTTCTCTCTCTCTCTCTCCCCCTTTGTCTCTCTCTCTCTCTCTCTCTTTGTCTCTTATTCGTTCACTCCCCCGACTTACTTTCAATTTCTTTGAATAGCTCTTTTTCCACGTCTAAGTTATATGTTTGAATGTACTGTAGAACACGGTGTTCCTTTAAATGCTGATTAGCATCAGGGTTCAGTTTACAGTCTCTTCTGATATTTATTTTATTCTAGGCGTTATTCCAGTTGTTGTTGTTTGTTGTTGTTTGTTGTTGTTGTTGTTGTGCTCCTTCTGCTTCTAGTTCCTTTTAGTTGTGGTTTCTGTTTGAGTTCAATCGGTGAAATAGGCGTTACTTCTTAATTCTAGTGTCGTACTAGTCAAAAAAAAAGGAGACAGGTTGAAGTTATATAAGGTCTGATTTCCTTCGTTCGGTGTAAATAAATTCTGGACGCATTGCGATACTCTTTTGCAAGATTTGTAAAGTTCAGAAACAACTTTTTTCAAGCGAGAGGAGTTAGAAAAACGAACTAAACAGAAATTAATCTTATTCTCTGCAGGTCATAAACATGTTTGAAGATTTTTTTTTTTCTCTCTTTTCCTCCCCTTCACAATCTTAAGATATTTTTAAGATGGTTTTATATATTTTTTTGTTTATAAAATAAGCTGTAAATTGTGTGTGAGAGCATAAAATTTCCACTGTACTCTTTTTTACATTCATATAACAGAAAAAACTGGTTTTGGATGACTAGAGTTAAATAAGATCAAATTTCTGACACAATTTGGCAATTCAAAGTTTCTTCATG
>JAJOZX010000396.1:660000-667500 GCA_023014485.1 Bathynomus jamesi | reverse complement strand
TATACACAGTATATGATATGTGTACACTGTACATATATGTGTGCGCACACAACACATATATGTACACTGTACATATATGTGTACACACACACACACACACACATACATATATATATATATATATATATTATATATATGTGTGTGTGTGTGTGTGTGTGTGTACTGTGCTTTCGCGGAAAAACGACTTATTTTTAAGTATAAATAGACATCAACCCCCCCCCCCCCCCCTCAGAAATTCGCTAACAAAAAACTTAATTAATAATTAAGTAAAAATACCATATCTAAAGATGGTCTTATATTGTATGGGGACTTCAACGCAATTTTAATTTAAGTAGTAATCCAAATTAACGAAAAAAGATGCTATGACGTCATATAATACTAATAATAATAATAGGCTCCACTATTAGCCTCTTTTTAAAATAAATAAATAAATATTAACCTTATACGTAAGAAGAATTAAATACAAGATATATATATATATATATACTGTATATATGAGTCAATGATAATGATGTAATTTTAATGTTATTTTTTTTTTAAAGTCGAATATTATTTTAATTTAGTTTGCCATTAAATAACTTTAAACAAGACTTTGGAGAGGGGGGGGGGGTGAATTATTAAGGTGAGTGGAGTATTAAAAAGATAAAAATAAAAGTTTTTTTAGAAGGGGGGTTTCCCCCCCCCCCAAATTGCTGCACATAATGAGCCTCGGTGGTGTAGTTGTTAGTATCGCTGACTATGAATCTATCGGCCCCGGGATCGAGACCCGGTGACGGTAGGTGCCGCGCAGCAAAACCGAGCTGTTCATCCTTTCACACAATAAAAATTGGTTGGTAGATAAATGGGTACCCTGGGTAGCCTAGTGGTTAAGACACTGGGCTGCTGATCGTGAGATCGAGTTCGGGCGAAGATTTTGTAATTTCTGATCGCCCATGGCGGGTCATGGTTCGGATTCCACATTAAACTGTAGGTCTAAGGTGGAGTGACAAGCTTAACCTTCGTCAGAATAAACAATTCGGGGGAAGAAAACCAAGGTTAACCAAGATTACAATACATACAATATATATATATACAATATATATATATATGTGTGTGTGTGTGTGTGTGTGTGTGTGTGGTGTGTGTGTGTGTACATTGTACACTAATAACTTATTACAACGTCCCTGTCAACCTGCGACATTTCTTTGCAAAATTTTTAATATTAAACTCCAATATTATTAAGTGGATTTGTACATAACTTTTGCCTGATCACTACTTATAAGCATTTAGATTTTAGGCCATTGAAATCTTTGTAAACAAACCTACGTAATACGATGGGTAGTCAGTAAATCCCGCGTATTTTCATTTAAACAAATCTGCAAATTACGTATACTTAAACGCGACTCAGGAATAAATAATGTTAAGTAATATTAAAAAGAGTTTTAAGACGCATTTTTAGGTAAATACTGTACGTAGGTGGAGGGTCATAAGAATAGTGGAACTTTGTTTTCGCATCACCAAAAATTAAAAGAAGTTCAATTGTTTTTTGCTGGTAACTACATTATTTTTTGTCGTCTCCAACAGGGCTATATGGCAGAAGGGTCCTACAGCTTAACGTGGAATCCAAACCACTGATCGCTACATCAGTGAACGCGTAGGACGGACACCCATCCAACTAGATTACACAGGCCCATTTCACTTAACTTCGTTGATCTGTGTAAGGTTTGTCCAACATACGGCCCGCCAAAGATCAGGCCCGGCTGGCGGATACTGAAAATTAATTATCTAATGTCATATTTTATTTCAATAAAATTTAATTTAAAAAAAAAATTATCTAAAAATTGCACACTGGCCCTCGGTGTGGGTCATTAATTGAAATATGGCTCTTCATGAAAAAAGGTTGGACACCCCTGATCTATATAATAGGAATCGATGGAACGAGACAGCTAAAATGTAGAGCCTCGAGGTTAAACTATATTCTATGCAAAAACGAGAAGAATCATGGCAAAATGTCCTCTGAGCGCACATAAGGCAAATAAGAAATAACTGTGGCAGAAAAAAGAGAACCTAACAAACCAAATTATATATTCAAGTGCTACCATTAACTTCACTTGCAGGGTCCGGTTTCTGTTCAGATACGCAACTACCGGTTTTGTTTTTCATTCTCTGCGTTGCGAATTGAATTTCAAATAGTAGTATAGTGGCAACTATGTCGAGAGAGGAAAAGGGGAAAAAGCAAAATTTTAATCTCTCAAAGGGGCATGGGGAGTGGGGGTAAGATAAGGGGTAGCGGTACCATCCCTCAAAAATTTAATATTGATCTGAATATAGAAGTAACCTAACCTAACCTAACCTAACCTAAACTTAAAACTAAATTTATATAGTACAGGGTGTACATAAAGTCAGGATCTATTTTTGTGAAGCACTTGGAAATTATATGGAATTCAATCATAAAATGATAAAGTGGTAACATTTATTAAATAATTAAGAGTAGGATTCGACGTGATGCCCATCAGTATTCCTGCACAGCTCAAATCGTTCCGCAGCATTTCTAAACACATTCTGGAGCATTTGCGGGGTTATGTTATCTGCAGCAGTTCGTATACGTGTACGTAAGTTTTTAAGACTCGTAATCTTCGTCTGATAGACGTGCGATTTGATAAAGCCCCATGCAAAGAAATCTAAAGGGGGTTAAATCTGGTGATCTCGCTGGCCAAGGTCTGTTGCTTCCGCGTCCGATCCAGCGATTTGGAAAACGTCCATTTAGATAATCCTGAACAATTTTGGCATAGTGACAAGGAGCACCATCATGTTGATAGACGACGGGGATAGGATTGTTAGTACCGTCGTCTATCAACATGATGGTGCTCCTTGTCACTATGCCAAAATTGTTCAGGATTATCTAAATGGACGTTTTCCAAATCGCTGGATCGGACGCGGAAGCAACAGACCTTGGCCAGCGAGATCACCAGATTTAACCCCTTTAGATTTCTTTGCATGGGGCTTTATCAAATCGCACGTCTATCAGACGAAGATTACGAGTCTTGAAAACTTACGTACACGTATACGAACTGCTGCAGATAACATAACCCCGCAAATGCTCCAGAATGTGCTTAGAAATGCTGCGGAACGATTTGAGCTGTGCAGGGATACTGATGGGCGTCACGTCGAATCCTACTCTTAATTAGTTAATAAATGTTACCACTTTATCATTTTATGATTGAATTCCATATAATTTCCAAGTGCTTCACAAAAATAGATCCTGACTTTATGTACACCCTGTATATATATATATATATATATATATATATATAATATATATATATATATATGCGCGTGTGTGAGACGTCATACTATGAACTTCAGCGGCCACCATTTAATCCTGTCTCAGGCATAAAAATGATATTGCACCATCGGGAGTCGAACCCTGCAAACCCTCGTCCTAAATACATTTTTTAGGCGTGGCTTAACCCACTCGGCATTCTTCGTTTTCTCGCTCTCTCTCTCTCTCTCTCTCTCTCTCTCTCTCTCTCTCTCTCCACAGCTGAGTAAATATACTCCATACCCTGATAATTCACTGGCCAACAAAATGAAACTTTTTTTTCTCATCACAAACATGATCACACTTTTCTTAATGCATTTTTCGCGCTGATTCCGAATCTGGTTTTATTGTTTTTCTAGCACGTAGAGTTATATAGATACACTGGTTTTGATATTTTTAAGTTTTTGATATTGCTATAAGAAAATTTATGGATGTATAGATCACACTTAGGAATGCTAAACAACAAATACATCATATACTTTATTCAATGTACTTATAAATAAAGAATATATACATTATTTTATTAAAAGCGCTGTGAGTGTGATTTCCTTTTGTAAATTTGGCCTGGATTGTCACGATACAGCATCCAACAATGGTCCGCCATCATGCTTTCATTCCAATATCCTTGGTAGCGCTTCTCCATCATCTGAATATCTTGATGGAAGCGCTCTCCTTGCTCGTCACTCACTGCACCAAGGTTTTCAGGAAAGAAATCTAAATGGGAATGCAGGAAGTGAATTTTTAACGACATTCGACACTCCATTTCTTTGAAGGCATCAAGGAGGTTCTTGACTCCATCCTTATACGCAGGTGACTTGTTGCTTCCAAGAAAGTTTTCACATATCCATTTGTGAATCCTGACTGCATACCCAATTACCCATAAGCATTCCTATAACTTTTAGATCTCCACAAACATTCCATTGATGACTGTCGTATTTGATTGCCTTAAGTAGTATATCCATATTGTCTATGTCTCTTTTAGATGGACGGAATGGGCAATGGGGATGGATGGCATTATATTACCATTATGCAAAAGAACTGCTTTCAGGCTTCTCTGCGACGATCAATAAAGAGGCGCCACTCAGATGCCACATACGTCTGAGATATGGCTGTAAATAGTCCATTGATGTCATGGCAATAACAGAGAGGACCATCTACTGAAAAGAATGCTGTTAATTCAAAATTCCGCTTTCGGTAGTAACTAATACGAACATTGTTCTCAAGTAAATTGTTCTCCTTTAGTCTTGAGGCGAGAAGCTCTGATTTCTCTTTAGACAGCGATAAGTCTCTAACAAGATCATTCAACTGTCCTTGGGTTAACTTTTTAGGCTCTAAATGTCTACCTTCAAAAGTGTACTCTGGTTCTGTAGATGGTCCGGAAACGCCAGTTGCACCTTCATCACTTTCCATGTCATCTATGATAGAATCTAACCTATCACTTGGGGGAATTGGAATGGGCAATGTTTCATCATGTTTTACTGGTCTACGTGCTGAATCCAAGTTTGGATATACAATCTGGTGTTTGTTCTTGGCAGAAAACCCCATTAAGTTCACACTACAAAAATAACAGTCTTCATGATGATCTCTCGGCTCCCTCCATATCATGGGTATGGCAAATGGCATTGAAGCTTTCTTTTTGTTAAGCCAATCACGTAATCCATTTGAACAGCCAGAACAGATTTGATGTGCGCCCATGGTTTATCTTGGTCACCTAGATGGCAACCAAAGTATAGCTTGTATATTTTCTTAATGTCGGTTGTAATACTTCGTCGCTGTGTTTAGTTGTCAACTGGCCGCATACGAAACAGAACTTGTCGGGGTCATTCTTACATTGTCGAGGCATGTTGACTGACCTGAGCAAACTATAAATTAAAAAAAAATGTACACCAACTTGACACAACAAGTTCTTGGACTGGACTGATCTTTTGACACACAAAGCACGGCGTTGTTGCCTGAATCACAATGCTGCTAGACGTAAAAGCTCACACCTGAAATACATAAGATGTATAATTAAGATAATTGAAATAAATAAGATGAATAAACTAAAAAAACACAATAAAATAAACACAATCAAATGTTGAAATATTAGTATTTTGCCTATTTAAAATGGTTAAATCTGTGTAGTTATATATATGCCTTCATCTTGAAAACTATACGTGCTAGAAAAAATCTGAATGCAGTTTTGGAATCAGCGTGAAAAATGCTACCCAGCCAATACACATTTTACTCTGATGAAAAATCTTTGTTGACCAGTGTAATTATTAGTCAGTGTACAAAAATGAATCATTGGAACATAATGGAATAAATTTTATCTCCCATTAAAATATTTTAATCTTCAAGGTAGCTATATATTTTTATTTTTTATTTTTTCTTATCTTCGGGCGACACCGCTCACATTCTACCCTTGTTGGTCAACAATCTTATTAAGAGGCATACATAGACTTAATTTAAAAATGAGTGAAGAGTAAATAGAAATGCATTTGCAAACAATATTTATTAACATATTAAGAGATTATTTATTTATTAGTAAAATGAATGGTTAAAATAGGTAATATATACAATACTTTTAAGAAACAATAATAATACATTATATGTATAAAATATTTATTAACTTGTCAAGTTATCTTACATACACATACAATATTTATTAACATGTCAAAGATTTTTTTTTATTAGTATAGTAAACTCGCAAAAATGATGGAAATAGTTACATTCTCATTGCTTTGTATCATACAAGCAATTCTTTCCAGAAATAATGACCCGTTTAATGCATGAGACTTTCTATGCTCGATATACAGAACCTTAAGATTATTTACGGCAGTGGTTTCCAACCTTTCTGAGGCGACGGTTATTTTTATCCCTACTTTACACTTGAAGGTTAAATTTTCATAATCTTTAATCTTTGAACATAGAGATTCAAAAGCAAGGTCGGATATCAAAATATTATCATGAAATGTCAAAGTATATACAGTGCGCTCCAAGCGGGCGCTTCTCTTTTTACAGGTTTTCCGTTGAAAACTGTTTGGAGTTCAAGCGATGGGTAAGGAAATCCTCTAAATCGTAACGGCAGTTGGAGCGTATACAAAGATATGGCTCCACCGGGTAAACAGTGAAGGCGAAGGAGGGTTTATAACGCTCTAGACCAGCGTCCCAAAGCAACTGGTACTTTTAGGGGAAAGTGTTTTCTAAATATTCTCTAAGCTCCAAGCCATTCTCACCATGTTGATTTTTATACCTCATAAAGTCATCAATGAATACAATGTAGGCATGGTCTAGAACGGTATCAAAATAACGCATATCATCAACGTGCGCATTTAATAAAGGTTTCAGGTTGGGGAAGGCTACTATTTCAAATACTCTATCGAGGATGAAACAGTAACGCGTAGGTACTAACCTGTTATTAACATTGTTTTTACTGAAGGTTTTAAGATAAGTTTTCCATATAAATCGGGAGAGAAAACTTACTACATTATATTTCAATGAGTTATTTTTGTATATTGACTAATTATCAGGATATGGAGTATATTTACACAGCTGTGGAGAGAGAGATAAAACGAAGAATGCCGAGTGGGTTGAGCCACGCCTACAAAATGCATTTAGGTTAAGTTAGGGGTACTGTAAAAATAAGGTTAGGTCAGGTTAGGTTAGGTTAGTGGTACCTTGAAAATAAGGTTAGGTCAGGTTAGGTTAGGGGTACCGTGAAAATAAGGTTAGGTTAGGTTACCTCTATATTCAGAACAATAATGGAGTTTTGGGGGACGACACTGCCCTTCCTTTGAGAGATTAAAATTTTGTTTTTCCCCTTTTCCCCTCTCTCCCCTCACCCCTTACTGCTTTTCCTTCTTTTCCTCTCTCAACAAATTTGCAACTATACTACTCAAATGTTGTATGTCATAATTACCATCTGCATGTCATTGGACTTTGGAATCAATCACAACTGTATGTCTGGTCTTCATTTTCCATGTATTGAATTTTAACAGCGTTTTATCTTATATATATTGTTATATATATATATATATATATATATATATATATATATATATGATGAATAAAACCACGAAGGAAAGGAAACACAAAATGGTGCTCAAGCGCTTTCGTCTAATGACATCCTCAGGAACACTGAAGTACATAGAAGGTTACAGCCTATATATAGGTTACAAAAAAAAAAAATATATATATACATATACATATACACATAC
>JAJOZX010000396.1:572500-655000 GCA_023014485.1 Bathynomus jamesi | reverse complement strand
GTAATTGTAACTTAGGTACATAAACAAAAATTTACAGAAAATGTTTATAAGAATCTCAAAATTGCATAAGGTTGAAACACATAGAAATGTTAAATGTTGGGTGGTGATAACTTTTGATAAAATTCCCGAAAACAAGTCTCTCGTCGCTTTTGCTAACGCTTTACAATTTTTTTTCCATATCAGGTGTGGCGAGAGCCTACTAACCACGAGACCGATTGCTACCTTTGCTTTGTCAAGACTTCGGGCTTCACTAAGAAAAATAAACATTGTATCGAGTACCCAAATTTCGACACCGCGATACGACCTGTGCTACATTCAAATGAGATCCCCATTCCAAAATTTAAGGGTCTGCCAACTCAAGAATTAGTTGAAGATGTTCCTGAAAATATTGTTATGCACTTTGAGGAGTCAGACACCGATTTGACCCCAGCGTATTTGAAAGTCAAAACGATCCGCAAAAGTTTAACCAGGCCGAGTTGAATGATCTTGTAAGGGATCTAAATTTGCCAAAAAAGGCTGCGGAAATTTTAGCTTCAAGACTTAGAGAAAAACTTGCTTACTTCAAACACATACATTTCATTTTACAGAAAAAGAGAAGAAGAACTTGTTAAATATTTTAGAACAGAGGATAGTTTAGTATATTGCTGCGACATAGTTGGTTTGTTAAAGAAGATGGGGGTTGAGTCTTACGATGCAAATGATTGGCGCTTGTTTTTTAGACAGTTCGAAAAGAAGTCTTAAGTGTGTGTTGTGCATAATGGCAATCTATACGGCTCGATACCGATTGGGCACTCAACAAAATTAAAAGAAAAGTATGAACATATAGAAAAGGTTTTAAATCTTATCAAATATAGGGAGCACGAGTGGATCATATGTTTGACTTAAAAATGGTTAATTTTCTGCTAGGACAACAAGGAGGATATACTAAATATCCCTGCTTCCTTTGCTTATGGGAGAGCAGAGCCAAGGAAGAACATTATTTCAAACAAATCTGGCCAGCACGAACATCACTTACTGTCGGAGAAAAAAACGTAATTAATCCACCTTTAGTGAGCAGAGATAAAATCATATTTCCTCCTCTGCATATAAAACTAGGCCTCATTAAACAATATGTAAAAGCTTTAGATACAAACGGCGATGTTTCAAATACATAACTTCAAAATTTCCAAGTTTAAGTTATGAAAAAATCAAGGCGGGAATTTTCGACAGTCCACAAATAAAAAACAATGATTAAAGACAGCAATTTTCCTAATGTCATGAATGAACGCGAAAAAAATGGCTGGTTCTCATTCGTGGACTTGATAGAAAACTTTTTAGGCAATTATAGGGCAGATAACTACGAAGAAATCATAAAAAAACTTTTAAGGGACTACAAAGAGTTAGGTTGCAATATGAGCATAAAAATGCATTTTTTGAATAGCCATCTTGACCAATTTCCAAGTAATTAGGTGATGTAAGTGACGAACAAGGGGAGAGATTCCACCAAGATATCAAAATTATGGAGGAACGGTACCAAGGCGCTGGGATTCCCACATGATGGCTGATTACTGCTGGTGCTTGAAAGAGACCTGCCATCAACAAGCAAATACGCTAGAAAGTCTTA
The DNA here is from genome assembly GCA_023014485.1 of Bathynomus jamesi. Taxonomy (NCBI): domain Eukaryota; kingdom Metazoa; phylum Arthropoda; class Malacostraca; order Isopoda; family Cirolanidae; genus Bathynomus; species Bathynomus jamesi. The sequence goes on along the minus strand of JAJOZX010000396.1, from coordinate 653,397 downwards.
CAAAAGAAAATTTTTGCCACAGTGAAAGCTTCATATCTGTTTGTTTTTTTATTTTAAGTCATTTCTATCGATAATGTAATTTACTGTAGTTTGAACTGCTTGTATTCATGAAACTTAAAAAAAATTTAACACATGACTTAATTTTTTAGTCCTAATTTGAAAAATCTGGAAAATGCACATAGGCTGTCGACAAGAATCAGGACCTGATAGAGCCAAACCGAGTTGAAATTCGTATTCAGCGCACCCAAATTACCTAGAATCAAGTGTCAGATATCATTCAATAAAATACGTGTTGCCCAGTGTAATATATATGCATGAACATATACATTTGATTTGTTATTTGTGATTAAATACCAAAAAATATATATATAGGGTGAACCAAATGTAGGTGGACAGTAAATGATAACGTTTATTTTGAGAATACATATTTAATTTTTTTGTATCCTATAATACAAAATAAAATTTAAATAAATTTAGTTATAATATTTAATATAATAAAACACAAACACCATAGTTATAATGAACACCATAGTTATAATATAATATAACACAAACCGTATTCAACCTACTGTCCACCTACTTTTGGTTCACCGTGTATATTTTAACCCACCCTCTAAAATTGTCTAAGAAGTAGCCCTACTGAGTAGGGACCCCCAAACATTGGGTCGCCAAGTAATTTTGATTGGGTCATTAATTTGTCATTTATCATTTATTTATGTTATCTCTAATCAGTTTCCATTAATTATTTATTTTATTATCTATTACGAGTGAACTGTTTGTGAAAGCATGGGTCGCCGAGCTAGCCACGCGACCAGAATTTGGGTCGCAGCCTGAAAAGGTTAAGAACCACTGGTATAAACCAACATTGGTTAACTCCAGTTGTCTCCAATTACAAAAAAAAAATATATAGAATTCTCCCTTTATTTTAATCGTGTATATCACCCTTAAAATTATAAGGTCTTAGTAACAAACAAGATATATGAAAGATTGTCACACTTCGAAATTATCACACTTTGAATTCTCCCTTTATTTTAATCGTGTATATCACCCTTAAAATTATAAAGTGTTAGTAACAAACAAGACATATGAAAGATTATCACACTTCGAAATTATCACACTTTGAATTCCCCCTTTATTTTAATCGTGTATATCACCGTTAAAATTATAAAGTCTTAGTAACAAACAAGACATATGAAAGATTATCACACTTCGAAATTATCACACTTTGAATTCCCCCTTTATTTTAATCGTGTATATCACCCTTAAAATTATAAAGTCTTAGTAACAAACAAGACATATGAAAGATTATCACACTTTGAATTCCTCCTTTATTTTAATCGTGTATATCACCGTTAAAATTATAAAGTCTTAGTAACAAACAAGACATATGAAAGATTATCACACTTCGAAATTATCACACTTTGAATTCCCCCTTTATTTTAATCGTGTATATCACCCTTAAAATTATAAAGTCTTAGTAACAAACAAGACATATGAAAGATTATCACACTTTGAATTCCTCCTTTATTTTAATCGTGTATATCACCCTTAAAATTATAAAGTCTTAGTAACAAACAAGACATATGAAAGATTATCACACTTTGAAATTATCACACTTTGAATTCCCCCTTTATTTTAATCGTGTATATCACCGTTAAAATTATAAGTCTTAGTAACACAACAAGACATATGAAAGATTATCACACTTCGAAATTATCATACTTTGAATTTCCCCTTTATTTTAATCGTACATATCACCTTAAAATTATAAAGTATTAGTAACAAACAAGACATATAAAGATTATCACACTTTGAAAGTAGGATAAGAATAATTTCTAATTTCTTGTAAATATTATTTAAAAGAAGATTTAGAAATAATTTTGCAACTGTATTTCTTTGAGTCTTGGTAAACAGGTTTACGAGACCAATCAACCAACCAACTATTATTTAATAAAATGATTTTATGAGCGTTCTTATATCTTATGATGCGTTATAGATTCAGTATAATTATCGGTAATTAGTTGGTTGTGTTTTCACTTTCAATAGAAAAAATGATAAGACAATTTCTTAGAGAGGAATCTGTTATGGAATAATAACGATTCATTTTGAAGTATATTTAAACTCTAGTTTGTAATTTCATTTATGTACACACAGTGCACAGATGTTTTTAAACCAGATGTAAAGAGATTTGCTGATGAGAATGTACAGGGTTTCCACAACGTGTTGTCACCCCCAGTAAAATTACTGATTTTCTTTTTTCTTTCAGATCCATTTAAAATGCGTGATAGCAGCAACTATACGATTGAACAACGCGTATTGGTTAGTATCTGGGTTCATGAGCGACCACGTAATAGCGAAACCATTGAAAATAATCGTGGCAGACTTCCATGACCGATTGAATCGTGCAGCTCCTCCAAAAAGGACTCTGTTGAGATGGAAAAAGAAACTGTTCACAAGAGGAACTTATGTAAACGATAAACCAAGAACTGGCAGGCCATCTAAGTGATAAATGGGTTTGAAAAAGAAAACGAAAATCAGTTAGTATTTTATTGGGGGGTGGGGGAGGGGGGGAGAAGACATTATGGACACCCTGTATAACAATGGATGTGTAATTGAATTACGGTACATAGGATGCCCGTAAGTACTTCAGTTTGTTTGCCTGTATTTATTTAGATTAGAATGTCCGATTACCATCAAGTAAAAACGTTTACATCATTACCTTTAGCATTACATCACCATTAAGTAAAAAAAAAGGTTTACATCATTACCATTAGCATTACATCACCATTAAGTAAAATAAAAGTTTACATCATTACCATTACATCACCAGTAAGTAAAAAAATTACATCATTACCATTACATCATCATTAAGTAAAAAAATTGTTTACATCATTACCTTTAGCATTACATCACCATTAAGTAAAAGAAGGTTTAGATCATTACCATTAGCATTACATCACCATTAAGTAAAATAAAAGTTTACATCAAAAGTAAGAGACGATGAACGATTACAGTATTGAATCTATTCACTATTTCGCGATTTCCTCATTTGAAACGAAAACTTTTACATTTTGGCACTCTCCTTTCCTCCCCCCCCCCTGCGATGTGCCAATTTTTAACTATGAATGGACCCATTCAGACGATTCTACCAATGAATATAGTGACCGGATGAAATCGAACTCTGGCCAAGAGAGAGAGAGAGAGAGAGAGAGAGAGAGAGAGAGAGAGAGAGAGAGAGAGAGTTACGATGAAATTTAATCCTTAATTGGAAAGTAAATATTCAATTTATTAAATATTGTTGTTTTGTTGTTTTGCAAATTCATTGTTAAAAAGTTACAAAAAAATGAGACTCGGAATATGACGTTATTATTTTTTAAGTGTAATTAACTAAAATAGTTTCTTTATAGTTTACTATTAATAGTAATAGTACTATTAATATCTATATATATAGTATATATATATATATATATATATATATATATATATATATATATATATACATTTTAACTGCAAACACGCAGTATAATTAACGTAAAGAACGACGCTTGTATAGGAGAATATTCCGCGCAAGATGAGGAGGGAGAACGAAACAAATGAAAAATTGAGGTAACCACCGGGAATCGAACCCGGGATCTTCCGATCCTCATCTCTCCCTCCTCATCTTGCGCGGAATATTCTTCTATACAAGCGTCGTTCTTTACGTTGAGATATATATATATATATATATATATATATATATATATATATATATATATAAGTGCCTAAAGTTGGAATGATTCCAGAATTTGCGTTAGTAATTTTTATATACGAATGCAAGTGAAGAGGAATGTCTAAAATAACCCAATTCTATGCGCGCGCGCGCATCACCTTTTGGGTAATTGCAAAACTGTAAATAATGTTCCAAAAAAATAATTTTTGGTTTTCTAAAATACTTCCTAAAAAATTTTACGTGTAAGTTTCACGTCAGTTACAAACTTTGACCATAACCTTTTCGTGACACTGAATTCAATGTGTAACATTAACGTAACTTTTGCAGGTTCTTTTCAAGGTTCTTTCCCTCTATTTCGTTCCGTAACTTTTTGTTTTTTGAAGAAGTCAGACTCTCATCTAAATATCAGTGGCGGCTCGTCGGTAGGCACTGCGGAACTGCAGTACCCCTAAATTTTTTATTTACAATTGAAATAATTAAGAACAATATAAGGATGAGCTCACTGAATAACTTTTTCAATAACTTTTAAAACTTTTATTCATTGCTCAATGCTCATCCTTTTATTTCAGTAATTATTTTAACCCATTCTTAGAGACAGCACCCCTAGAATTTTTAGTCACGAGCCGCCACTGCATCTAATGCTTCGTTCCGTAACACTTCCGTAACTTTTTTTTGTTGCGATTTCTCTCCCTCTTATTAGCGTAACTTTGGCGTAACGTTTTTGACGATAAAAGCTATATATATATGGATGCTTTCAAGTAATTATAACCTATAAATCCTCATAATATGTGTTGGATAATATTCATATTAAAAAATTATAAAATTGAGATTGTAATTATAATCAGGGAAGCACATTGTAAACGAAAATGAGACACGTTAAAATCTGCGCTACGACAAATTCTAAATTAATTTCATTGTGTTAAATTACACTTTTTAATTAACAATGATTTTGTCTCAGGACAAGTTTTATGACATTATTATTATTATAGAGTTTATAACGCTGATTATAAAAATGGTCTTATTATTTTCCTAACACTTATAGTTTTTGAGAAATTTCCATTTTTTTGTTTATGGAAAAAATATTCAATTTTTGTAGTAAAATCCGTTCATTTATTTTATTATCTCGCGACTCTGACCACAGGTGATGTTTGTCATACTACGTCGTGTGTATTGCTACTCTTATAGTACGTGTGATGTTAATATTTTTAATATTTTAATATACAATATTATACATATTATATATATTATATACAATATACAGGGTGTCCCGTAAGTCTGGAACCATAGGGCAAAATAAGTAATTCATGTTTTTCCGTTTATGCAAGCGCCCATGATGTCTTTGAATAAGGAAGAACGCATCCAGGTAATTCTGCTCGTAGGAAATCGGAGTCAGAGGGAGGTCGCTGAGGAATTTAACAGATTGCATCCGGACCGCGCGCCGATAACACACAACTGCATCGGCAAACTTGTAGCAAAGTTCAGGGAAACGGGATCCATAGGAGATAAACCACGCAGTGGACCTCCGAGGACATCCACCGACGATGAGACAGCCGCTACCATCCTCGCTCATTTCACAAACAGTCCCAAAAGTCTCTTCGGCGTTTTATTGCCGTTTTTATCATTTTGCCCTATGGTTCCATACCTATGGGACACCCTGTACAATAATTGTATAATATTTTTTTTTAAGATTTCATGAAACTATGCGTGATACGCCAAAATGAATAACATTTTCGGAATGAGCATCAGCGTCGACTTCGTATAGACCAGCTTTGTTTGTTGCTCAGACAGACTAAAAGTAAAATTTTGTTGTTCACTGTAATTAGTAGCTGGTGCACGATCACCTCCCTTAATCCTTTCGATGTTTTGTACGTAATTGTACACGGCAGTTACGGTTAGATTACGTCACGTTAGGTGCAAAATGAACACTGAAGGTGTTAAAAGAGATGTTATACAATCAGTTTTTAGCATTGACGGAAATATTCTTATCAAAACAAGTTAATATTGATAGTTTTCCTTTAACAAGTTTCAACTGTCAAGCGTTAGTCCAATTTAGAATATACAGTATATATATATATTGTGTGTGTGTGTGTGTGTGTGTGGTAATGTGTCAGTTTGCATAATATGGCACATAACACTGAACAACAAATTTGTACTTTCATTCTGTCTCAGCAACAAACAAAGCTGGTCTATACGAAGCCGACGCTGCTGCTGACTCAAAATGTTATTCATTTTGGGGTATCACGCATAGTTTCCATGAAATATTAAAAAAAATATTATATAATTATTGTATATTGTATATAATATGTATAATGTGTATAATATTGCATATTGAATATAATTAATCAAACATTATACAAAATATTAAAAAATATTAACATCACACGTACTATAAGAGTAGCAATACACACGACGTAATAAGCCAAACATCACCTGTGGTCAGAGTCGCGAGATAATAAAATAAATGAACAGCTTTTACTACAAAAATTGAATATTTTTTCCAAAAACAAAAAAATGGAAATTTCTCAAAAACTATACGTGATAGGAAAATAATAAGACCATTTTTGTAATCAGTGTTAAAAACTCTTTAATAATAATGACATAAAACTTGTCCTGAGAGAAAATCATTGTTGAACAGTGTTATAGATCAGTATATTCATATATTACTCAATATGGTTTCTGTAAGAGAATATCAACTGAAATGGCTTGCTCAATATGGTTTCTGTAAGAGCATATCAACTGAAATAGCTTGCTCAATATGGTTTCTGTAAGAGAATATCAACTGAAATGGCTTAATCAATATGGTTTCTGTAAGAGAATATCAACTGAAATGGCTTGCTCAATATGGTTTCTGTAAGAAAATATCAACTGAAATGGCTTACTCAATATGGTTTCTGTAAGAGAATATCAACTGAAATGGCTTACTCAATATGGTTTCTGTAAGAGAATATCAACTGAAATGGCTTGCTCAATATGGTTTCTGTAAGAAAATATCAACTGAAATGGCTTGCTCAATATGGTTTCTGTAAGAGAATATCAACTGAAATGGCTTACTCAATATGGTTTCTGTAAGAGAATATCAACTGAAATGGCTTGCTCAATATGGTTTCTGTAAGAGCATATCAACTGAAATAGCTTGCTCAATATGGTTTCTGTAAGAGAATATCAACTGAAATGGCTTAATCAATATGGTTTCTGTAAGAGAATATCAACTGAAATGGCTTGCTCAATATGGTTTCTGTAAGAAAATATCAACTGAAATGGCTTACTCAATATGGTTTCTGTAAGAGAATATCAACTGAAATGGCTTACTCAATATGGTTTCTGTAAGAATATCAACTGAAATGGCTTGCTCAATATGGTTTCTGTAAGAAATATCAACTGAAATGGCTTGCTCAATATGGTTTCTGTAAGAGAATATCAACTGAAATGGCTTGCTCAATATGGTTTCTGTAAGAGATATCACTGAAATGGCTTGCTCAATATGGTTTCTGTAAGAGAATATCAACTGAAATGGCTTGCTCAATATGGTTTCTGTAAGAGAATATCAACTGAAATGGCTTGCTCAATATGGTTTCTGTAAGAAATATCAACTGAAATGGCTTACTCAATATGGTTTCTGTAAGAATATCAACTGAAATGGCTTACTCAATATGGTTTCTGTAAGAGAATATCAACTGAAATGGCTTGCTCAATATGGTTTCTGTAAGAAAATATCAACTGAAATGGCTTGCTCAATATGGTTTCTGTAAGAGAATATCAACTGAAATGGCTTACTCAATATGGTTTCTGTAAGAGAATATCAACTGAAATGGCTTGCTCAATATGGTTTCTGTAAGAGTATCAACTGAAATAGCTTACTCATATGTTTCTGTAAGAGATATCAACTGAAATGGCTTAATCATATGGTTTCTGTAAGAGAATATCAACTGAAATGGCTTGCTCAATATGGTTTCTGTAAGAAAATCAACTGAAATGGCTTACTCAATATGGTTTCTGTAAGAGAATATCAACTGAAATGGCTTACTCAATATGGTTTCTGTAAGAGAATATCAACTGAAATGGCTTACTCAATATGGTTTCTGTAAGAGAATATCAACTGAAATGGCTTACTCAATATGGTTTCTGTAAGAGAATATCAACTGAAATGGCTTGCTCAATATGGTTTCTGTAAGAAAATATCAACTGAAATGGCTTGCTCAATATGGTTTCTGTAAGAGAATATCAACTGAAATGGCTTGCTCAATATGGTTTCTGTAAGAGCATATCAACTGAAATGCTTGCTCAATATGGTTTCTGTAAGAGAATATCAACTGAAATGGCTTGCTCAATATGGTTTCTGTAAGAGAATATCAACTGAAATGGCTTCTCAATATGGTTTCTGTAAGAAATATCAACTGAATGGCTTACTCAATATGGTTTCTGTAAGAGAATATCAACTGAAATGGCTTACTCAATATGGTTTCTGTAAGAGAATATCAACTGAAATGGCTTACTCAATATGGTTTCTGTAAGAGAATATCAACTGAAATGGCTTGCTCAATATGGTTTGTAAGAGAATATCAACTGAAATGGCTTGCTCAATATGGTTTCTGTAAGAAATATCAACTGAAATGGCTTGCTCAATATGGTTTCTGTAAGAGAATATCAACTGAAATGGCTTGCTCAATATGGTTTCTGTAAGAGATATCAACTGAAATGCTCAATATGGTTTCTGTAAGAGAATATCAACTGAAATGGCTTCAATATGGTTTCTGTAAGAGAATATCAACTGAAATGGCTTGCTCAATATGGTTTCTGTAAGAAAATATCAACTGAAATGGCTTACTCAATATGGTTTCTGTAAGAGAATATCAACTGAAATGGCTTACTCAATATGGTTTCTGTAAGAGAATATCAACTGAAATGGCTTGCTCAATATGGTTTCTGTAAGAGAATATCAACTGAAATGGCTTGCTCAATATGGTTTCTGTAAGAGAATATCAACTGAAATGGCTTGCTCAATATGGTTTCTGTAAGAGAATATCAACTGAAATGGCTTGCTCAATATGGTTTCTGTAAGAGAATCAACTGAAATGCTTGCTCAATATGGTTTCTGTAAGAGAATATCAACTGAAATGGCTTGCTCAATATGGTTTCTGTAAGAGAATATCAACTGAAATGGCTTGCTCAATATGGTTTCTGTAAGAAATATCAACTGAAATGGCTTACTCAATATGGTTTCTGTAAGAGAATATCAACTGAAATGGCTTACTCAATATGGTTTCTGTAAGAGAATATCAACTGAAATGGCTTGCTCAATATGGTTTCTGTAAGAGAATATCAACTGAAATGGCTTGCTCAATATGGTTTCTGTAAGAGAATATCAACTGAAATGGCTTGCTCAATATGGTTTCTGTAAGAAAATATCAACTGAAATGGCTTGCTCAATATGGTTTCTGTAAGAGAATATCAACTGAAATGGCTTGCTCAATATGGTTTCTGTAAGAGAATATCAACTGAAATGCTTGCTCAATATGGTTTCTGTAAGAGAATATCAACTGAAATGGCTTGCTCAATATGGTTTCTGTAAGAGAATATCAACTGAAATGGCTTGCTCAATATGGTTTCTGTAAGAGAATATCAACTGAAATGGCTTTCAATATGGTTTCTGTAAGAGAATATCAACTGAAATGGCTTACTCAATATGGTTTCTGTAAGAGAATATCAACTGAAATGGCTTACTCAATATGGTTTCTGTAAGAGAATATCAACTGAAATGGCTTGCTCAATATGGTTTCTGTAAGAGAATATCAACTGAAATGGCTTGCTCAATATGGTTTCTGTAAGAGAATATCAACTGAAATGGCTTGCTCAATATGGTTTCTGTAAGAAATATCAACTGAAATGGCTTACTCAATATGGTTTCTGTAAGAGAATATCAACTGAAATGGCTTGCTCAATATGGTTTCTGTAAGAGCATATCAACTGAAATAGCTTGCTCAATATGGTTTCTGTAAGAGAATATCAACTGAAATGGCTTAATCAATATGGTTTCTGTAAGAGAATATCAACTGAAATGGCTTGCTCAATATGGTTTCTGTAAGAAAATATCAACTGAAATGGCTTACTCAATATGGTTTCTGTAAGAGAATATCAACTGAAATGGCTTACTCAATATGGTTTCTGTAAGAGAATATCAACTGAAATGGCTTGCTCAATATGGTTTCTGTAAGAGAATATCAACTGAAATGGCTTGCTCAATATGGTTTCTGTAAGAGAATATCAACTGAAATGGCTTGCCCAATATGGTTTCTGTAAGAAAATATCAACTGAAATGGCTTACTCAATATGGTTTCTGTAAGAGAATATCAACTGAAATAGCTTGCTCAATATGGTTTCTGTAAGAGAATATCAACTGAAATGGCTTAATCAATATGGTTTCTGTAAGAGAATATCAACTGAAATGGCTTGCTCAATATGGTTTCTGTAAGAGAATATCAACTGAAATGGCTTGCTCAATATGGTTTCTGTAAGAAATATCAACTGAAATGGCTTGCCATATGTTTCTGTAAGAGAATATCAACTGAAATGGCTTACTCAATATGGTTTCTGTAAGAGAATATCAACTGAAATGGCTTACTCAATATGGTTTCTGTAAGAGAATATCAACTGAAATGGCTTGCTCAATATGGTTTCTGTAAGAGAATATCAACTGAAATGGCTTGCTCAATATGGTTTCTGTAAGAAATATCAACTGAAATGGCTTGCTCAATATGGTTTCTGTAAGAGAATATCAACTGAAATGGCTTGCTCAATATGGTTTCTGTAAGAAATATCAACTGAAATGGCTTACTCAATATGGTTTCTGTAAGAGAATATCAACTGAAATGGCTTACTCAATATGGTTTCTGTAAGAAATATCAACTGAAATGGCTTACTCAATATGGTTTCTGTAAGAAATATCAACTGAAATGGCTTACTCAATATGGTTTCTGTAAGAGAATATCAACTGAAATGGCTTACTCAATATGGTTTCTGTAAGAGAATATAACTGAAATGGCTTGCTCAATATGGTTTCTGTAAGAGAATATCAACTGAAATGGCTTGCTCAATATGGTTTCTGTAAGAGAATATAACTGAAATGGCTTGCTCAATATGGTTTCTGTAAGAGAATATCAACTGAAATGGCTTGCTCAATATGGTTTCTGTAAGAGAATATCAACTGAAATGGCTTACTCAATATGGTTTCTGTAAGAGAATATCAACTGAAATGGCTTGCTCAATATGGTTTCTGTAAGAGATATCAACTGAAATGCTTGCTCAATATGGTTTTCTGTAAGAGAATATCAACTGAAATGGCTTAATCAATATGGTTTCTGTAAGAGAATATCAACTGAAATGGCTTGCTCAATATGGTTTCTGTAAGAGAATATCAACTGAAATGGCTTACTCAATATGGTTTCTGTAAGAGAATATCAACTGAAATGGCTTACTCAATATGGTTTCTGTAAGAGAATATCAACTGAAATGGCTTGCTCAATATGGTTTCTGTAAGAGAATATCAACTGAAATGCTTGCTCAATATGGTTTCTGTAAGAGAATATCAACTGAAATGGCTTGCAATATGGTTTCTGTAAGAAAATATCAACTGAAATGGCTTACTCAATATGGTTTCTGTAAGAGAATATCAACTGAAATGGCTTACTCAATATGGTTTCTGTAAGAGAATATCAACTGAAATGGCTTGCTCAATATGGTTTCTGTAAGAGAATATCAACTGAAATGGCTTGCTCAATATGGTTTCTGTAAGAGAAAATATCAACTGAAATGGCTTACTCAATATGGTTTCTGTAAGAGAATATCAACTGAAATGGCTTACTCAATATGGTTTCTGTAAGAGAATATCAACTGAAATGGCTTGCTCAATATGGTTTCTGTAAGAGAATATCAACTGAAATGGCTTGCTCAATATGGTTTCTGTAAGAGAATATCAACTGAAATGGCTTGCTCATATGGTTTCTGTAAGAAATATCAACTGAAATGGCTTACTCAATATGGTTTCTGTAAGAAATATCAACTGAAATGGCTTACTCAATATGGTTTCTGTAAGAGAATATCAACTGAAATGGCTTGCTCAATATGGTTTCTGTAAGAGAATATCAACTGAAATGGCTTGCTCAATATGGTTTCTGTAAGAGAATATCAACTGAAATGGCTTGCAATATGGTTTCTGTAAGAAATATCAACTGAAATGGCTTGCTCAATATGGTTTCTGTAAGAGAATATCAACTGAAATGGCTTGCTCAATATGGTTTCTGTAAGAGATATCAACTGAAATGCTTGCTCAATATGGTTTCTGTAAGAGAATATCAACTGAAATGGCTTCAATATGGTTTCTGTAAGAGAATATCAACTGAAATGGCTTGCTCAATATGGTTTCTGTAAAGAATATCAACTGAAATGGCTTACTCAATATGGTTTCTGTAAGAGAATATCAACTGAAATGGCTTACTCAATATGGTTTCTGTAAGAGAATATCAACTGAAATGGCTTGCTCAATATGGTTTCTGTAAGAGAATATCAACTGAAATGGCTTGCTCAATATGGTTTCTGTAAGAGAATATCAACTGAAATGGCTTGCCCAATATGGTTTCTGTAAGAAAATATCAACTGAAATGGCTTACTCAATATGGTTTCTGTAAGAGAATATCAACTGAAATGGCTTGCTCAATATGGTTTCTGTAAGAGAATATCAACTGAAATAGCTTGCTCAATATGGTTTCTGTAAGAGAATATCAACTGAAATGGCTTAATCAATATGGTTTCTGTAAGAGAATATCAACTGAAATGGCTTGCTCAATATGGTTTCTGTAAGAAAATATCAACTGAAATGGCTTACTCAATATGGTTTCTGTAAGAGAATATCAACTGAAATGGCTTACTCAATATGGTTTCTGTAAGAGAATATCAACTGAAATGGCTTGCTCAATATGGTTTCTGTAAGAGAATATCAACTGAAATGGCTTGCTCAATATGGTTTCTGTAAGAGAATATCAACTGAAATGGCTTCTCAATATGGTTTCTGTAAGAGAATATCAACTGAAATGGCTTGCTCAATATGGTTTCTGTAAGAGAATATCAATGAAATGGCTTGCTCAATATGGTTTCTGTAAGAGAATATCAACTGAAATAGCTTTCAATATGGTTTCTGTAAGAGAATATCAACTGAAATGGCTTGCTCAATATGGTTTCTGTAAGAGAATATCAACTGAAATGGCTTATCAATATGGTTTCTGTAAGAGAATATCAACTGAAATGGCTTACTCAATATGGTTTCTGTAAGAAGAATACAACTGAAATGGCTCTGTTTCTGTAAGAGTATCAACTGAAATGGCTTGCCAATATGGTTTCTGTAAGAAATATCAACTGAAATGGCTTACTCAATATGGTTTCTGTAAGAGAATATCAACTGAAATGGCTTACTCAATATGGTTTCTGTAAGAGAATATAAACTGAAATGGCTTGCTCAATATGGTTTCTGTAAGAGAATATCAAAATGGCTTGCTCAATATGGTTTCTGTAAGAGAATATCAACTGAAATGGCTTGCTCAATATGGTTTCTGTAAGAGAATATCAACTGAAATGGCTTGCCCAATATGGTTTCTGTAAGAAAATATCAACTGAAATGGCTTACTCAATATGGTTTCTGTAAGAGAATATCAACTGAAATGGCTTACTCAATATGGTTTCTGTAAGAGAATATCAACTGAAATGGCTTGCTCAATATGGTTTCTGTAAGAGAATATCAACTGAAATGGCTTGCTCAATATGGTTTCTGTAAGAGAATATCAACTGAAATGGCTTGCCCAATATGGTTTCTGTAAGAAAATATCAACTGAAATGGCTTACTCAATATGGTTTCTGTAAGAGAATATCAACTGAAATGGCTTGCTCAATATGGTTTCTGTAAGAGAATATCAACTGAAATGGCTTGCTCAATATGGTTTCTGTAAGAGAATATCAACTGAAATAGCTTAATCAATATGGTTTCTGTAAGAGAATATCAACTGAAATGGCTTGCTCAATATGGTTTCTGTAAGAAATATCAACTGAAATGGCTTGCCTCAATATGGTTTCTGTAAGAAATATCAACTGAAATGGCTTACTCAATATGGTTTCTGTAAGAGAATATCAACTGAAATGGCTTGCTCAATATGGTTTCTGTAAGAGAATATCAACTGAAATGGCTTGCTCAATATGGTTTCTGTAAGAGAATATCAACTGAAATGGCTTGCCCAATATGGTTTCTGTAAGAAATATCAACTGAAATGGCTTACTCAATATGGTTTCTGTAAGATATCAACTGAAATAGCTTACTCAATATGGTTTCTGTAAGAGAATATCAACTGAAATGGCTTATCAATATGGTTTCTGTAAGAGAATATAAACTGAATGGCTTGCTCAATATGGTTTCTGTAAGAGAATATCAACTGAAATGGCTTGCTCAATATGGTTTCTGTAAGAGAATATCAACTGAAATGGCTTGCCTCATATGGTTTCTGTAAGAAATATCAACTGAAATGGCTTGCTCAATATGGTTTCTGTAAGAGAATATCAACTGAAATGGCTTACTCAATATGGTTTCTGTAAGAGAATAAACTGAAATGGCTTGCTCAATATGGTTTCTGTAAGAGCTATCAACTGAAATGGCTTGCTCAATATGGTTTCTGTAAGAGAATATCAACTGAAATAGCTTGTCAATATGGTTTCTGTAAGAGAATATCAACTGAAATGGCTTGCCCAATATGGTTTCTGTAAGAAAATATCAACTGAAATGGCTTACTCAATATGGTTTCTGTAAGAGAATATCAACTGAAATGGCTTACTCAATATGGTTTCTGTAAGAAATATAAACTGAAATGGCTTACTCAATATGGTTTCTGTAAGAAATATCAACTGAAATGGCTTACTCAATATGGTTTCTGTAAGAGAATATCAACTGAAATGGCTTACCAATATGGTTTCTGTAAGAAATATAAACTGAAATGGCTTGCTCAATATGGTTTCTGTAAGAGAATATCAACTGAAATGGCTTGCTCAATATGGTTTCTGTAAGAGAATATAAACTGAAATGGCTTGCTCAATATGGTTTCTGTAAGAGAATATAAACTGAAATGGCTTGCTCAATATGGTTTCTGTAAGAGAATATCAACTGAAATGGCTTATCAATATGGTTTCTGTAAGAGAATATCAACTGAAATGGCTTGCTCAATATGGTTTCTGTAAGAGCATATCAACTGAAATAGGCTTGCTCAATATGGTTTCTGTAAGAGAATATCAACTGAAATAGCTTACTCAATATGGTTTCTGTAAGAGAATATCAACTGAAATGGCTTGCTCAATATGGTTTCTGTAAAAATATCAACTGAAATGGCTTGCTCAATATGGTTTCTGTAAGAGAATATCAACTGAAATGGCTTACCAATATGGTTTCTGTAAGAGAATATAAACTGAAATGGCTTACTCAATATGGTTTCTGTAAGAGAATATCAACTGAAATGGCTTACTCAATATGGTTTCTGTAAGAGAATATCAACTGAAATGGCTTGCCCAATATGGTTTCTGTAAGAAATATCAACTGAAATGGCTTACTCAATACGGTTTCTGTAAGAGAATATAAACTGAAATGGCTTACTCAATATGGTTTCTGTAAGAGAATATAAACTGAAATGGCTTGCTCAATATGGTTTCTGTAAGAGAATATCAACTGAAATGGCTTGCCAATATGGTTTCTGTAAGAAAATATCAACTGAAATGGCTTACTCAATATGGTTTCTGTAAGAGAATATAAACTGAAATGGCTTGCTCAATATGGTTTCTGTAAGAGAATATCAACTGAAATGGCTTGCTCAATATGGTTTCTGTAAGAGAATATAAACTGAAATGGCTTGCTCAATATGGTTTCTGTAAAAATATCAACTGAAATGGCTTATCAATATGGTTTCTGTAAGAGAATATAACTGAAATGGCTTGCTCAATATGGTTTCTGTAAGAAATATCAACTGAAATGGCTTACTCAATATGGTTTCTGTAAGAGAATATCAACTGAAATGGCTTGCTCAATATGGTTTCTGTAAGAGAATATCAACTGAAATGGCTTGCTCAATATGGTTTCTGTAAGAGAATATCAACTGAAATGGCTTGCTCAATATGGTTTCTGTAAGAAATATCAACTGAAATGGCTTACTCAATATGGTTTCTGTAAGAGAATATCAACTGAAATGGCTTACTCAATATGGTTTCTGTAAGAGAATATAAACTGAAATGGCTTGCTCAATATGGTTTCTGTAAGAGAATATCAACTGAAATGGCTTGCTCAATATGGTTTCTGTAAGAGAATATCAACTGAAATGGCTTGCTCAATATGGTTTCTGTAAGAAAATATCAACTGAAATGGCTTACTCAATATGGTTTCTGTAAGAGAATATAAACTGAAATGGCTTGCTCAATATGGTTTCTGTAAGAGAATATCAACTGAAATGGCTTGCTCAATATGGTTTCTGTAAGAAGAATATCAACTGAAATGGCTTGCTCAATATGGTTTCTGTAAGAGAATATCAACTGAAATGGCTTGCTCAATATGGTTTCTGTAAGAAAATATCAACTGAAATGGCTATCTTAAATCTTACAAAAAAGCGCCATTGTCGTTTAACCCCCAAAAAAAAAAAAAATGATTTTCTGTCTTTACAGATTTGAATAAGGTTTTTCAAGTGACAGACCATAATATTCTACTACACAAATTATATTGGTATAGCTTTAGAGGAGAGATGAGTGATTGGTTAAATAACTACTTGTTAAATCTCTGATACTTATTAAATATAAATTACAGGCAAAGCATATACGTAGCCTTGAAGGTGCTTAAAAGATAAAACATGGGTACAAAATATTTACACATTTGTTCAATGTTCAATGCCATTTTGACATTATTATTATTATTATTATTATTATTATTATTACATATATATATATATATATAATACACACGCACACAATTTATTCTTCAAGATTGTACATATGTATTGGTCCTGTATAATTTTTGACAAATTATTGTTTTTTTATTATTAATAATTACCTTTTATGGAGGGTGACTATTAATTTATTTTTACCATTTCGTGAGTTTCACTTTTCCTTTGAAATTATTGCTTGGTACGAGAAAGTTACACATGCAAAAGTTACATGAAAGTTACTGACAAAAAAATGTTACGCGAACGTACTGAGTACGTTACGTTAAGTAAAGTTGCACGTAAGTTACGCTGGAGTTACTGACAAAAAAAATTATGAGAATGTTAGTGGTAAAGTTACGTTAAGTAAAGTTGCACGTAAGTTACGCTGGAGTTACTGACAAACAAATTATGGATAGGTTACGCAGGAGTTACGCGTAACAGTAGAGTGACGACGAGGAGAGTAAATTTAAACAGTGTAAATTATTTTACGCGTCGCTCATATTTATGAAATTTTCAAAACAAATACAGGGTGTCCAAAAAGAAACGCAACCCTTGCAGTATATTGTTGTAACCTAACTCTTATCTTTTCTATTTTGGGTTGCGTTTCTTTTTGACCACCCTGTAGAATTGAAATCGATATTAAAAAGAATACATTGGAAATTCACGATTCCATTTATAGGTTGAACAAAGAGAGAGAGAGAGAGAGCCTCAAGTAAAATATAATAACAATAGACAAAATTATATATATATCTATATATATATATATAATATATATATTATATATATATAATTATATATATATATATATATATACGAATTCTTTCAATACGAGAAAATTCAGTAAACTGCAAACCGATGTTTTAGTGTACCCCCAATGGGGTATTTTAAGGGGCATGGAAATGCTTCATGATTAACGTCACCAAAAAGAGATAAAAATCATTATTAAATAAAAAAAATAATTCGTTTTGGGCGTCAACATCATCGTATCAAAAGGTTTTTCAATGAACTTTGAAATTCTAAGGTTTCCTAAACACTATATATATATATATATTTTAACTGCAAACACGCAGTATAATTAACGTAAAGAACGACGCTTGTATAGGAGAATATTTCGCGCAAGATGAGGAGGGAGAACGAAACAAATGAAAAAAATGAGGTAACCACCCGGGAATCGAACCCGGGATCTTCCGATTGCCGGTCAGATATGATAACCATTACACCATGGGCCTCACTCGATCAAATGCCGTAATTCTCCTACACACGCGCAGAAACCAATGCCCCAAGGGGGCACCTCCCGCATGCCGTACATTATATACATTTTAACTGCAAACACGCAGTATAATTAACGTATACAAGCGTCGTTCTTTACGTTAATTATACTGCGTGTTTGCAGTTAAAATGTATATAATGTACGGCATGCGGGAGGTGCCCCCTTGGGGCATTGGTTTCTGCGCGTATGTAGAAGAATTACGGCATTTGATCGAGTGAGGCCCATGGTGTAATGGTTATCATATCTGACCGGCAATCGGAAGATCCCGGGTTCGATTCCCGGGTGGTTACCTAATTTTTTCATTTGTTTCGTTCTCCCTCCTCATCTTGCGCGGAATATTCTCCTATACAAGCGTCGTTCTTTACGTTATATATATATATATATATATATATATATATATATATATACGAGAGTAATTCAATAAGTATCCACACTTTTTATTTGCACAATTTTATTTTCACATCTGATAGATTA
Organism: Bathynomus jamesi; assembly: GCA_023014485.1. Classification (NCBI taxonomy): domain Eukaryota; kingdom Metazoa; phylum Arthropoda; class Malacostraca; order Isopoda; family Cirolanidae; genus Bathynomus; species Bathynomus jamesi. The sequence continues at coordinate 634,961 of JAJOZX010000396.1, read as the reverse complement.
TCAACACATCACTTCTCAACATAGTCTCCCTGTTTCTCAATACATTTAGTCCAGCGATCTACAAGCTTCCTAATACCATCACAAAAGAGTGTTTTTGGGTGTGTGCGTAGCCAGTCATGCACCGCCTCCTTCAGGTCATCATCGCCTTGGAATCGCTGACCTCTCAAAGCGTTTTTTAATGGTCCAAACGGGTAAAAATCCGAAGGTGCCAGGTCTGGACTGTAGGCTGGATGGTCGAGAACTTCATATTTAAGTTCTTGAAGGCATTTTCTAGTCTGTGCAGCGGTATGAAGGCGCGCATTGTCGTGTAACAGAATAACACCTTCCGACAATCTCCCTCTCCGTTTTGTGGGAATTGCTTGCTTTAACTCATTCCGAAGCATGTCAGAATACGACGCACTTGTTACTGTAGTTCCACGCTCTAGATAATGTTCAAGGATAGGGCCTCGTGTGCCCCAAAACAGTGTTAGCATAACTTTACCTGCTGACAGCTACGCTTTGAACTTCCTTGCAACGGGAGATGTTGGATGCTTCCATTGCATGCTCTGTCGTTTGCTTTCTGGTTCATAGTGATGGATCCAGGTTTCATCTCCAGTGATAATGCGCTCCAAAAAGTTTTCACCTTCATTATGATACCGCGCCAAAAGACGAGAGCAGACGTCCATACAATTACGCTTGTGCTCTTCTGTCAACTGTTTAGGCACCCATCTTGCACGAATAGGCTGACCCTTGACACTGTTTTGAGATACACGAGGCCCTATCCTTGAACATTATCTAGAGTGTGGAACTACAGTAACAAGTGCATCGTATTCTGACATGCTTCGGAATGAGTTAAAGCAAGCAATTCGCGCAAAACGGAGAGGGAGATTGTCGGAAGGTGTTATTCTGTTACACACGACAATGCGCGCCCTCATACCGCTGCACAGACTAGAAAATGCCTTCAAGAACTTAAATTTGAAGTTCTCGACCATCCAGCCTACAGTCCAGACCTGGCACCTTCGGATTTTTACCTGTTTGGACCACTAAAAGACGCTTTGAGAGGTCAGCGATTCGAAGGCGATGATAACCTGAAGGAGGCGGTGCATGACTGGCTACGCACACACCCCAAACATTCTTTTGTGATGGTATTAGGAAGCTTGTAGATCGCTGGACTAAGTGTATTGAGAAATAGGGAGACTATGTTGAGAAGTGATGTGTTTATAATCTATCAGATGTGAAAATAAAATTGTAAAAATAAAAAATTGGATACTTATTGAATTACCTCGTGTGTGTGTGTGTGTGTATATATATATATATATATATATATATATATATACACATATATATATATATAGGTCTATACATATAAAACCCATCGAGTGTATATATAAGGTATTGAACCCTAAATTAAGTTATTTTGTTCAATAATGAACGCCAACCAGTAGTATGGTAGCGTTTTTTTCGCGGCAGTTAATTGCCGGAAATCTTATAAAGAAGAAAGGAAAAAACGTAATTGTTTTATGGATGACTTTTTTATTTATTTATTTTTTTTTTTAATTTTTCATCATGCAAGACGGATAAACAATTATGTATTTATGTAGGATTTTAACCCTTCTGGCGAGAGACTACAAAGGTCATATTCGAAGTCTTTCATATATTAAATAATAGCGATATTAAATGGGAGTTTTGGGGAGAGAAATAATTAGAATGACATTGAAAATTGTTATCATTATCATTATTTTATATTCGTAAACCATTTCTTCAGGTTCAATCGTTCTATATATATATATATATATATATATATATATATATGCACAGAATCACAAAATAACACGTGACCTTATTAATAAGCAAACAACCACAAGGAAAAGGAAACACAAAGTCCGAGCGCTTTCGTGATATATTCCTCCTTGATAATGTGAATATATCACGAAAGCGCTCGGACTTTGTGTTTCCTTTTCCTTGTGGTTGTTTGCTTATATATATATATATATATATATATATATATATATATATATGAGGGGGCGACAAGCTTGACTTTCGTGAAATGAAGAATCATTGCACTGGACGTTTGAAAGGTTAAAAAGTTAGCGTCGTCGAAATCCGGTAACGGCAGGCGGCGCGCAGCAAAAACCAGCTGTTCATCCTTCCACACAATAAAGAAAGTGGTTGGTAGATAAATGGGTACCCTGGGTGGCTAGTGTTAAGGCGCTGGGCTTCTGGTGGGGCGTGGTTCGGATTCCACGTTAAACTGTAGGTGTAAAGTGGAGTAAAAAGCTTGACCTTCGTCAGAATGAACAATTCGGGCGGAAGCAAACCAAAGGTTATATATATATATATGAAATTAAAACATATCGGGCGTGATATCTTTAAACGCAAGGTCAGAGCGATGCCCATGCCCCCATCGAGTCCATTCATTAAGAGATGTAAAATAAATATGCAGGCACAGTGCCAATGAATATAATATACCTCATTAATTTTTACCCGAGACATAACCAACTAATTTTAAAAACAACTTTAAATTCGATGATAATAATAATAATAATAATAATAATAGTAATAATAATAATAATATTATTACTACTAATAATAATACTAATAATAATACTAATATTCATAATACTAATAATACTAATATTAATACTACTAATAATACTAAAATAATACTAATAATAATAATAATAATAATAATAATAGTACTAATAACACTAATACTGCTAATACTAATACTAATAATAATAATAATAATATTAATAATACTAATAATACTAATATTAATACTACTAATAATACTAATAATAATACTAATAATAATATAATAATAATAATAATAATAATAGTACTAATAACACTAATACTGCTAATACTAATACTACTAATACTAATACTAATAATAATACTTATAATAATACTAATAATACTAATACTAATAATACAAATACTAATAATAATAATAATGATAATTTCAAATTAGATTCTTTTGAATTGTTGGAGGTAAGAAAAAATATAATTTAGAACCATTGGGGGAAGTATGTACAGGGTGGCCCATAAGTCCCAATCGGTTATAATTAAAGGGAAAAATCCATCTAGCGGACCTCACACTGACGTAATCGATTACTAAAGAAAGAATATTTGTCGAGGTGGTTATAATACTTTGCGCTTTCGATAATTATCAATAAGTATTTCTAAACTTTTTACTTGGTTTGATTTTTTTGTATTTTAGTTTTAATTATAACCACTTGGGACTTATGGGCCACCCTGTATATATATATATATATTACATTTAAGTACGTGAAATGAATGAATGATGCACACCCACAAAGAAAGAAAAAATATTCCAAGGCCTTTCGCATATTCAACAGTACTGTACATCTCGTCATTCCCTGACGAGGTGTACTGTTGAATACACGAAAGTTCTTGGAATAACTTTTTTCTCTTTTCTTGTGCGGCAAAGTATGAAGTGAATGTTAATGAAGGTTAATGAAGGTTAATGAATGCATGTTAAAGAATGTTGTTGACTGTTAATGTTAATGAAGGTTAATTGAATGCCCGGTTAGGTCAACTGTACGCCCTTGACGATTAGTTAGGTTAAGTCAGGATATTTTCGTTTACTCTCAAAACTAACGAAAATATCACGACATAACCTAACCAATCGTTAAGGGCATACAGTTGACCTAACCGGGTATTCAATTAACCTAACCTAAATGTAATACAATATTCATTTTATACTTTGCCTCCAAAAAACATATGGCAATGTATAGAATATCTAAATTTCATACTTTACCTGTAACATATATATATATATATATATATATATATATATATATATATATATATATATATATATATATATCTTTAACTTTTTTTTTAGCACACTGTGATAGATATACCTTGACATCAAAACAGGTAGTAGTGAACCAAAGTCCTTTATCACTGTTTACCTGCTTTGCTGCATACAAAAATCTATTCAAAACACTAATTAGATTTTAGCTTAAGTGATATCCACAGGTAAAGAAATTAACGTTAATTTCAAATGAAATTTGAATTTAGAGAGAAAAAAAATCCGGTAAATCAATCCAATTGTTACAATCCGGTAAACGGTTCGAGTATTTTGTCATAAGGAGATAAAAACTGACAAATTGGACAAAATATCCCTCGCTATTCACCTATATTTCAGGTCAACCTATAATTTTTCTTTATTGCGAGAAGGAGGGGCCAAGGACGAATAGTCGCGAAAGTGGGTTTCACCCCCACTCCACACCATAGAAGAAAAAGAGAGCTAAAATCAAGATTCAGGGTTTTCGAGATACCTAAACACACTTCGTTTGAAAGATTGGAGGTTATAGACAGGAGGAAAGATGGTTTGAGGAAGATTGTTCCAAAGTTCACTGGTTGAGTAGATGAAAAATTGAAAATACCGATTAACCTTTGCGTTAGAGGGTTGGACAGAAAAGGAAAAATTGGACAGAAAAGGATACGCCATGTATATATATATATATATATATATATATATTCTAAACTAGTCAAGAACACTTGTTAATTGTGTTCTACACTTATTCATGGTAATTCTCAAATGAATTGGCTTTAGATATAATTAGTTAACCGGTTATAAACATATACTGTGTGTATATATATATATATATATATATATATATATATATATACTATAAAAGGTGTTCTAAAATTACCTAGTAAACTTTTATATGTCTGTCGATCAGTAGTGAGACGTTGTGAACAATGTGTTCAAGTTGAAGGAAGACACTTTGAACATCTAACATAAACAATTATTGTCGCTTTTCTTATTGTCGCTTTTCTTATTGTCGCTTTTCTTATTGTCGCTTTTCTTATTGTCGCTCTATTTGAAATAACATTGTTAATTATCGCACAATTTTTGTTAAGATATCGCGTCAATATAAAAGTTTACGAGGTAATTTTAGAACACCCTGTGTGTGTGTATATATATATATATATATATATGGGGGAAATTGTTTTGCTACAAGTTGCTGGTTGAGGCCGCCAGAGGGAGGCATCATGTCACTTAGTCCATGAACAATAGTACCTTGATATATCATTGCCAATTCAACAACGAATCATTGCGTCATTCATTAAATGCCGTGCCTCCCTCTGGCGGCTTCTACTAGCAACATGTAACCCATTAAATTTCCACCTTCTCTCGACCTCCATAGTCACCAATATCGTCAATTACATCTCGAAAACCCTCGACCTTCATTTTGGTTCTGTTCTTCTTCTAGGTGGTGGGTGGGCGGGGGAGGGAGCTTTCGAGGGTATTCGCCCTTGGCCCCTCCTTCCCGCATATAAAAAAAAAGTTATCTGACCGCTAAATAAAAAATATTAGTAATTCAAAATATCCATGAGAAAGGACTTTTTCTACGTTCTGTATATATATAATTGAATCACGTAAAAAGGCATAGTAATCGCAAATGAGAAATACGTGTTGGGTGCCTTGTCAAGTACGAATCTAAAACGACTTTTGGGCCCCGCTCCCCCCCACCCCCCACCCCTCCCACGGTGACGAAACTAATTATTTGTTTGCGTTGTTTGGGCGCATTTTAAAGTGTTTATAATAATTATGTATTAACACAAATTTTTCATTTTCATTTCATTTTTTTTTTTTTTCAAATGAAAAATTTGAAAAATCCCCCCCCCTTTTAATTAATGGGGGCGGTGGGGGGTGGAGGGGAATGGCCAAAAATGTTAGTGAAAAAAATGGCGTATATAATTCACGAGAGAAATTAGACCGTTTTATTAAGTATTTTAGCGTAATTTTGAAAGGTCGAACGTATTTAGAACATACAACTTCATTCTTAGTTTACACACACCACACACACACACACACACACACACACACACATATACACACACACACATCGTGTCCCATAAGTCCGATCTCATAAGAATTTTTTTTTTTTGCAGGTAGAATAACACGCAGTGGTTAATATGGAAATGAGTTACACTCCTGAGGAAAAGGCCTGCAACAAAAAAAAAGGTCCTAAAACAAGACATCAATTTGAACATTTGTTTTAGTTCTAATGTATTAATTTTGTAAATTATGGGACACCCTGTATATATATATATATATATTTTATAATAATCTTAAAATCCTTTTCCCGTAGGTCCGGAGTTTAGAGACTTGACTTTCCGGATTTTGAAATCATTGAGCGGGGTGCCAATTCGACATGAGGGGGGGGAGGGGGGGAGTACGCGAATTAATAAAACGGGTTTCCTGAATCGATTTTTTTTAGGGGGCGGGGGAGTTATTTCTCAATTCAAGGCGATTTTATTATCAGTCATGCCGTCTGAAAGAAGAAGGGTGAATTCGCTTCCTCTTGGGTTCTATTATCTAATCCCGTAAAACAACGATTGTATGGATGGTCTTTCTTCAACACAAAGGCTAAATTTTTTTTTTTTTTTTATAACGATGCGAAACAAATAGATTTGGAATCGAATTAAATAAAATTGTATATAAAAAATTAATAAATATTTTATATATATATATATATAACGGGTGTGCCATAAAAAAGGGTGAATTTTAAAAAGGCTTTAAAATCAACATTTGTCATTTAATTTTAATAAAACTTCTACACAATAAAACATATGTATTTATCTATATGCAAACAAGTTTTCAGACTAAAATATCAAATAATTCAAATTCTATCAACATTTAACGAAAGAGTATGAATTTTCTACTTAACACGCAAAAATTATTAAACCTTTTTAATATATTTTTATAAAAATAACTTTTAACGTAAAATTTACCTGAAATTATTAAAAAAATTGTTCGAAATGATTTCCTTCCATTTCAATAACTTTTTTTATTCATGGCCGGAATTCATCTATGGCTCGATTTACTCGTTCCTGTGGAAGCTCTTCCCATTTTTGAATGATGATCTCGCGTAAATGAGCGACATCTTTTATCCTAGTCCTGTAGACTCGCTCTGCTAAGTTCTTCTCCCATATTCCGACCAAGAATAAAAAAAAGTTATTGAAATAGAAGGAAAGCATTTTGAACAATTTTTTTTTAATAATTTCAGGTAAATTTTACGTTAAAAATTATTTTTATAAAAAAATATTAAAAAGGTTTAATAATTTTTGCCTGTTAAGTAGAAAAATCATACTCTTTCGTTAAATGTTGATAGAATTTGAATTATTTGATATTTTAGTCTGAAAACATGTTTGCATATAGATAAATACATATGTTTTATTGTGTAGAAGTTTTATTAAAATTAAATGAAAAATGTTGATTTTATAGACTTTTTAAAATGTACCCTTTTTTATGGCACACCCCGTTATATACTGTATATAAAAAAATTAAGGGAAATATTATCTTTACATCCTTTCGACTTTTATATCGAAGAATCGACTTTAATATATATATATATATAAAGAACTACGAGGACATATTTATGTCTAGATACAGGGTGTTCAAAAAGAAATGCAACCCATTGGAAAATACATATATCATTGCAACTTACCCTTTTCTTATCTATTTCGGGTTGCGGTTCTTTTTGAACACCCTGTATATATATATAATGTCAAAAGTGTTATCGAACCGGTACTTAGCGAAAGTGGAACTTATAACTGAATGGTGGTTTTCATTATGACGTCATACGTTATCTGAGGCTTAAACGTTTTGTTGTGATAAGAGAATTTAACGTACTTAAAAAAGTTTCTTTTGCGCAACAAATTAATTTAAAGCTTAACGGTACAATTTTATTTTATACAAACGACAGGGGTGGGTGGGAAATTGTGGTGGTGGTCCAATCTTGAATTTTCAACCTTATCTAAAACGTTTTATTCTGATAACGATATTCATCAATATTCGTGGTTATACTAACCTCCGCACTAGGCCCAATATTTTCCAGATTATTTAACTTTTCCCGAGTGAAAACAAATGCCTCAAAAATTTTTGGCATTGGGCATATCCTCACTGGGTATATCCATCTTTCTGTTACTGATGCATTATTTTCTAAACGAATAAATTTTTTTTTTTGCAGTATTATTTCTAAAAGCTAAAAAAATTTTGGATCGTGGCTAAATTTTTTTTCTGAGTCTCTTTTTACCCCATCCTAATAACCAATTTAATTAATTCTTTATATATATGTACCTTTCTACATCTTCCTCCCTACCATTAATCTTAAAAGTTCAAAAAGTTTTTTTTTTATTCATAATCACTGGGCCTATTTCCACATTTCATCACACTGGTTTCTACTTTTATTTCTAATAGGCTACGTCTAAAAGGTATGCATGCTACTTGACTATTACCTATAGTACATTTAAACTCAACTAAATTTGTTATAGTCTCACCCGTAGTTCGTTTATCTATTATCTGTGTGGAAAAATTGTCCTGAAACACTCCATAAAACGCATTCCTTCCCTATCACCTCTTTCAACGTTAACTCAGTTAACTCGGATTAAAATTATCTATGATTAACACATTATCTTTGTACTGACATTCCTTATCAATTTCTAAAATCATATTTTCATGATTATATATCTTTGGTTTGGTGGTCCATAAAATGCTCCTAATTTGGTACTTCTACTAGGCCCAGTACCATTTATATTCATTCATTCATTCATTCATTCAATCTTATCATTAGTTTTGATAGGATTTGCTTCTACTGAAGAATTTTTTTTACTGAAATACATAAGTACTTGCCCTCCTTATCTGTATTTTCCTTCATGCTTGTAAATTCTGTACTTATCTAATTCACATTCTTTCCAGCCATCCTGTAAAATTGCTTCATTTACCCAAGCTTCACTAATACAAACTATGTCCCCTTGTGTCCATCAAGGGTGGCGTCCACGTTGGGAACCAATGATTTATACGAAAACATTATACTTTTACCTGTAACACTTTCTAGTTTCCCTGCCTCTTAGGCCTAACTGCATTCTCGTACAAATCACTCGATACCCGAAATCACTCGTTTGAGGGTATACCATCCATCATAAACACCTTTCTTTCAGAAAAACTCATTCCAAGTACCCAGAAAACACACACACACTTTCTCGGCACACAACCCAGTTAACCTCATGACCACGTACCATCAACATCCATTCTCGGAAAAATGCCAGAAATAACACACCTTTTGTGACACTCTTTCATCTTCCCGATCAGCTCCCTAAATTTCGTTAATACCTCATCTAACCTATTTTTAACTACAACATTTAAATCTACATCCACCACAACCACTGTTTCTTCCCTGAATAACTAGCTATCAAGCCTATTTATTAAATGTTTTTCACTTCAGCACCAGGCAATCTCTCTCTCTCTCTCTCTCTCTCTCTCTCTCTCTCTCTCTCTCTCTCTCACACACACACACACACACACACACACACACATAAAAAAACAAGTACCAAACCTAAGGACTAAAGAAATTCATTTAATAAGTCTCTTTATTTGCTAAATTGTGGTACGGCAAGACTTTGACATCAAATATATATATATATTTAGAACGTGCCACCACCATGGTTCGAACCCACACCTCTTGAATAGAAGGTGAGGGCACTAGCCACTACACTACGACAGGATTCAGTCACAGTGTAGTTTGCATTATGCAAAATTGTGCGTGTTTATGCATAATATTCCATATATATATATATATATATATATATATATATATATAGTTGGGATAGGACTTGTAGTTTATTTATATACGTATTTCTTGTTAAAAAATTGTAATGTTAAATGTGTACCTACCTATACAGTTTACCTATACCGGCATACCATCCCTGCAGTATCTCAGACCTTCTGATCCACGGTTAGTTATAATATACAGTATACTGAATATTTGGAATAACTGGTTTTTTTTATCTTGTTTTTCCAATATGTAAAATCTCTTTACATAAAGTGTTTTAACAAATCCCATAGAGAAAATTCCAAAGAAGTTATGTCGGTTGGTCGAGTTAGACATGCTATTGGTTGAATTTATGTATAAAATCTAATTTTAGAAGTCGAAATTCGATCTGATGCATGTTGACATTATTCCAGGGATTTTTTTTTGTGCAAGGAGGAGGAGGCCAAGGGCGAGTTCGACATTATGCACGTTCATGCATTTAAAATTAGTGAGTATACGTAAAGTTTGGTTAATATTTAAAGTGATAGTGTCTTATTTGTATATACATTTCACATTTTAAGTGAAAATGATTAACCTAGTCTAACCAGACCTAACGTAGCCTAGCCAGACCTAACCTAGCCTAGCGTAACTTAAACGGGCATAATGTAACTTAGTTTAAACTGGGTTAGATTAAGTTAATATGTATTAAATGGGTTTTCATACAGTTGAAGTATTCGACCTTTTATGCATGATCGGATATTTTGCGTTCGACTTTATGGGGTTGATTTAATCCTTTCAAGATGACTGGTACAAATTAGTAGCGTTTCAAATATACATTCATAATTTAACCCTACAACGATGCGCCTCGGTGGTGTAGTGGTTAGCGTCGCTGACTACGAATCCATCGGCCCCGGATTCGAGACCCGATGACAGCAGCCGGCACGCAGCAAAACCCAGCTGTCCATCGTTCCACACAATAAAGAAAGTGGTTGGTAGATAAATGGGTACCGTAGGTGGCGTAGTGGTTAAGACGCTGGGCTGCTGGTGGGGCGTGGTTCAGATTCCACGTTAAACTGTAGGTCTAAGGTGGAGTGAAAAGCTTGACCTTCGTCAGAATAAACAATTCGGGCGGAAGCTAACCAAAGGTTACAAAAAATTCCAGCCTTAAAGGGTTAATGCAGTTCAATTTTATTTCGCTACACCCTATCATCAGTCCATCACAGCCTACCATCCCTGAAACTCATCAACTTGAACGGGATTCACCAATTGTTGATATTTGGTGTGTTATGTTACGTGACCGCATAATCGGTCCATTTTTCTTTAGCGATCGTACCGAAACTGCAGCGAATTATCTGGAACATGTTATTGACATTTTTTCTTCCCCATTCCCCTTCTATTCAAGAGGTAGTGGGTTCGAACCCTGATTGACACAAGAAATGTAATCTTTCAGTAAGATTGGGCGTGGCCGGGTTCCTCCCCAATAAGCCGTTACTGTTCGTAACTTTTCTAGACGCAACCTTTCCTCATCGCGTGATTAGCTGTGGTGGACCAATAGGATGACCACGTCGAACACCCGACTTAACCTCCTTGGTATCTTACTATATATATATATATATATGGGAGTATATTAAAACACTTGGTATCGTGATATATGTAGGGATTTGGAAGAACTCAGTCAAATGATCAAAAAAGTTATGGTATCTATTCCACAAGAGTATCTTGACCATGTTCTCATTGAGCGCGAGCTTCGAATACTACCTTGTAGCGACGAATGATGGTCTTCATGTGGAACTGTTCTAAACCTGGACAATTTGAAAATGTAAACAACCTTATTAATGAAAAATATGACCAATTATATTTGCAACATTACACCTATATATATATATATATATATATATATATATATATATGCTGCAAACCCACAAGGAAAAAGAAAAACGATTCCAAGGCCTTTCGTGTATTCAAAGCTACACCTCGTCAGGGAATGAAGATAAAAGGCGAGAAGCCCATAAATATATACAACGTACAGGAAAACCAAAACAATTAGCACATACTTAACAAGGGTTAATGAGAGGCAAAAATTTTAACATGATGTCGTCAATGTTATACGTCCCCGCACTGTTATTGAAAGTGTTTTTAAAATGAATAAATGCACATTCTAGAATATTTCTTTCTATTATATCTCTGTTTTTAACAAGCGCTTTAGAACTATCCCACTTGATGCTATGGTTACATCTATACATATGGTTAAATAAAGCATTGGAAGTATTAGCTGTTCTACACGCATATTTATGCTGTTTTACCCTAATATCTAACGTTTTACCGGTTTGGCTATATACTGAGTTACATTGTGTACATCCAATCGAATACACACAGCCAACAACATTATCAGGGCTATTCTTTATAAGGCGTGATTTAACAGTATTATTATACTTAAAGATTACATTAATGCCAATTGCTTTAAGTACAGTTGGAAGGTATTGAAAATTAACATGGTAAGGTAGGCTAAGGATATTTTTACGCTGAAATTCCTTTACAATTACACTATTATAATACCTATTCTTGGCTTTCTTAAGACAGTTATCTAAAAATGAAGTAGGATAACATAATTTAGTACCAATATTCATGATATTGCATAACTCGGAATCTAAAAATTCAGGACTGACAACTCTCAATGCTCGAAGAAACATAGCAGAGAAAATAGAGGATTTAATCGAAGGATGATGGTCAGAATAAAAATGCAATAAGAGTTATTTAGTAGGCTTACGGTAGACTTCATATTTGAACTGATTAGAGCATCTCCAAATTTTTAGATCAAGAAAAGATAGGCTTCCATCATTTTCTTTTTCAACTGTAAACTTAATAGATGGGACTAAATTGTTGAGCCTACCAAGAAATAAGTCCACATCCAAATTATTAGGCCAAAGGCATAAAATCATCTATATACCTGTACCAAACCAGGTTAAAATTAACAATCGTAGGCAAAATTCTACTTTCAAAAAATTCCATATATAAATTAGCTAGTACAGGTGAAAGGGGATTTCCCATAGCCAATCCAAACGACATAGCATAAAACTTATTTTCAAACTGAAATTTACAATCTTTGACACAAAGCTTAATTAACTCAATAAGAGTGTTGTGTTGAACAGGGAAAGAATATTCAGTGATCTTATCTTTTAAAAAATCAAGTAGGTCATCAGCAGGGACTTTTGTGAATAGCGAGCATACATCGAAGCTTACCAATTTGAAATTAGGGTCATTAGGGAATTTCAGTTTGTCAATAAGATCCATGCTATTTACAATATGTGACTCAGAAATAGAGCCAACTAACGGCGTTAATAAACTAACTAACCATTTTGATAGCTTATAGGTTACGGAGCCCACTGAGCTAACAATAGGCCTCAGTTAATAATCTGAGGCCTATTGTTAGCTCAGTGGGCTCCGTAACCTATAAGCTATCAAAATGGTTAGTTAGTTTATTAACGCCGTTAGTTGGCTCTATTTCTGAGTCACATATTGTAAATAGCATGGATCTTATTGACAAACTGAAATTCCCTAATGACCCTAATTTCAAGTTGGTAAGCTTCGATGTATGCTCGCTATTCACAAAAGTCCCTGTTGATGACCTACTTGATTTTTTAAAAGATAAGATCACTGAATATTCTTTCCCTGTTCAACACAACACTCTTATTGAGTTAATTAAGCTTTGTGTCAAAGATTGTAAATTTCAGTTTGAAAATAAGTTTTATGCTATGTCGTTTGGATTGGCTATGGGAAATCCCCTTTCACCTGTACTAGCTAATTTATATATGGAATTTTTTGAAAGTAGAATTTTGCCTACGATTGTTAATTTTAACCTGGTTTGGTACAGGTATATAGATGATATTTTATGCCTTTGGCCTAATAATTTGGATGTGGACTTATTTCTTGGTAGGTTCAACAATTTAGTCCCATCTATTAAGTTTACAGTTGAAAAAGAAAATGATGGAAGCCTATCTTTTCTTGATCTAAAAATTTGGAGATGCTCTAATCAGTTCAAATATGAAGTCTACCGTAAGCCTACTAATAATAACTCTTATGTGCATTTTTATTCTGACCATCATCCTTCGATTAAATCCTCTATTTTCTCTGCTATGTTTCTTCGAGCATTGAGAGTTGTCAGTCCTGAATTTTTAGATTCCGAGTTATGCAATATCATGAATATTGGTACTAAATTATGTTATCCTACTTCATTTTTAGATAACTGTCTTAGAAAGCCAAGAATAGGTATTATAATGTAATTGTAAAGGAATTTCAGCGTAAAAATATCCTTAGCCTACCTTACCATGTTAATTTTCAATACCTTCCAACTGTACTTAAAGCAATTGGCATTAATGTAATCTTTAAGTATAATAATACTGTTAAATCACGCCTAATAAAGAATAGCCTGATAATGTTGTTGGCTGTGTGTATTCGATTGATGTACACAATGTAACTCAGTATATATAGGCCAAACCGGTAAAACGTTAGATATTAGGGTAAAACAGCATAAATATGCGTGTAGAACAGCTAATACTTCCAATGCTTTATTTAACCATATGTATAGATGTAACCATAGCATCAAGTGGGATAGTTCTAAAGCGCTTGTTAAAAACAGAGATATATAATAGAAAGAAATATTCTAGAATGTGCATTTATTCATTTTAAAAACACTTTCAATAACAGTGCGGGGACGTATAACATTGACGACATCATGTTAAAATTTCTTTTGCCTCTCATTAACCCTTGTTAAGTATGTGCTAATTGTTTTGGTTTTCCTGTACGTTGTATATATTTATGGGCTTCTCGCCTTTTATCTTCATTCCATGACGAGGTGTAGCTTTGAATACACGAAAGGCCTTGGAATCGTTTTTCTTTTTCCTTGTGGCTTTGCAGCATTTATTCATTTCACGTGTTTTATTGTGAAATTCATCCCTATATATATATATATATATATATATATACAATAAACAGCAGAAGTGATAGCAAAGCTCCTTGGGGCACTCCACACGATGATTTGAAAAAAATAAGAAAACACATTTTTCCATTTCACTGAAAATATATATTGCATAAGAGTACTTAGGTTGTTCAGTATATATATATATACACACACACACACACACGGAAGGATGTCAAAAGTAAATAGACACCTTTTTTTTTTACTTGCTCATGAAGGTCAATAAGTAATAAATGTATTGAATCAATAAATGCAAAGAAGAAAAAGGAACATGATTTTAACATATTGATTCAATCAATTAATTTATTATTTATTCAATTTTATAATGAAATTAAACATTTTTGGGGCAAAAAAACAAAAAGCAGAAGTGTCTATTTACGTTTGGTCAATCCTCTGTATACATTTAGTAACTTTTAGTTAGCTTCCGGCCCGGATTGTTAATTCTGACGAAGGTCAAGCTTTTTACTCCACCTTAGACCTATAGTTTAACGTGAATCTGAACCACGCCCCACCAGTAGCTCAACGTCTTAACCACTAGGCCACCCAGGGTACCCATTTATCTACCAACCACTTTCTTTATTGTGTGGAAGGATAAACAGCTGGGTTTTGCTGCGCGCCGGCTGCTGTCACCGGGTATCGATCCCGGGGCCGATGGATTCGTAGTCAGCGATGCTAACCACTACACCACCGAGACGCATATATATATAATATATATATATATATTTGTGAGTGTGTGTGTGTGTATATATATATATATATATATATGTTAAACACAGACCGTGCATGGCACAAGGAACTCTTCTGGGAAAATTAAATCCACTATAGTCCGAATAAGTAATGATAAATGACAAATACCATAGTTTTTTTCCTTTTTTCATGATTTTAGCCCGACGTGGGCAACGGGTCTCTCGCAAAGAGATCCCATAATATAGCTTCCCTCACCAGCTATCTGCAAAGCAGACAGGATCCAGCTTTGGGACGTGGATCTAGGGTTTAAAGCAAACCTAGATCCCTACACTCAGAACCTCTATATAAGTAAAAGACTCGTTGCATTCACGTCGTGTTGAATAAATCAAAGAAAAAGGGGTAACTATTGTATTTTTAGCCAAAAAAAACAAAACTTAAACTCAACCGGGACATTGAGCGTCCACTTTTCAAGGCACGAAACACGTCCGTTTAGTATACACAAACTCAGAATGGTTCCCTGAGAACAATATATGTTAAACACAGACCGTGCATGGCACAAGGAACTCTTCTGGGAAAATTAATCCACTATAGTCCGAATAAGTAATGATAAATGACAAATACCATAGTTTTTTTCCTTTTTCATGATTTTAGCCCGACGTGGGCAACGGGTCTCTCGCAAAGATATCCCATAAATATAGCTTCCTCACCAGCTATCTGCAAAGCAGACAGGATCCAGCTTTGGGACGTGGATCTATGGTTTAAAGCAACCTAGATCCCTACACTCAGAACCTCTATATAAGTAAAAGACTCGTTGCATTCACGTCGTGTTGAATAAATCAAAGAAAAGGGGTAACTATTGTATTTTTAGCCAAAAAAAACAAAACTTAAACCTCAACCGGGACATTGAGCGTCCACTTTTCAAGGCACGAAACACGTCCGTTTAGTATCACAACTCAGAATGGTTCCCTGAGAAACAATATATGTTAAACACAGACCGTGCATGCACAAGGAACTCTTCTGGGAAAATTAAATCCACTATAGTCCGAATAAGTAATGATAAATGACAAATACCATAGTTTTTTTTCCTTTTTCATGATTTTAGCCCGACGTGGGCAACGGGTCTCTCGCAAAGAGATCCCATAAATAGCTTCCCTCACCAGCTATCTGCAAGCAGACAGGATCCAGCTTTGGGACGTGGATCTAGGGTTTAAAGCAAACCTAGATCCCTACACTCAGAACCTCTATATAAGTAAAGACTCGTTGCATTCACGTCGTGTTGAATAAATCAAGAAAAAGGGGGTAACTATTGTATTTTTTAGCCAAAAAAAACAACTTAAACCTCAACCGGGACATTGAGCGTCCACTTTTCAAGGCACGAAACACGTCCGTTTAGTATACACAAACTCAGAATGGTTTCCCTGAGAACATATATGTTAACACAGACCGTGCATGGCACAGGAACTCTTCTGGGAAAATTAAATCCACTATAGTCCGAATAAGTAATGATAAATGACGTGTTTCGTGCCTTGAAAGTGGACGCTCAATGTCCCGGTTGAGGTTTAAGTTTTGTTTTTTTTGGCTAAAAATACAATAGTTACCCCTTTTTCTTTGATTTATTCAACACGACGTGAATGCAACGAGTCTTTTACTTATATAGAGGTTCTGAGTGTAGGGATCTAGGTTTGCTTTAAACCCTAGATCCACGTCCCAAAGCTGGATCCTGTCTGCTTTGCAGATAGCTGGTGAGGGAAGCTATATTTATGGGATCTCTTTGCGAGAGACCCGTTGCCCACGTCGGGCTAAAATCATGAAAAGGAAAAAAACTATGGTATTTGTCATTTATCATTACTTATTCGGACTATAGTGGATTTAATTTTCCCAGAAGAGTTCCTTGTGCCATGCACGGTCTGTGTTTAACATATATTGTTCTCAGGGAACCATTCTGAGTTTGGTATACTAAACGGACGTGTTTCGTGCCTTGAAAAGTGGACGCTCAATGTCCCGGTTGAGGTTTAAGTTTTGTTTTTTTTGGCTAAAAAATACAATAGTTACCCCCTTTTTCTTTGATTTATTCAACACGACGTGAATGCAACGAGTCTTTTACTTATATAGAGGTTCTGAGTGTAGGGGATCTAGGTTTGCTTTAAACCCTAGATCCACGTCCCAAAGCTGGATCCTGTCTGCTTTGCAGATAGCTGGTGAGGGAAGCTATATTTATGGGATCTCTTTGCGAGAGACCCGTTGCCCACGTAGGGCTAAAATCATGAAAAAGGAAAAAAACTATGGTATTTGTCATTTATCATTACTTATTCGGACTATAGTGGATTTAATTTTCCCAGAAGAGTTCCTTGTGCCATGCACGGTCTGTGTTTAACATATATTGTTCTCAGGGAACCATTCTGAGTTTGTGTATATATATATATATATGTCAGCTAACTTCGAGGGGATCTTAGAACTTAGGTGTGTTAGTGTATCGTTCTGCAATTAAGTAGTCAGTTCCCACTTATATTAAGATGTCGCCAGATCTAATCTAACCTAACCTAACCTAGCGTTATATATATATATATATATATATATATATATATATATATATCTGATCTGTGCTAAGCTAGAAACAACGTTATGTTACTCAAGTACATCTAGCATAATGTTGTAGGAGCAAAGTGACTTTCATTAAATCTAAAAAAAATATCTCCTACCGAACGTAGGACCTAGTTGATACAGAAAATAATATAGGTTATTGGAGCGGATAGCACTCTTATATATATATAATATATATATATATATATATATATATATACATACTGTATATGACGTATGTTTCCAAATTTCACTCTTATGAACCCACAGATGCTTACAGTTTCATCTGGGGGGGGGTGACTTTTGCTGTCTAAAAAGTGTACTTTCTCTCCTTCGTAGCTACAGCAGATGCATAGAACAAATAACGACGTAACATTCTCGTTACGACATTTGGGGGTTCTGTTGGCACAGTGATTGTGTACACTTTGTAAGTACACTTGTTCTTGCGTACACTTTGTGATTACACTTGTTCTTGTGTACGCTTCATGAGTTTTCAAAATATTTAGACTCTTACTGCATGTGTGCAGGATCGTCTTACGACTGACGACTGACGACTGACGATCCGGTTCGTGACGACTCAAGTCGTGTGTGACATTGACAGAATGGGAGCCCCGCACATTGCAGCGACCGCGACGCGATTCTGTCCCATTCTGTCACTGTAAAATCGCACGCAACTTGAGTCGTTACGACCCCAGTCGTCAGTCGTCAGTCGCGAGACGATATTGTGTGCGGCTGGCCTGAGTGGATCTATACAACCTACGTTTTCGACATTTATTTATTTTAATGGAACTAATTTTCAGTGAATGAAGCAAATCTGAAACAACCAAGTATCTGGTTAAGTTGTGAACAACCAAGTATTTGGTTAAGTTGTGAACAACCAAGTATGTGGTTAAGTCGTGAACAACCAAATTCAAAATTGTCAATTCAATCATGCCGTCAGTTGTTGAACCGGATACTCTAACTATTTAGGATTAATGCCAAATACAGGGTGTCCACAATGTATTGTCATTCCACTGAAATACTAACTGAGTTTCGTTTTTCTTTCAGACCCATTTATCCCTTAGAAGATGACCTGCCAGTTCTTGGTTTATCTTTTACGGCTCCCCTTGTGAACAGTTTCTTTTACCATCTCAACAGAGTCCTTTTTGGAGGAGCTGCAAGACTGACTCGGTGGTCCTGGAAGTCTGTACGAATATTTCAATGGTTTTGCCATTACGTGGTCGCTCATGGACCCAAGTACTAGCCAATATGCGTTGTTCAATCGTATAGTTGCTGTTATCACACATTTGAAATGGGTCTAAAAGAAAAATGAAAATCGCTTAGTATTTTACTGGGGTGACAAGACAGTGTGGACACCCTGTAGTTTACTACGCATTTTTGTTATTACAAAAAAATAGTATTTTAGTTAAATTATGATAAAGAGTAGGAGACTAAGAAATTGGCACAGCGCTTAAACCAAACGAATATGGCCCAGTGCCATCTGGAGTCGAACCCTCGAACCCTCGAGCGCTTAAGCCAAACGAATATGACCCAGTGCCATCTGGAGTCGAGCCCTCGAACAATCGAACCCTCGAACAATCGAACACTCGAACCCTCGCCAAAGACGCTGACTTAGTGAAACCGTGCTATTAAATATAGAGTATAATATTTTCTAAAAAATTGTACGATACATGAAATTGATTTACTCTGTTGATAGAATGGAGGACCAAAATACACTAAAATGTCCTCAATGTTCCAATAATAATTTAGAAATTAAATATATTTTACTTAATTAAAGTAAGATATAGTCTTAATAATAGTTACAATTTACTAATGAAATATTTAATTTAAATTTATTTTCATATATATACATATATATAATCTCGTAACCTCGTAGGAATTCTGTGCGTTGGTCTCTCTTCACACGAAGGTCTCCATTGCACATAGCCAGGTGTATTTACACCCGGCTTATCTGGTCTCGTATATATACACAGTATACTACCTTAGACACGCAAAACATTTGTGGTTAAATTAATATCTTGAGTGTAACATTATTTCTTCAAATACAGAATTTCTAGTTATTCTTCTACCAAAGACTTTAACAGAATCAAACCTGCCACTTTAGAAAAAGCTACATAAACCTGTCCATATGCAAAAACATGCTGAGGAATATAATTATCAAGACGTTATGGCAATTGTAAGAAAATTTGGGATCACCTGAAGATCAGGGCCCCCAGCCTCAATTACCAAATGATATTTTTCGTTAAAACTAACGAAAATATCACGACTTAACCTAACCAATCGTCAAGGGCGTACAGTTGACCTAACCGGGCATTCAATTTATTATTATATTTGGTACTGTAAAGCAAAAAACAAGAATACTGGGGGCCCTGATCATCAGGTGATCCGAAAATTTGGGAACCCGGATCTATTTATTACGTTTACTCGCAATCCAAAATGGACTAAAATCGCTAAAAGCATTGAAGCTTAATTATCAAAAACCAAAACATAGGTCAGATATTGCTGCGAGAGTTTGTCACATGAAACTAAAAGAGTTGCTACCTGAAGATCAGGGCCCCCATTGGAAGAGCACCTATATATATATGATGGATACTGATGTTCAAAAACGCCTCCATGCAACCGAGTTTGACTGTATGCCATCATGTGACATCTTGAGTACGGAACACTTAGCCAATTTTTCCCGGATAATTCCTTTATACAAAATATGATAAATCTTGGTAGAATTAACATTTTTAGGGTGAAAATTAACCACCATAATATTTTTTAACAAGTATTTTAACCATTACAACCATTAGTCAATTAAAGTGTTCATATTTTACGGAATTATCAATGGCTACAGGCTGTTTAAAACACGGTTTTAGCTTTATTGCGTTGTAAGACTATCTCACCAGTTGTGAGGTTCAGCTTATATAGCCGTAAGTCAACAAAGACATAAAATATAAATCGCTTCCATTGTCTTCAAATACAATATTTATTTATTTGTTTGTTAAAAGTATATTTTTTATGTTCTGGCCAAACAATTTGGAGGAGCCATATTGGACTACGTTTATTTGTAATCGTTACACTTTGGTGTTCGGGTTATAACTTTGAACCACCAAACATAATTAGATGAAATTTCACACACATAAGAATGATCAAAGACGATGTGCTATGAGCAAGACTCGGGTCCCTGCATCAAAGACCAAGTTCACAAATAGAGATCAAAGATTAGATGGAGGTCCACTTTATAACTTTTGAACTGTTCTACATAAATTAATGAAACTTCACACACACACACACACACACACACACACACACACACACACATATGGATAATCATAAGACGATGTACTATGAGCAAGACTCAGGTCTCTCAATCACAAGTTAAAGTCACAAATAGAGGTCAAACGTCAAATGGAGGTACACGCTATAACACATCTTTCGAATCACACAATATAAAGTGATGGAACTTAACATACATATGTATCATCACAAGACGATGTGTCGTGAGCAAGAATCAGGTTTTTCGGACCAAAAATCAAGAACACAAATATAGGAGGAGACATCGATATTGTTCCGACATAGTTCTTACTTATACTCTTCTGGAAGCGATTTATGCATGGCTGGATTTAACACAGTGTATTACTGTATTAACATTGATTTAAAAACACATTGACACATTTACCACATTGACTCGGAAACACATTGACTTTGAAACACATTGACTTGGAAACACATTGACACATTTAACACATTGACTTGGAAACACATTGACTTGGAAACACATTGACTTGGAAACACAATGACTTGGAAACACATTGACACATTTAACACAGTGACTTGGAAACAATAATTTTATATATAAAAAAAAGAAGTGTTCATAGTTTCAAGCAAATTCTTTGATCTCAAGTTTTGTAAGAAGGTAAAAATGTTTAATTTTAATCGCCACAGGAATTACTGAATCCAATCGACTCCTTTACAGAAAAAGCTTAATCCTTGTTTAAGGTTACGTATAAAGCTCCTTAGAAAGCTTATTTTATTATCATATAAATTTTAATAAAATAAATAAAATATAAATTGATAATTATTAATTTTTAATAATTTGTTCAAATAAATTAGTACAGATTTACGATAATGGCAAAATTTCATGGAATATATATATATATATATATTTTATAATGGATTTATGCTCGAAGTGTGACAAGTAAAGAATTCCCCTTTGGTAAACGCGTAGAGTTTTGTATTAAATAGAGATTAGTTTATATATCCGAGGTTTGGTCAACATACGGGCCGCGGGCCAGAGTGCGGCCCGACAAATATTTGTATCAGGCCCGGCTGGCGGATACCGAAAATTCAATATCTAATGTCCTTTTTTATTTCAATAACATTAAACTTAAAAATAAAATTTTATCTAAAATTTGCACACTGGCCCTCGGTGTGGTCATTAATTGAAATATGACCCTTCATGAAAAAAGGTTGAACACCACCTGATATATACTGTTTATCTATCTAATAATAATAATAATAATAATAATAATAATAATAATAAAAGCATTCATAACCCTGTCTTTAACCTGTCTTTAACGCTGTTCCTTTTAAAGACAATAAATATATTGGCCTTTTTCTTAAGGCGTAAAAAATCCGTCAGTTTTGATGGGTTTTTTTTTTTGTGGGGGGGGGGGGGGGGGTCTTAAATCACTCCAAAAAAATTAGTGTGACGTCACAATTAATATTCTATTAATGGTAATTGTCTATCCATTGTCTTTTGGTCTATTTCAAGTCTTATTTTCGTAACAAAATATGACCAGGGTTTCATGTCCTTTTGTTATATACAATTTGCTTTGTAGTACACACACACACACACACGTGCGTGTGCATATCCACATACACGAGGTATCGACTTGTTAAACCGATATATATCTAAAAAACTAATGAACGAAACCGAATTTCGTCTGACCTACCCTAACCTTAGTGTCATCGAACCCAGAAGGGCGTGGTAATACAATAAGTATTCCGGACGCGAATGAGGGCTTGACCGGTGTTTCCTGTTAAGTCATTCACGAATGACTCATTAATCTAGCCTAACCGAAACCGAGGTACCAGAAGTGTTACCTCACAAAAATAATTGACTCCACCACTAGGGTGTGTCAATTTTAGAGAGCAAAGTAAAATCTTTAGATTTTCAAAGACTACTAGTGACCAAATGAGGCATTTTTATGTGCTAAATCGAAATATGACTTTAAAATCCAGATTTGACCACTCCTAGCTACTTATATTTGAAGTTGAAGTTTACGAAAAATCAGCAATTTTTGCAAGTATTTTTTTTATTGTATTTAACTACATTTTACATACATTGCATACAATTAAAGACATTTTGAGTGTATTTCAATATTAAAACTTAGAAATATAGATAGGTTTCTTGAACTTTGCCAAGGATGCCATGTCTGCCTTGCTCTTGTTCCTGGACATGACTCCCTACTGGCCACCTGGCCACTGATGTACGCCTCCCTCCTCTCTTGTGAGTAAACATGTTGTGCTGCTTCAGTTGTCATCCTTACACACCTCTCTACTGACTATGTATGTGAGGACCATGCAGGAACTTCCATTGGTCTATCCAGAAATTCCTTGATTGCAGCAGTGGTGAGGGAGCAGGTCAGAAGAGGATCAGTCACACCAGAGTTCCAGTCAATAAGCTCCGAGAGTTTGGTGGCATTTGGGTTGATGTCAGGAGTCTTCCTGGGTCTGATACTGCAGTCTCCTACCTGTGTCCTCATCTCCTTCACCTCTGATTTCCAGTATCCTCTTCACTGCCTCCTTCCTCTCTTCCTCCACCTCACTGCACAGCATGGCCTGGAGCACAGCCTCAGAGTGTGCATACCAGGCTGATCTCTTCACTGTAGGCATCACTATTCCTATCACCTCCTTCTTCTGACTTCTGAGCAGCTCCAGCTGGTACAGTACATGCCTGGGACCCTCCACCCAGCTGTGATTTAACTTGATGTTGAACCAGTTTGGCATGTAGACTCCCACTATGAATTCCACAATTATCCTCAGATTCTTCAGGTTCCTACCCTTCAGCCCATGTTTGTAAATCCACAATCTGCAGAACCTTAGAGCCGTGGTGACCCACCTACTGTGACAGACTGGCCCAATCTCCAGGAGAGCTAGACTCTGAGATATCTCTCCCGATCTGATGGCAGTGATGATTCTGTAGCCATATGATTGGTCTGTGCTGAGGTCCTTGACTACCTCCTGACTGAGATGGGGTAGAGGAGGACCAACAGTGATCCTGTGAAGTTTGGGTTGATCTCCAGCTCAGTGGCAGTGTCTAACATCTTTCCTAGGGGCCCAGACCACTTGTTGCTCAATGTCTTGCCATCCAGTGCAGTCACCAGGTGTCTGAGACTCGGCTCCCCAGTGTGCAAATCACAGACAATCCACACCAACTTCCTGCTAAGCTTGGCCTCCACATAATGCATTACTCCTCCCTCCCAGCCAGTATTCACATTAGTACTGTCACCTCCTATGGCCAAAAGGGTCTGGTCTGCTCCTCTCTCTCTTAGCCAGTTCACCAGATGATCAGCAATAACCTCAGCATGACTTCTCTCCTCTGCAGCTTCCTCTGGTACAAAATGTCACAAATATTTTCCACCTGGTTCATTGCACATTGTGTAGTGTTCTTCCTTAATGAGGCCAGGAAACTGCCTGTCACTGCCCTCAGCTTCCATCATCACTTTGGTGTCATCTCTTTTCCCATCAAAGAAGATACAGGTGATGCCATTTTCCCTAATCTCTTCATCAAACTTCTTGACCAGCTCCTTAGTGAGTCTCTCATGAGCCCTCCTCACCTTGTTGTGGTCAATCACCAGTGCTGTGTCAAACTCTGTGATAAGACCAGCATCAATCCAGGCAGCAGTGGCAATCTCTGCAGTCTCTCTCAGCCCAGTGTGATGTCTCAAGCTAGCCAGAGCTATGTTGGTGATATCTTCAGTGTTGTATTTCTTTTTCTTAGCCACAGGCAAGGAAGAAGTTGTCGCAGCCTCTGGTATGAAGTCTTCGTCCTCTTCTCTCCTCCCTGCCTCCTCCAGTATATCTCCAGTCTCCTCCAACTCCATCTCCAGCAGTGACTCCTCCCTCAACTCCTCTCCTTTCTTGGCTGACTCCTCTGCATTCCTCCTCCTCTTCTCCTCGGCCTTCCTTCTCTGCTCCTGTCTCTGCAGCACTGCTTCCTGTCTCCTGGTCTCAGGGTGATCAGCTAGACCCATCTGGTGTGCCCCCACACTGCCCACCTTTTCTCTCTGACCTTTAATGAAGGCAAGCTCCTACACTGGTATCTTCTGCTCGCTCCTGCAGCTGCAGTCAATGTGAACCTCACTGTTGCAGACAGGGTTGCACCCAAGCTCACTGCAGCTCCTGATCACACAGTGACAGGTCAGGATGTCCACCAATTTGTCCAGTTTCATCCTGAACCTATCTTTGACCTCTAGCTTCACATTGCTAATGGACACCTTCACTGCCTCATCCCACAGTGCCTTCACTGCCTCATCCCACAGTGCCTTCACTTTAGACCTGATCCTGACCTCAGTGTTGATTACAGGTCCTGTGAATAGAGCGTTGGCCTCTCTCCCCTGAGCCAGTAGCCCTGGAACAAAGCCGTTGTTAATCAGGTTCTTAACCGGGTAATTCCTCCGGTCTTCCTCACTCATCTCTCTCCTCAACAAACCATACCTCAGCAGATCTCTGGCTGTGGGCAGCTCAGCAGGGGGAAGTTCCCTCCCAGTCCCCACCAAATGACTTAGGTGACAACTTGATTTGCTTCGGGTTCTGATTTCTTTCTGACTCATCCTGTGGACCTGTGAACAAAAGAAATGTCATTGAAATTTGGATAAGCCTACTGATTATGATTACATAAAATTAAGTTAATTGAAATTCTTAATATCTTCCTATAAGCTAAGATAAAAGGTTGTGTTGTTGTAGATACAAGACTTAATTATTCAAAGTAATGACAATTTCATATATCTATCATATCAAAATATACAGAAAGTTTGGGTCACACATGACATTTCGAATAATTTGAATTACACAATATTTACATTACGAAGTAATCAAAATTGTCAAAAAGGAGGGAAAACACATGCATTCACAATCAAAACTCCAGCATTTGTGAAGATGTGAAACTTAGAAACCATACTGCACACCAAAAATAACCAAAGTTGACCACACATATCAATGGCACATTGATATACGATGCTACAGTCATATTTAGGTTATATTTCAAACCTTTATGGTCAAATATAAGTAGGTAAATGGCTTTTTTAAACAACACTAAAGATATTTCTAAGTTTGCTAGATAATATGACATCATTTGAGCATTAGTTGTTTTTGAATTGTTGACTTTACTAAAATTGACACACCCTACTCCACTACATCTGTGCATTGTCACACACTCGAATTCAATTATACCCAGTTGCCTACACACACACACACACACACACGCAAATTATATATTATATATACAGTAAAATCACAAAATAACACGTGAGCTTATTAATAAGCAAACAACCACAGGGAAAAAGGAAAAAAGAAACACGAATTCCGAGTGCTTTCGTGATATATTCACATTTGAACTCTTGTCCTTGAAAATGTGAATATATCACGAAAGCGCTCGGAATTCGTGTTTCTTTTTTCCTTTTTCCCTGTGGTTGTTTGCTTTTATATATATATATATATATATATATATATATATGGTGAGTGCATACTGTAAGAGAATCTATAATTGTATGGATAAGCGTTACTAAATGAAGCGTTACCAAATGAAGCGTTACAAAATTAAGCGTTACAAAATTAAGCGTTACCAAATGAAGCGTTACTAAGTGAAGCGTTACCAAACGAAGCGTTACTAAATGAAGCGTTACCAAACGAAGCGTTATTAAATGAAGCGTTACTAAATGAAGCGTTACCAAACCTTCTAAACTTAATCTGGTGATGAAAAAAATATAACAGTTGAGAATTTGTATTTGAGTGGCTTAATCTTATATTTTTTCTTCGCCAAAACTGGTCCCTAAAACTGGACCCTCTTTTTTAATTAAATTTTACGCAATATCGAAGCTCTGATGAGAATCTTCTCGCAATTGTTGAACCATGGTGATCTCTTCTGATCTCATCTCTTCTTTTGTGTTAAATAACATTGTTAATTATGGCCCCCCCCCCCTCTCTCTCTCTCTCTCTCTCTCTCTCTCTCTCTCTCTCTCTCTCTCTCTCTCTCTGTTTTGGAGTATGGAAATACGCTAAAAATATATATATATTTTGAGTAAAGAAAGGAAAAGAGATTGTATCAATTAACTGTTAATTACAGTTTTCAAGATGAGGTTAACGTAACTTGACCGTAATTTGACCGTAACTTAACCGTAACTTTTTAGATTATTTTGTTTATGATATACGCGTATGAATTCGATTTTAAAATGGTTGACCTCCAAAAAAAAATTTATAATCGCCTATGAAATAAATTCTTAATTTCAAGAACTTTCAGATCGCATTTTTTTTGGGGGGGGGGGGAGGCGAGGGGCCCGGGGGAAGGGGGGGTTAAAGATCATTTCAATTGTATGCAAATTTGGTTGTAATTATCGCAATTTGTAATAAACTATTTTGAAATATTGTTTAAATAAAGGAGGTACCGACTCATTTCGTGGAACTGTTTTTGATTTGCATTTATAATAACTCAAAATTGGATGGAAAATCTGTTAAAACCTTACGAAGAATTTGTCACTAGATGTTTAAACCAACACTTTGCCACCCTCATTTCCAAAATCTTTCTTTATTCGTTAGGTTAGGTTAGGTTAAAAAAAAATAACGTCTGCTTTAAAGGCCAACGTTTGTTTCGGCAGAGTGAGTACAATAATTCCTCATCAATTGGTCACTGTTTAACAACCGTGTTATCGAAAATGTTTGAAAATTATTTGAGGAAGTAACCAATCACACTCTCCGAATTGAATGGTTTCTAAACAAAAACAACAATGACATCACGTGACTGAAACTAGGTCCTAACAAAAAATAATGATAAATAAACAGACGTCGTCAATCCTTTTGGATTAAGATGGCTAACAATCGCTATTCTTTGATTCTCTGAATGGAATCGATCGATAGATCGACAATTTCCTAATGCATTTTATAATAATAATATTGTTTGTCGAGTCTTTTGTGTGTAAAGTCACAAAAGGGTAATTGTTTCGATTTTAGCCTAACAAAGGTAATACGTAAGTTTTCTGTTTTTTAGTTTTTAATAAAAAATTTTTTTTTTACAGAAATCTGCTTTTTATCATAAGTTTGTATTTTTCTAGGTATTCACTGTTAAATGTTATTAACATACAACCATACAACCATATATACACGCATGCAGTCATACATGCATCTATACATACATACGTACAATCATACATTATCGGAAACCCCCTTTTTTCCATTTTACGTGGGGTGGGATGGACGTTTCAACTCGAGTCGGAAGATACCCAGACAGTTATACACAAAGTACCTTCACCGGGGATAGGGTACTACTACCTCAACTAAGGAATCTATAGTATTACCTATCATGAAGGGTTGTTGTTAATGTTTCTTTCTTCAGTTTGTATAATTTCATTAAACTTCGTCTAATTTAATGTCCTCCACTCTTTGGTACATACCTCTACATACACCTCCCAAACCAACTACATTCACGTTTATTTCTCGTTAACTACCAACTAACTAAAGTACCCTTTAACCCTTTAACGCCGAACGTTTTTGTAGAGGTTAAGTCTAAATGCGTGTATTTGAAACGGTACGTATTCGACCCAGTCGGCGTTAGAGGGTTAAAACTCGCGTATTTGTCCACCTTGCACCAGCATAGTGTCGTTCTTATCTTCATATTATTAGTCATAACACTATCCTGACCTTTGCACTTTTTCACGGTTTTCAAGAAAATTTTCTCTTCTCCACATACATCTCATCCATTTTCTTTTCGAAATTTTCATCTGTTCTCTTTTTTTATTTATTTTTACCACTTTTTACCACTTTTTACCACTTTTTACCACTGTTTTTTAAAGTTTATACAGCTCATTACACCTTCCTTCACTGCCAGACTCCGTTCATGACTTTCTTTTTCAGACTCTTCTTTCACTGCATTCTCCACCTCATCGTTCTATCATGCAGTCTTCTATTTTCTTTTCACTCCATTTTGTACACACCCACATACATTAGATGCTGTTTTCATTAAGAATTCCTTGTATACATCCCACGTATTCGAATATGTGCACCTATCCTCTCCGAGGACTCGTTCTACTCTTTTGTGTACTCTGTTGCCACCTCATTCTAATTCAGCCTTTCAGCTTTTATTGTTTGTCTCTCTCCACTGTCTTTCTTCCTTTTATACCAAACACCAACCAACCAACACCAACTTAACTTTGCACAATACAGTCACATGTTCTGACAAACCATCCCCGAGGCACCGAATATTTTCTGTATTACATACATCTCTCAGCATATTTTTACTCATTAACACATATTCTATCTCACACATACACACACACACGCGCGCGCGCGCGCAAGCACCTCCCTTCAACACTCCTTCCCCTTCCCCCTTCCCCCCTGTTACACCGAATTTGCATCATAAGGGCGGGCTCTGCATTCACGCACTATAAGCACCGTTTCCTAATGCCGTGTGCTCACTGCCGGACCCGTCTCTGACTTCCTCCGCATTCGTCATGGTGGCAAATCAAAACGCCAATTAAGGAATATTTTTTCGATTGAAATCCTACGAGAAAACTTAAAGAAACAACACCAACAACAACAACCGGAAGTTCATAATGCTACTAGAAGAATAATGGAAATAATACGTAAGAGAAGTAATGAAAAATAGTGGATAAACCTTTGCACAATGGCGTCGTTTTTAATAAGAGATATAACCTGATTTATATTGATAATTTTGCGCCATATTTTCACTGCATTTTTATGACAAAATTACTTCATTATTATAAAATAAATATTTCTCTAAGTTATTGTTCTGTTTGAAACGAATACGAGTTCACACACACACACACACACACACACACACACACACACACGTATATATATATAATCTCATTGCTTTTTCTCAGCCATACTTGTTCATAGCTATATTCCTGTAGAGTTTATGAGGGTATATATCTTGCCCCTTGTCAAAACTAAATATGGGGGAAATTCTACCAATTACAGGCCTATTTCTGTGACCTTTTGCTATTCGAGACTACTAGAGAAACATTTGCTACGCCGATTAAATTATTATTTATTTATTTACTTTTAAAAGGTCCTACTTAATTAATCTGTCTATCTTCTGTATGTAGTGAAGGAAATTGTATTTAAATACACTGACAATAATTCAACTATTTATAAATGTGTCTTGCATATAAGTAAGGCATATGATAGAGTATGCCACAATATTTATTTTTAAAAACAAATTGAAAAGAACGTTCGTTCCTTTGTACATACTTGTATTACATACATTGAAATTTTGGTATAACCAACAATCTTTTACGGTTAAATGAAGCAATATATTATTACGAATGTTTTGGTTCCTCATGCGGAGTTAGACAAGGCTCTTTGCTTTCTCTTCTACTGTTTAATTTATATATATATTGATGGTTTAATTGCTTCGCTTAATGAGGCAAAAGTTGGATGTTGTATAGATAACATGAGGATAAATAACTTAGTCCGTGCTGATGGTACGGTGTTAATAAGTCCTTCTGTTAAAAGTTTACAGTGTCTTCTAAAAATCGCAGAACCATGAAATTAACTTTAGTGTTGCTAAAACTAGAGTTAGGCAATTGTATCCCAAAACCTCTAATCAAGCAGTTGATATTAATTTCAAAATGAGAGGTGAACCAATGATAATAATAAGAATGATTGGGGTTGTTTAACCTCCTTCGCAACATCTAAGGACATATGATGGAGGGAACCTACTAAAGTTTTACGAGGGGAACCACAGGTCGCTACATAATCTGGACACGGAGGACGGTCTCCCATCCAACTACTACCCAGACCCAATGTAAGCGCTTAACTTCGCTGATCAATCAGAAGCAGTGTTATGACATTGGTTACGACGTAGCCCGTGAACCAATAAAGGAAGTACAATAATTAATTTAATTATTTGGGTCAAATCATCACCACCTCCTTGACTGATAGCTGATAAGAAAATGGCGCTGATAAGAAAACAATATCGAAGCTTCTGTGCTGAAGCAAACCTGACTATAAGGAATTTCTGATTCTGTACAAGTGAAGCTAAAGACATTCTCTCCCATGCCTTTTGCACTAATATTTATGGGCGGCAACTTTGGATGAATTATAAAATGGTTCTGGCAGAACCCTAAATTTGCTTTATAACAGATCTTTCAGACTCCAACATACATAAGTTACCCCGGAGATTCTCAGCTTTGCAAATGTCTTAGTTCATTCAGAACAAAAATTAAGACTTATAAGGACAAATTTGCTCGAATTTTTAGCTTATTCACAACAAAAATTAAATGACATAATGACAAATTAATCATCAATATAATTCCCTTCTTTTTCTATAACCTCCTCCCACCTGTAGGGAAGTTTTTTTATGCCACGTTCGAAGAAATCCCTTGGTTTCGAGTTAAAAAAAGCGATCACTTCGTTTTCGATAGCTTCCCTGGATTGCAACTTTTGTCCATCTAGGTGGCGTTGCAGACTTCTGAATAAATGGCAGTCTGAAGGTGCGATGTCCGGATAATAAGGTGGATGAAGCATTTTTTCCCAACCAAATACCTCCAATTGGGCAGTGGTGATTCGAGCAGTGTGAGGGCGCGCGTTATCCTGGTGGAATAGAACGCCTCTGCGATTAATTAATGCGGGACGTTTTTCTCGTAATGCCATCTTCAATCGTTGGAGTTGTTGGCAGTAAACTTCAGCTGTGATTGTTTGGTTTATCTGGCAGAAGCTCAAAATGAATAATTCCTTGCATATCCCACCAAACGCATAGCAAAATTTTCTTTGGATGGAGTCCATTCTTTGGCTGAGGTTCAGGCTTTGTTTCATGGCTAAGCCACTGATGTCGACGCTTAATATTGTTATAGAGGACCCATTTTTCATCCCCAGTGACGATCCGATTCAAAAACGGTGCCTGCAGTTGCCGAGAATGCAGTGCTGTGCAAATATCGATTCCATGTTGAAGATTCGCTTGTGACAAATCATGCGGAACCCATTTTCCAACCTTCACTACTTTTCCTAATAACTTCAAATGAGGATGAATGGTCATATGGCTAACGCCGAGTTGCAGGCCAAGTTCTCCTACAGTTACTGTTGGGTTTTCCTCCACTGTTGCTTTCAGCAACTCCTCATCTAACTCATTTGGTGAATGTTTTTTGCGGATTCACTAGCGTTAGGTCCTTTATGGAACTCATACAACATAACATGTCGAATATGCTCTTTCGTGGGCTCCATGTTTTTTCAATTACTGTAATATCGTAGGGGTGGCGTTGTAACTGTATGAAAAACACCAGAGAAAATATTCATTAGCCTAATCCTACACTAACCTAAGCCTACACTAGCCTTTGGTTCGTATCTCCCTCAGGACACAACTTGTCGCCTCTTCCGTTTCCTATAAGATGATGAGCAGAGGTTACAAAAGCAAACTCGATGTTCGTTTCCTCTTTGGCTCTTTATGTTATGCTCTTTATGATGTCGGGAGATACAGGGTGCTATTTTTACAGATATTTTCTCGAAATATCTTCAGAAGTTCGAAAGTTATGGCATATTTCAAGTTGGTACAACGTTTAACTTCCTAGGAGAGGCTGGTGCGAGTATACGAGGCTCTCCTAGGAAGTTAAACGTTGTATCAACTTGAAATATGCCATAACTTTCGAACGTTCGAACTTTCATCCTTCCACATCCTTCCACACAATTTTTACACAATTGATCTTAGTACCAATATTGATTTTAACATCAAGTATACACACCCACACCGGGTCTCATTTTCGAGAGGACCGTTAATAAAGAACTTTGCTTTTAAAACGAATCTCAGATTTGGGGCGATAAGCTTTTTTGCCCTAAGTTTTGCAGACGCAATTCCAGTGCATTGGATTTGTATCTTCAGGAAGTTAACTGAAATTAACTGAAAGATACGAGTTGGACATCTTGCTGAAATTACAGTTAGCTGATTACCTCCAACGTTTATACTACAGGGTGTTCCATTCAAATGGAACTGTAGGGAGTAATTAATAATGCCTTTTTATTTCCAGATTTTTGAGGGCAAATGTAATAAAGGTAAAGGTAATAAAGGTAATAAAGATAAATAAAGGTAATAAATGTACCAATATCCTTTCCAATCTTTATTACTTCCTATGGTTCCATTTAAATGGAAGTATTAAAGACTGGAAAGGATATTGATACCTTTATTACCTTTATTTACCTTTATTACCTTTATTTACCTTTATTACCTTATTATTACCTTTTTTTCCAGATTTGTGAGGATAAACACAATAAAGACATTATTAATTACTCCATATGGTTCATTTTAAATGGAACACCCTGTAGTACTCATTATTAGACTAGAAACATCTTCTAAAGTACAGTAACCGCGTTAATCCGAAAACGCACAAATGGGGAGCGCATAAATGGGGGGGGGTACTGTACTTAAAAATTAAAGTTTCTACAGCATGACCCATGGTCATTGGCTTGCTACTACGCTATTCTGGCAAGCTAAAATAGTATATTTTTAGCAAGTAGAACGCACTAAGAACTACAGATTAAATTTGCGTTTAGTCTCAAGGCCAATAGGCTTAATACCTTATGTTGACACATAGCGTATACGCGAGGCTTATATTTAACTAAAAAAATACATCATTCTTCATTGTACTACACCGACGCAACGCCCATAACCGAGATACTGCGTTCCATTATTCGGCTCACCTGAAGATCAGGGCCCCTAGCCTTCTTTAGTTAGCTTTATAAGGCTAACTAACGAAAATATCACGACCTAACCTAACCAGTCGTGAAGGGCGTACAGTTGACCTAACGATTGGTTAAGTTAGATTGTGATATTTTCGTTAGTTAGCCTTATAAGGCTAACTAAAGAAGGCTGGAGGCCCTGATCTTCAGGTGATCCCATTATTCTTCTCTTCTCCACAAAATACGCTTCACGGGTATAGAAAACATATTTCTGTACCCATGTCTATATACCTTATACCCATACTTTCAAAATATTTTGTTTCTGTATACTACAGGGTGATTCAAAAGTCAGGTTACATAGGGCTTTTCTGTTTCTTTGCAGGTAAATGAGTTATGAGATGTTATCGAGGGAGGAGCGCATTGATGTGATATTCCTAGCTGGCTGCACAAGTGCATTGCCGTTAACGGTGGCCATATCGAACATGTGATGAGACTATTCCTCTGTATCATTACATGATGCAGTATTTCCCTATGTAACCTGACTTTTGAATCACTCTGTATATCTTCATTTATTATTATACCGTTACTATATTTAGGCCTATAATTATACCATTATTATACCAGGTTTACGGTCATTCACCGTCATTCCCATTTGATTCCGCGTCCAAGAATGGGAACATGAGAAAGTAATAATTTAAAACAAGGCATTTTCCCAATTCCCAATTCGTCATTCTCATTCTCATCCACGGACTTTCCCACTTTGGTCCCGGTTAGGTTACGTTATGATTGGTTAGGATAGGATAAATTAGGTTCTGATTGGTTAGGCTAATGTTAGGTTAGGTCCTGATTGGTTAAATAAGTTAGGTTAAGAAATATTAAAGATTCGCACTGAGCGCCGTTCGCCACGAGTGAGAATGTAGTGACATGGTTTCCCAAATCGAGAAACGCCTTCCTCAAACGTGAATTCTTTTTCACTTTTGTACATGAGAATGCCATTGAGTGAGCAGTACTAGGCTCACTGTCAACCAATACCTAAGTGATGTACTTGAGGAGGAGCTGAATGAAGAGCTTTGCCACTATGCAAAAGTCAGAAAGGGGGACCATAATTATAGGCTGTACTCTACCAATATATTAGTAGCAATTGTAGCATGACCGATGAATTTTTGCAAATTGGGCTATAATATGACATTTTTCCCCTGCATTATAACATAACAGTATGAGCTTACCTAATATTAATAATTGTCTGGTAGTTCATATATATATATATGTATAGCGAAGTTATTTCATGAAAATATTTAATATACAGGGTGGCCCAAAAGTCTGTTGCCCGAAAAAAAAAGAGTTTAGAATAGGTCGGGGCAACAAACTTTTGGGCCACCCCGTACTATATATTACATAAAACCCAGCTCTGTCGAGTTGTGAATATAATTTTACGCCAAAAAGTGTTTTAGTAAAACTAGCACTAATAATGGATTTAAAGGTTAGCAGAATTATAAGTCATTGCTTGTTTAGAGAGTGTAGGGTGTGTATAAAGTAACGCAAGTGGAGAGACGAATCCGATTTGAATTATATTAACGCCAGTGAACATGGACGAGTAATATTTATTACATGTACTTTATAACAACTGTAATGCACAACATGTACTTTATAACCACTGTAATGCACAACATGTCCTTTATAACAACTGTATATTCGATAGTAAGGTTTGTAAGAGGTGTTGAAAATGTTTTTAAGAGTTAAAAAACAAGTTGAAACAACTTGTTTTTAACTCGTAAAAACATTTTCAACACCTCTTATAAACCTTACTATCGAATATACAGTTGTTATGAAGGATATGTTGTGCATTACAGTTGTTTTACAGGGTGAGTCAAAAGTCTCCATACATATGCAAAATGCGCCAGTGGCTGGATCAGCAGTTTCCGGGTCACTGGATTGGCCGCCGTGGTCCCGTGGAGTGGCCTCTGAGGTCCCCAGACCTCACCCCCCCCCCTTGATTTTACTTGTGGGGGCACTTGAAGGCCATGGTGTCCCAGGTGAAAATACAAAACACGGACCACCTAAAGGAACGCATTCGTGATGCGTGTGCACGCATAACGCCAAACGTGTTAACGCGCGTTTACCATGACTGGGAGGAACGCATCCGTATGTGTATTCAATGTAATGGTGCCCACATAGAGCATATTTTGTGACTTACAAGTGATTGCATAATAAAGTGACCATTTTGCCTATGTATGGAGACTTTTGACTCACCCTGTAGAAACTAGTTTAAACCAGTTCAAATCGAATTTGTATCTACACTCGCGTTGCGAAACTAGTTTAAGCCAGTTCAAATCAGAGTTCTCTCTTCACTTGCGTTACTTTATACACATCCTGTACTTGGTGAAAAGTTTTGAACAGTAATTTCTTTTATTCTCGAATAACAGCGAAATTGGTTGGGGGATTCATCTACCTTGTTTACCCGAGGCCTTCGAACCCTTCTCACGACTATGGGATAATAATTCTCTTCTATGTAAAATGCAGCTATGAAAATGCGGGGGGGGGGCCCAATTATTCTTGTTTTTTGCTTTACAGTACCAAATATAATAATAAATTAAATTGAATGCCCGGTTAGGTCAACTGTAGGCCCTTGACGATTGGTTAGGTTAAATCGTGATATTTTCGTTAGTTTTAACGAAAATATCATTTGGTAATTGAGGCTGGGGGCCCTGATCTTCAGGTGATCCGAAATTTCTAACAATGGACATTTTAGAGTTGGACATTTGCTCACTTTACCGAAAACACAAACATATTTTTGACATTTGTACAGACACCGATACGTTAGATTTTTCAAACATCTCTTGCTCCATTCGTTAGGTTTGGTTAGATCAAGATTAACTTAAGTTAGATTAAAACAAACAAAAAATAACATTGTCGAGCCCGACAGTTGCTCGACAATTTAATTTTTTTTATTAATCTTTTGGTCGAAAAGATAAACACACATAATTCCTTCGAGCTGCAAACTTGAAATAACGTCGCGCAGAATGTACAAGGAGGATATTGTAGACACCAATCGACCAGGGAAGTACTCCGGGGAAGGGGAGGAGCAGGATGTTAGGCAGGGGACAGGGAGTGCTGGAACTAACTTCCGTTTCTCCTGTCACTATCCTCCTTAGCTGATCTTTTTCCCCGTGTCTCATTTACCCTGTGAGCAGTGCAGCATCTCTCTCTCTCTCACACACACACACACACACACATCTTCTATTCCTCACACACTACATCTTACACATTACACAATCTTTTCCAAATTTACATTTAAAAAAATAGAAAAATGGCATCAATGAATTTTGGAGACCTTGTTTTTGACTCTCTCCCTCTTCTGCGGAGAGATCACTTTCGCGGGCGCTCGTCCTTTGCCCTCTCCTTCATACATAAAAGAAAGTATGAATATAATAATAATGTCTTTGTACAAAAGAAAAGGTTATCCCAAAGTGAGAAGAATATCGGATGGCAGGAGCAAGAGAAAAGAAGGGTGGCGACCCCGTCGTGGCCCCGCCTCAGGAGGCGCTGAGCGGACTTCGTGGGAGCAGCGCACCCTTGAGGCAGAAGCGCTTTAAGGTAAATTTAAGGTAAAATCCATGTGTAGGTTTCCTTCTCCGTGAATAATTTGTGTAATGAAGCATTTGAGAAATTACAGGAATAACTTCTTCCGCTAAAAAATAACACGTTAGCGTCGTAAAACAACACAGCTGTTGAAAAAAAAAAGAGGGTTCTAAAGTTTTATTACTAATGATCGAACCCTTACGCAATCTATTTCATTCTCTAAAGACCACTTTCATAATAAAACATAAGGCAAAGCACAATTTCTCTGTAAAACGAATGTATTTCTTAAAGTTACAAAACTCGTCCTTAATCGCAAGAAACGTTTCAATGGTTAGAATTTTGAAAAAAAATTTCTCGCGATGAAGTGTGTGTGAAACAACGGGTTATTTTTTTTGTACTTTCAACAACTGTTATGTCGTTCTTAATTGTGGGACTTTACCTCCGTCTTATTGAGCAGGATCGTACGACGAAGGGGACCTATAGCTTAACGTGGATTCCAACCAGAGGTTGTTTACGCCATCTGGATCGAGAAAGCGATCGTTTACTCTACCAAAACTTAGCTGACCTTACACCACAAAGCTGTGTATAAGCAATTGATTATAACGACCCCCCCCCCCTCCATAATTTTTTAGGCTACTTAAGTGAGTGTCATTTCATTAACTACAATGATTTTGTTTACTTTATTAATTTCATATATATATATATATATATATATATATATACACTCGTCAATAATTTTCTCAGCTTTAATAAAGTCTTAGTTTTCCCACAGAGGTCAAGCATTATATTGCATAACTAAACCTTTATATATATATATATATATATATATATATATATATATAATATGTGTGTGTGTGTGTGTGTGTGTGTGTGTGTGTGTGTGTGTGTGTGTGTGTGTGTGTGTATATATATATATATAAATAAAGATATATATAAGACTATTATTTCTTATGAAATAACTTACAATTATGCAATTTTGCCTGTTTTCCGTGGCTGACCTATTATAATGCCCGCAGTCAGCTGACCTATTAGAAAACAAATAATAACTTGTTTTGTTCTTATATAATATCAGGAATAATATATATATATATATACACTACCAGTCAAAAGTTTAAGTACACTACTAATTTCCAATGTTTTGCTGCTTAGCTCATGACATAAACTTCAAATGTAAAATTAACAGGTACTAGAGATGAATTTGCTTACTTGGCTTTCATATTGTATGCTTCAGTGCATCTGCCCTATGCAGTGTGTTGTAACACAGAAGCTTCTTCAAAATAGCCTTCAAAATGTGTTAATTTACGTCTAGCATGCAACCTAAAATTAATGCCATTAGCTCTGCACGAAGGTCCAAAAACAGTTTAAAATTCTTTACTGGGGTAGTGTGTTTCTTCAGGAGTATGTTAATACATGTGTTCAGTTATTAACATGCGCTGCGGTTCTTTACATATAAAATCCTTGCTGAGGAACTAACTGTGTAGTTTAAGGTATATTTCCATGTTTTCAAAAAACAAAAATGGGTGCCGAAGCTCAGTTAACAACAGAAAAAAGACAGTCGATTGTAACTTTGAGAAATGAGGGCCAATCACTGAGGCAAATTGCAAAAAAATTAAAAGTTTCTGTGAATGCGGTTGCTTGTGCCATTAAACGGTACGAAGAAACTGGTCAAAATAAGGACAGAAAAAGGTCAGGGCGACCAAGAACCACAACAAACTCGGAGGACAAGTATATCCGAGTCACCAGTCTGCGCAACAGACCCCTCACAGCACCTGAAATCAAAGCTCAGCTGAACAACTCCAGAAGTACAACAGTTTCAACATCAACTGTTCAGAGAAGACTAAGAGAGGCAGGATTAAAAGGACGAACTGCAGCAAAGAAACCAATGCTGAGACTCCAGAACAAAAAGAAAAGGCTAGCCTGGGCTGAAAAACACCAAAAATTCACTGTTGAGCAATGGAAATTTGTCCTTTGGATTGACGAATCAAAGTTCGAAGTTTTTGGAGCCAAACGCAGAGTATTTGTGCGGCGCAGAGCGGGTGAAAGAATGCCACAGCAGTGTGTTGTGCCAACAGTGAAGTACGGTGGAAAAAGTGTGATGGTCTGGGGATATTTTGCAGGGGAGCAAGTTGGAGATCTCCACAAAGTCACTGGAATAATGAACCATCGTGGCTATCACAGCATTCTACAGCGCCATGCCATCCCATCTGGACTACAACTAGTTGGCCAACAGTTCATAATGCAGCCAGACAACGATCCTAAACACACTTCCAAGCAGTGTCAAAATTACCTGAAGCAGAAAGAACGGCAACGTCAGCTCACAGTTATGGAATGGCCAGCACAGTCCCCGGATCTGAACCCCATCGAGCTAGTGTGGGATGAACTGGATATACGAGTGAACACCAAGCAGCCATCCAGTTCTCAGAAGCTCTGGGAACTCTTACAAGAGTGCTGGCAGCAGCTTTCACCAGACTATCTTCTTTCTCTTGTTGAGCGCATGCCTCGAATTTGTTCTGCTGTAGTCGCTGCTAGAGGAGACTATTTTGATGAATCTAAAATTTAGACTTTTCTTTTGGTAAATTGTCCTGAGTTGTTGTTATTTAAGTTCCCATGTTTGTACTTATGAATTTGTGACATGATAACTTAGTTAATAAATAAAAAACTTTAAAAAAAATTTGAAATTTATGAATATTTCAGGGTGTACTTAAACTTTTGACAGGTAGTATATATACTGTATATATATACTTCAGAACTGGGTGTTTCTCATTCCGGAATTGAGTGATTTTAGGGACGGAACTAGATTAGGAATATGAATAGGAATCAGTGAAGTTTCATGTCGGTTTTCCAATAAAGGAATATCGTGACTCGGAAATTGATGTACATTATTAAAAATATATAATTTACATTTTTAATGCAGGAAGGAGGAGCCAAGAGCGAATGCCCCCGGGGTTTTCGAGTTGCCTAGACACTCTGCGTTTGAAAGAGGGGAGGTCATAGACAGGAGGAAAGATGGAATGAGGAAGAGTGTTCCAGAGCGAATAAGCAAATATTACTAAAAAAAAACCAATATACCTAAGTCGTGACCATTGTCGTATAAACCGGCTGTTCAAAAGCGTGTAATAAAGACATTATCTGATACACCTATTCTTGCTCGTACGAGTGTATTCTTTAAAGAATTAAAATTATTAAAAATGAAGGACAAAAGCAAATTGACACATTTTATTTTTATTCATAATTGCATAAATAAAATTATTAACTTCGACTGAATAAATGAATATTTTGTAACTCATCAAGTGATTCATTCATACCAGATAAAGAATGGAAATAGGCAGAGTAACCCTCCTTTTAGATCAGTGGTCCCCAACCTTTTTGAAGCCAACGGCCCCTTACGTCCATCGACATTTGCTGGTGCCCCCTCATAAAGATAATAATATAACAGGATAAGTGATATGTGATTTATTAATAGAAGATAAGGATAAGTGATAAGTGATAAGTGATTTATTAATAGAAGATAAGGATAAGGGATAAGTGATAAGTGATTTATTAATAGAAGGTAACAATTTTAGTTTTTCTTAAAATTAAAGTACATATATACGGCCTGGGGGGGGGGGCAGTGGCGCCCACGTTGGGAACCACTGCTTTATATTGTCTCCATCTCAAAAATAAACCCATTTTCGTAGGTTTGAAATTATGGACAGATTGAAGCACTGACCTTCAAAATATTTCAAACGTAAGTCGTTTAAAAGCGAGGTGAAATCAGTTTTTAAAAAGGATTACTGAAATCGTACTAACGCCTAGCTTAGAACAATTCCAGATGAGCCGGGCGTACCTGGCTATGTGAGGTGAAGAGCGCAAGAAACCAACTCTCTACTTCACCAGGCCAACTCAGAGGAGGGGCAACAAGCTTGACCTTCGTGAAATGAGGAATCATCGCACTGAATAATTGAAAGGTTGAAAGAATGCATTTATGGATGTCACCAAACTGTGTTACTTGTCTGTTTGTTGTTTAATTATTCTTGTCTAATTGTTGTATTTACTTATTCTTGTCTAATTGTTGTTTATTTATTCTTATATGTTTGTTGTTTATTTATTTTTGTCTAAT
This sequence comes from Bathynomus jamesi, assembly GCA_023014485.1. Classification (NCBI taxonomy): domain Eukaryota; kingdom Metazoa; phylum Arthropoda; class Malacostraca; order Isopoda; family Cirolanidae; genus Bathynomus; species Bathynomus jamesi. Next base: position 593,596 of record JAJOZX010000396.1, on the reverse strand, counting down.
TGTTGTATTTACTTATTCTTGTCTAATTGTTGTATTTACTTATTCTTGTCTAATTGTTGTATTTACTTATTCTTGTCTAATTGTTGATTATTTATTCTTATATGTTTGTTGTATTTACTTATTCTTGTCTAATTGTTGATTATTTATTCTTGTTTGTTGTTAATTTATTCTTGTCTAATTGTTGTATTTACTTATTCTTGTCTAATTGTTGATTATCTATTCTTGTATGTTTGTTGTATTTACTTATTCTTGTCTAATTGTTGATTATTTATTCTTGTTTGTTGTTAATTTATTCTTGTCTAATTGTTGTATTTACTTATTCTTGTCTAATTGTTGTATTTACTTATTCTTGTCTAATTGTTGATTATTTATTCTTGTATGTTTGTTGTATTTACTTATTCTTGTCTAATTGCTGATTATTTATTCTTGTTTGTTGTTAATTTATTCTTGTCTAATTGTTGTATTTACTTATTCTTATCTAATTGTTGTATTTACTAGTAACTCTAATTACCGAAGATTTCGTAACTATTACATTGACCAAGATTTAATGCATACATACTATTAACAGAATTCATTCCTCATATCAACTACAAGTTCTTCCGTGTGTCCTAAAGAGGTTATCCTATACGTAACCATAAACTTTGCGTTATCTTATCTGTAATCATAAAATTTGTATATTTCATAATCATAATTGCGAAATTTGTTTTTATTATACAGGGTGTCTCAAAAGTCACTATCTATTTTGAAAAATAATGGGAATTACGAAAAACTGGTTTAAGACATGAAAAATATATTTATTTCAAAGTAAGTGCCACAAAGAATTAGTGCTATTTATTTATCTGTCTCCACATGGCGACCATCAGTGTCTCTACAGAGCTCAAAGCGATAAGTTGTTTCCCGGAACACACTTTCCAGCATTTGAGGTGTTATTTTCTGAACTGCATCGGTAATACGATTTCGAAGTTCGGCTACATCACTAATTCTTCTACCAGTGTACACCTTAGACTTAATGAAACCCCAGGCGAAAAAATCTAATGGTGTTAAATCGGGTGAACGTGCTGCCCATGGTTGTGTTCCTCCACGACCAATCCAGCGACCGGGGAAGCGTCTGTCAAGGTAATCACGTACAATTATTGCATAATGGCACGGTGCTCCATCCTGCTGAAAAACTACTGTGTCAAGAATGCCATCTGTAAGAAGTTGAGGTTCGAGGAATTGTTCAAGCATGTCAAGATAATAAACCAATTAACTTTTTTTAAATACACAAATTTGCACCAGAAGTACATATCTTTATGCCAGCATAGCATTTTTTAAAAAACATCTAATGTCACCGAAATAGATAGTGACTTTTGAGACACCCTGTACAGTAATTAATCATAATAATTATGATGCCAAATCATAATTACCTATATATGAAATGCTTCTATCTTATAACTAATCTAAGAGCCCAGTAAAGCCAAAAGCTTAAGGGCCAAATTGTAAAATAAATAAATATATTCTGTTTAAAAATTATTGTAATATTGTAAATTCTAATATTTATTTTTACCAATAAAGACTTTATTATTATTATTATTATTAATTATTACTATTAATTATTATTAAATATTGTTAATTATTATTAATTATTAATTAGTATTGTTATTATTAATTTTTATAATACGAGGGTACCTACCTTTCATCCTCAATCTCCTAAATTTGATTTGATGTTACTAAAATCCAAATTTTTCTTTCAATTTCTCCTTTTGACTTTTCCAATCTTTTTCTCAAGTTTGCTTTGTCAGAATTGGGGCAGCTTTTAAAGTCATTCCTTACCATTTTGTTCCTTTGACCTTTCTCCTTTCGCAAATTCTCATTCTAGACTATTAAATATTTCTGCAGTTTCTGTTGTTATCATGATACCCTAGTTATGCCCAGTCTCTTCGACCATTTAACGGGTTTCATAAAGAGAAATAATCCCAATTCTACTACCAAAATCGTGATACTCAGGGATTTCGATCTATATAATCTGGAGGGGTTGGTGTCCTCTTATACTGATCTAGTTGATATGGAGGGGAGTACATGTCGATTCTCACAATCTGACCCAGCTCGTCAACCAACCAATGAGAATTCCTGATTGTAACGTCCAACATGGTTACTTATTGGATTTATTTCTCACAACCTGTCCCAATTCGTACTATTAATGTCTCTTATCCTTCATTCCTCTTTTAGTCCTAATTTTTGTTTGTTTTTAAATTTATTATTATTTGATTTATCTCATCGTTTATTACCATCAAGAATAGTTTACTATTTTATGGGATTTATATCTTACCAATAAAGCTTATAATTATTATCATTGTTATTATCATTATAAAAATAATCTAGTTTAATCCGAAAGCTTTCGATTCAAATTTCAAAAGTCACTCCTCCATCGTGCCATTATGCCTACCTGATGGCCTTAGCAAATCTCCACTTCCAGAGAGAAAGCGAGATATTTTTCTCAAATATTTGTTTCTAACTCTATCGTCCAGGAAGACAATCGAGAGACACTTCATCTGAAAACAAGAGCCAGGAGGGGGGGGAGGATTCAATGAGGGGAGGCAGGTTCTGGGTGTTCGAACCCCGTATCCCCCTCCTTTTGGGCTCGTCTAAAATTTGTTTATTCTTTTAAGTACTGCTATCCAAAGCTTCAAAAGTTATGGCCAGCCAGAGTAGTTCAAAGTAATTCGATCGTCGAGTCTTTTAAAAAGAGACTAACTGCTTATCTTGCCTTAACCCTCCCCTCCCCCCCCTGCCAGTTTGAAGCATTTATCTTCTTTGCTTCGCTTTAAAGCTTTCACTTGTCTTTAAAGTTTCTTTTACTTCTTTTAACCTTCCTTCTTAAGCAGACATCCTTTTAGGGACCACCCGGTCTCTTGCTGTTTGGTGTCCTTCGTATTTCTTCGTATTGTTTTCTATTTTGTTAACTCACTCCAAAAAGAAGTTTTAAAAATTATCTTCTTCCAAAAGAAGTTAGGTATCATTAAAAGAAGTTATTGTATCATCTAAAAACAAGTTTTGATTCCCAAAAGAAGGAAAAATTTCTTCTAGAGTGTACCTTCAAAAAGAAGTTTTAAAAATTATCTTCTTCCAAAAGAAGTTAGGTATCATTAAAAGAAGTTATTGTATCATCTAAAAACAAGTTTTGATTCCCAAAAGAAGGAAAAACTTCTTCTAGAGTGTACCTTCAAAAAGAAGTTATTCCATCTAAATCAGTGGTTCCCAACTTTTTTTTAGGGCAACGCCCCCTTATTTGCTGGGGCTCCCTCTTAAAGATTTTAACAATATAACAGGATAAATGATAATTGATTTATTAATTTAAGGTAGCAATTTTACAGTTTCCAAGCGCCCCCCTCCCTAAGATTCTCAAGCGCCCACTGGAGGGAGGACGCCCACGTTGGGAACCACTAATCTAAATCAAGAAAATTTTATTTTCAGACCTACCCTCGGCTTAGTAGAAATGGTGGGAGCAGCGCGCGTGCTTTCCTAGTACAGCTGCCACAAAGCAGAACTTCTACGTACCAAAACTTGTTCATATCCCAAACAGTTACTCTATAAAACACACCAATGGCGTACTTTCTCCAACAAATAAAACCTACCAAGACGTAATGTTGTTAGGTTTAGATAAAACCTTGTTAGGTAAGATAAAAATTAACAAGACTACGTCTTTTTTTTTATCTTTCTTGGGTTAACTGAGACGTCGATGGGTGAACGGATTGTCCCTCAAGTCTTGACCTATCTATTATGTACAAAAAAAATGACTAGTTTCGAGGCGGATTACTTCTGACGTAACAAAAAAGGGAAAGTTTCTGTCTGATTTGGAATCGGAATCAAGTTCGAGTAATATACTCTATTGGGGACTTTATTAATTTGGAATCAGAATTGGAATTAATTCCGTTGTGTGAAGCTTAAATCAGATTTGTAAACGACTTCTTTGATAAAGAGTCGACTTTCTCACCCATTGTATTCATGGGTATTCAGGGTACGAGGTTTTCCTACATTATCATAGTCCAGACAATATCCAATTCCATCCTTAAACATTCATGCTAGTTTCGTCAGTCTGTATTGCACACATTCCCAGTCACCATCAGTCCTGATACATGATCCTTCAGGAGCAAGGCGCACCAAGAGCTTGTGTTTCCTTCCAAGGCGACACAAATCCACTCGTTTTTTAATTACAGGTATATTCATATCACTTCAGGCTTGCTCTACACAAGCTGGATCAAAAACTACAAGCGTTTGAAACCTTCCGTTTATAGAGGCCTGCATGCTTAATTCATTAATATATATATATATATATATATATATATATAGTCAATATGGAAGTCTTCAAAATACACCAGACACCTGGTTCAGGACAATCCCAGATGAGTCGGGTGTACCTGGTTATATGAGATGGATAGCTCAAGAAAGCAATTCTCTCCTTCCCCAAGCCAAATATAGAGGTGGGGCTACGAGCCTTACTCCGTGCGAGGAGAGACCGACGTACAAAGCTGCTAAGAAATTACGAGATAGTTTAATTGGCTTTAGAGTGTACTGCTATCTCTCTCTCTCTCTCTTCTCTCTCTCTCTCTCTCTCTCTCTCTCTCTCGCTCTCTCTCTCTCTCTCTCGTATATATTATTTTGCTAATAGTCGGATAGTTCTAGAGAAAGAGAGAGTAAAGATTCTCTAAATTGCATGCAAAAAGTTCCCCGACAAGCCTAAGTAAGCACCAGCGTGGCCGGAATATTCTGTTTACGTGTAAAGAATTACGTAGGTATGCGAGGAAGGGACCCCTGTGGGCCTTAGTATACTAATTAGTGTGATAGTGTTACGTTTGTACAATGCGCGATAAGTTGTTTTATGGCGTTGCGCGCATTATTTTGGCAATGCGAGATACCCTGTGTGGTAGTGATCAGCCACGCTCTGCTTGCACTGCAGATAACATCACTACTGACAATGAGCTGATCTCCAGCCGAGTAAATGTTCCAGGCACCAGCATGACCGCCCAACGGACCTCCAGGCTAACAGGCATCTCACAAAGATCCGTGCAGCGATTATCTAAAGATGATATAAACTTAAAGATATCTTATAAGAGACTAACAAAATCAGATATAAATGCCTGTCGAGATGTTTCTATTCAAAGTTGTTCGTTAACGAAATTAGTATTTCGTTTGTCGATTAAAAAAAACCTTTAAATGATGATGATAAACACTCAGAATGACCGGATCTACGCATGACTTTTGAGGGAGAAGTCACATTTCAGTAACTTCGTGATGATTGGTGGTGTTGCCATTTCTCTTTCGGTTAAAAAAAAATGATCTCACAGTCGTCGAAAGAGGCACCAAAATCAATTTAAAACGCTACTGTAAAAGTGTTTGGTCCTGCATAGTAATTCGCTTGAAGATCAGAGACCATTCAGATTTCGCTTACACGCAAGACTGAGCCCCGACGCGCATAACCTTTTTCAAGTCAACGTTGATTGCGCAGATTTCACCGAACTCAATCAATCTTTGGGCACCAAACAGCCCAATTTTCATTTCTGTTCATTAATTATTTTCGGAGTAAATGTGCAAGAGACAGTGAACCGTGGAACAGCAAACTACATCGTGCAAGAATTGAAGAAGAAGAGGATAACACATGCAACGGTGCAACGAGGATAACAACGTACAGAGCTCAGCTCCGTTGATGTTCCATCCAAATGACGCAAAAGACTACATAAAAACTAATGATGTACCGATGTATCGGTATCGGTATCGGCCAGAATACTGGCAAAATTGAAGTATCGGAATCGGTATCGGCCAAAGTATCGGCAAAATTGAAGTATCGGAATCGGTATTGGCCAAAATTTTGGTATCAGTACATCACTAATAAAAATTGTTGTTGAAACTGATGGCGGACATAATGAACCCACCCACGCCCAATAACCACCCCCAACACACCATTTTAACTGCGAATTAAAACAGGAAATTCCCTATTAGAGGTCAATAATGGCAGCGAATATTTTGCAGCCATTTCAGGAGATCTATATTATCTGGTATTTTTTTTATATTAGAAAAGACTTTCTCCTTTTTTACCTCTTAATTAAATTAGGAAAGTAACTTTCATAACTAATATATATATATATATACACACTGTATATATATATATATATATACACACACACACACACACACACACACACATATATATATATATATATATATATATATATATATATATATATATAATATAGGCGCCTCGGTGGTGTAGTGGTTAGCGTTGCTGACTACGAATCCATCGGCCCCGGGTTCGAGACCCAACGGCAGCCGGCGCGCAGCAAAAGCCAGCTGTTCATCCTTCCACACAAAAAAGAAAGTGGTTGGTAGATAAATGGGTACCGTAGGTGGCGTAGTGGTTAAGACGCTGGGCTGCTGATGGGCGTGGTTCGGATTCCACGTTAAACTGTAGGTCTAAGGTGGAGTGAAAAGCTTGACCTTCGTCAGAATGAACAATTCGGGCGGAAGCTAACCAAAGGTTACATATATACAGGGCGTCCCAAAAAAAATGTATACACACTTTAAATAATTATAAAGGCAGTGTTTATTAAAATACATTTCATTTTCAAAATGTAATAGAATCTACAGACATTATTTAATTGTTTGTCAACGCCTGTTTTCAAACTGACGTCCGTTCTGGTACAAGCACTGCTGATAACGCGAAGCAATGGAATCGCAAACATCACGAAACATTTCGTTTGGTATTTGTGTGCATTCTCGTTCAATGGCTGCTCTCAATTCAGCGACTGTTGCAGGTTTTATAGCGTAGACTTTGTCTTTTAAGTATCCCCATAAAAGAAAGTCTAGTGGTGTGAGGTCTGGTGAACGCGGAGGGTATTCTACGAAACCCCTTCGTCCAATCCACATCCACATCGTGCCAAGTACCACTCGCAATACTCCACTCTTCGGTCCGGATCATCATCTTCATTAATAGCATGGACTAATCTTGGAATGTAACTTTTCCATTGACAGCGCTTCAAAATGCGTTGGACAGACGATTCTGAAATTCCTACCTCACGACTCGCTTGCCGCACAGATTTTCTTGGACTTTGGTGATACGTTTCCAGTACTCTTTCTTGCTTTGTGGGGCTTGTCGATGTCCGTGGTCTTCCGGAACGCTTCTTGTGACATTCTGAACAGTTCCATCGGCTTCAAACTTATCTCTAATTCGAGTGATGGTAAGTCGCGTTGGTGGATCTGTTTGAAACTCCCTCCTAAACTGTCTTTGCACTTCAACTGCGTTTTCACACTTCCAGTAGCATTTTAGAATGAATTTCCTTTGTTCAAAGCGTAGTCTGACTGCCATTATTAATTCTAATGGGTTTAACTTGGAAAGAAAGAAACATCAATTTAGCTATCAGCTGTTAAAGTGTGTATACATTTTTTTGGGACGCCCTGTATATATATATATTTTTAATTTTCCAAAAATCCTTAAATAATATACTTATAATCACTAAGTACACTTATTATCACAAATATATATATATATATAGAGGCAGATTTTGTACGGTCCCAGCTGCGGTGGGACAAGGGGCCATGAAAACGAGGATGGAAAATACCCTCAGAATACGGGGCCCAAAGCTTTTCAATGTCCTTCCAAAAGAAGTGAGGAATCTCCAGCACACCAACGAGATCAGAGAGCAATTCCCTCCTTCACCAAGTCCAGCAAATGAGGCGGAATGCTGCAGAGGGGTCGACCGCAGGTCGATCCTGAACCGTCGTTCAACTCAACAAAAGTAAAAAATATATATATATATATATATATATATATATATATATATATATAGAACATATAAAGCTTATCATTATCATTTATCATTATCATTATCATCATTATATTATATTCTAGATATGATGTAAAATATTTACTCAAAATTTTGTATCCTACAAAAATGTAAAAATTGCGAAGTAATTATTACATCATTTTAATTAAATGTTCAGTAGGATGTAAAATGTCCACTCAAATGTCATTATTCTTCCTTTTAAAAAATGTTTTAAAAGATCATCATTTTGGGGCAAGTTAAAACAGTGAATCTCAAACCGTAAGCAAAAATATTGAATCTCAAACCATATGTAAGAACAGTGAATTTCAAACCGTAAGTAAAAATGATGAATCTCAAACCATAAACAAAAACAGAGTCTCAAACCGTAAGTAAAAAACAATGACTCTCAAACCGTAAGTAAAAACAGTGACTCTCAAACCGTAAGCAAAAATATTGTATCTCAAACCGTAAGTAAAAATGGTGAATCTCAAACCATAAACAAAAACAGTGAGTCTCAAACCGTAAGTAAAAACAGTGAATCTCAATCCGTAAGCAAAAATATTGTATCTCAAACCGTAAGTAAAAACAGTGAATCTCAAACCGTAAGTAAAAATGGTGAATCTCAAACCATAAACAAAAACAGTGTCTCAAACCGTAAGTAAAAACAGTGAATCTCAAACCGTAAACAAAAACAGTGAGTCTCAAAACGAACAGAAAATTACATTAATTTAAAAGTTTTTGGTAACATTCAAAATTTAAAAACTTTATTCAGAAAATACAAATGACAGAGTTTTACAATTTTAGATATTTGGTATGACATATTTAGATTAGTATGACATATTTAGATTAGTATGACATATTTAGATTGATACGACACTTTTGGTATGACATTAATATATTCGCAAGACTAATCTGAATATGTTATTGAAAGCATGGAAGCTTTTTAGGCAAAATTAATGGCATTTAGTTGATTTATTATTTAAAAGGAGAATAATAAGAATAATGAAGGGTATAATAATACAATTATACCAGGTTAGGTATTTACAACTACCTAATGTAATTATTTCACCATACGCGTCCATTTATTGTGTACAAAACTTTAGAAGTTGTATGTAACCTACCCTCATTGAACTTAATACGACCGAAGCGAGCATAGGCCTGAATGTTTCAGTTGTTAAATACGGAAAAACCAAAGCCCATACCCAAATACCCCAACTTTAAAGATCTCAGTTCTTTAAGAGAAAGTGTGTGTGTGTGTGTGCTTGGCGTGTATGTGTGCTTGGCGTGTGTGTGCTTGGTGTGTGTGTGTGTGTGTGCTTGGCGTGGTGTGTGTGTGTGTGTGTGAGCGCACCCCTGTATATGCATGAGTAAGTCCGAGTACTTTCCCTCTTTTCTCATCTCTTTTTACATAGACTTTCGTTTCCTCATCCCATATATATATATACTAGCAGAATCCCGTAAAACCTTAACGGTCAAGTTAATATTTTTATTGAAACATTATTTCTTCAAAATACAGAATTTCCAGTTATTCTTTCACCAAAGACTTTAACACTTTATAAACAGAATCAAAACTTGTCACTTTAGAAAAAGCTACATAAACGTGTTCATGTATAAAAACAGGTTTGGAATGTAAATACAAAACATCTGCGGTCAAATTAGTATCTTTATGACGGCATCCCGACAGCAATGCAGCAGAATTATCAAAACGTTATGGCAATTGTTAAGAAAATTTTGGAACCCGGATCTATTTATTACGTTTCCTCGCAATCCAAAATGGACTAAAATTGTTGAAAGCATTGAAGCTTATCAGAGAGTAGAATATAAACAAGATATTGTTGCGAGAGTTTTTTATATGAAATTAAAAGAGTTGCTTCATGATTCAATGATGAAACATATACTCGGGAAACCAAGTCCATTTTTGTATGTAGCTCATGTACCCTCAAATTTCAACTGAAGGAACCAGCCACAAAATGACGAGTTGAAGTTTCCCACAAGCCCCTCACCTTCCACACCTTCCACACCAATCCCACACCGCCTCCCAGACAAAAAATGACGGGTTGGAGTTTCCCACATGCCCCATACCACCCCCAAACACCCCTCTGCCTAAACTAAAAGGAACAGTTTTCTTCAATGAATTTTTTCTCATCTGGCTACGTTTGAAAGTAGCGCATGCGCGTGTGCGGACAAAAAAAAATATCCTTAGGATCCTCCCAAAACAGAGACCTTTCCAACGGTGTGAGGATAAGTGCCCTACGTTGAGCGGTTTCCCATAAAAAACGCTGGTCAGACAAAAGGACAGAAACCGTATAATATATACGGGTGGCCCAAACTAAAGTAGCCCCATTATTTCTGTTAACAAAACTCAATGGGGTTACTTCATCTTGGGCCACCCTGTATATAAAACTTTTAAATAAATTGCTCTAAATATTTACCATAATAGTGGATATACTGTTTACCTTTTTTAATAATAATACTTTATCTTGGGCCACCCTGTATATAAAACTTTTAAATATATTGCTCTAAATATTTACCATAATAATGGATATACTGTATACCTTTTATAATACTACTACTTTATCTTGGACCACCCTGTATATAAAACTTTTAAATAAATTGCTCTAAATATTTACCATAATGATGGATATACTGTTTACCTTTTATAATAATAATACTTTATCTTGGGCCACCCTGTATATAAAACTTTTAAATAAATTGCTCTAAATACTGTATTTACCATAATAGTGGATATACTGTTTACCTTTTGTAATAATAATACTTTATCTTGGGCCACCCTGTATATAAAACTTTTAAATAAATTGCTCTAAATATTTACCATAATAGTGGATACACTGTTTACCTTTTTTAATAATAATAATAATAATAATAATAATAATAATAATAATATTAGTAATGAATTAAATCCGATGGTGTCCAATTTGGTCAGAGTGAAAGGGCAGGAAATAATGAATACAATATTTTTATTAATCAAAAGTGATTATTTTGTTGAGCCACTTTCTGAACGGGTCGGAAATGGAACTCGTGTAGCACGAAGTATGACTTCATTTTGCGTCTTACGAGAAAACCGAAATTGGTAACAAGTCTATATGCGCTTAATTACCCTTGAAATAGAATGTTTCCTGAATTATTATGTAACTTAACGTGCTGGATACGCCCCCGTCGTCATTTTATAGCGTTTGTGTAAAGATTTTAATACACAGAAATTTTATATAAGTTTATTTTGGGGATCATTGAAGAGTTTTCTTAATTTTAGAACTGAAAAGGAGACCGTCACGAACTCGAAAATGGAGTTCCGTGAAGTGAGGTTGGAACGAGTTGAATAAATTTTAAAAGTAAACCATAAAAGTATTGCAATAATAACGTCTTCATTTTGGTTATTATTAAAGTGACCTTTTCAAAGTGACCCTTTTAAAAAAGTGACCCTTTTAAAAAAGTGACCCTTTTAAAAAAGTGACCCTATTAAAGTTACCCTTTTAAAGTGACCCTTTTAAAGTTACCCTATTAAAGTGACCCTATTAAAATGACCCTATAAAAGTGACCCTTTTAAAGTGATCCTTTAATGCCGGGATGCTCAAACCCTGGCACATGTGCCAAACCTGGCACATTGTGACTGACGATGGCACATGGACACTCATCAAGGCAAATAAACAAATCAATGGTTATAATGCTGCACCAGCGTGAATTCAGAATGCCCTCGCGTAAGCAAGAAATTTGAGTATTTTCGGAATGGTAATTGGCAACTCTTCTAAGACTGCCTGGAGCGCATGCGCAATAAGATTTAAAATTCAGTTACTGAATAATTATCATTCATGTGTTAAGTGCGTCATATTTGACAAACTGGCTTGAGGGAAGCAAGTAGACAAGGCTTTGTAATGCAGGTACCGTAAAGAAAACGTAAAATATAGTTATAAAATACACACGACATTTATTGCTTTATTAATAAAGCAATTTATTTGTACAATATAAAAAAGTAGGCCTATTAATTTAGGCCTATTCGACATAGTCATAGTGGCACATTACGTTTTGCATTTTGGAAAAAAATGGCATAAAATAGCACATGATTGTCATAAGTTTGAGTACCACTGCTTTAATGAAACTCGCGTGACACAAAGGATAATATGTTTATTTGGTTGGTTTACTCATTGTACTCATTGTATCAGTTGCTCGGAGACACTAGCGCCAGACGACCTCCAATTAAGTTTTTTTTATGTCGGGAGAAGGGGCCAAGGGCGAGTGCCCGCAAAAATGACGCCTCCATAGAAGAAGCAGAAAAAAGACAAAATCAAGGTCTCCAAGGATCAACGATGCCATTCTTTTTTCTATTTTTAGAAATTTTGAAAAGTTTGTGTAATGTAAAAGATGCATACGAGGAATGGAGGGAGAAGTGGGTGTGTTTGAGAGCATGCTGGACTGCTCACAGGGTAGATGAGACACGAAAAAAGATCAGCTAAGGAGGATAATAACAGGAAAAAAGGGAGATTCAGCACTCCCTGTTTCCTGCCTAATGTCTTCCCCGGAGTACTTCCTGGTCGATTGGTGTCTACAAGCTCCTCCTTTGGTTGGTTGGTAATGTTCTTAAACCAATCAAATTATTTTTTAATTTTAAAATGAAACCATCTTATAAGTGCTATTACTTACTTTGAAACCAATATTTGTTTTGGATTTTTGCATGTTCTTGGGTATATACAGATATACCCAAAGGCGTGTTCTTGGGTATATACACATATACCCAAAGGCGTGTTCTTGGGTATATACACATATACCCAAAGGCGTGTTCTTGGGTATATTCACATATACCCAAAGGCGTGTTCTTGGGTATATACACATATACCCAAAGGCGTGTTCTTGGGTATATACACATATGCCCAAAGGCGTGTTCTTGGGCATATACACATATACCCAAAGGCGTGTTCTTGGGTATATACACATATATCCAAAGGCGTGTTCTTGGGTATACACATAAAATCAAAATTACTTGTGTATTGTAAGCAGGGCTGGCGAGAGCTGTCACGGGCCCCGGGGAAGGATTGGTATATGGGCCCCCCCCTGGTTACTCAATATTTTATTATGAATGTTTTTTGGGTACATAACAAGCAAACTGATTACATGTCCAAGTCACTGTTCAAAACATACAGTATGATAATCTCTATAAAATGTATGTTCATTAATTATATTTCCTCTCTGTTATTTAATCAACTGCTTTATTAATATTTTTAGATTCTACACCCCCCCCTCTTTCCGGGCCCCTTAGAGGTTTGGGCCCAGGGGATTTAACCCGGCTTCCCCGCCCTCTCGGCGGCCCTGGTTGTAATTCAAACTGAGACATTACGAGTGACTCATAGTCTATTTTATTAGTTGTGAGATTGAAAGATTTTCACCTTTAGCGCCGGGAGGTCTTTTCAAAGACTGAATAAAAACGTCTGGCGTTAGCCAGAACAAAATCATTAAAGTGATTGGTTTCCGATCTCCTCCTGCCTTCGTAGCCAGATACGCATGGCTGGTAAGGGACTTTGTGTGTGTGTGTGTGTATATATATATACACACAGGGTGTCCAAAAAGTCGCACTACAGTTGGAATATTTTTTGTCATATAATAACTATATAAATAAATTTTCCAAGTGTAGTGCGACTTTTTGAACACCCTGTATATATATATATATTCCTCAATTTTCCATCCAAAATAACAAAAATATTTGTACTTTACAATATTTTGTCCAACAATTTTTTGATCTTAAGAATCTACGTTTTATCTACTAGTTTATCTACTATTTGATCTACTATCGTCTCTATTCAACTAAAGGAACTAGCAATTACTACATTTTAATTCACCAAAATATCTCGTCAAAATAAGTAAAACATACGTATTAATACAGGGTGTCATAAAGTCACGAAAGTGAATATGGTGAAGTGTACTTTATGAACACCCTGTGCTTAGTTAATCAGATTAGTTAAGTAATAATGTTATAATGTTGTTATAATGTTATAATGCTTCAAACCAACAAAGACACTAGGATCCACTCGTGGCTGATCTACGTACCTAACCGTGTTTGTAATTGTGTATTGCGTATGTCCTCCGTGGTGGCGGAGGGGACCTAAATTTTACGTGGGTTCCGAACCACAAAAAACCTTAATTTTACTACCTTAAACTATACCCAATCTATCAACATACGCATCTAATCGATTTTTAAATCTATTTATAGACTTGCTACTAATTACTTCTACCGGCAAACTATTCCACCTATTTACTATTCTATGCGTAAAAACGTTTTTGGCAACTGCTGTCTCGAACCTTCTACTAGTCAGCGGACACCCGTTATTTCTAGTTCTATTATATTGTGCTATTTCGAAAAAACTATCTCTATTTACGTTATCGAACCCATTTATAATTTTAAAAACCTGAATTAGATCACCGCTTAGCCTCCTAGTCTCGACTGTGATCAATTTTAACTCTTAATATAATCATAATTCGCTTTTCCTCGAATTTTCATTGGCTATTTCGCTTTTTAGTACATTTTTAAGAGTCAGTTGTTATAATTCCCAAAATGATGATGATGATAATAATGACAATATCATAATTTTACATTTTATACATTTTACATATTAATAATGACAATGTAAATTTAAGTTATTGTGTTTATTGGTATTTGTTATTGCATTTGAAAAAAAACCGTGTTTTGAACAAATCAAAGATTTTTATAACGCCGAAATTTAAACAGTTTTTATATTAATTTTTCTCATAATTTTTATTATATATATATATATATATATATATATATATACACACACAAACACACACACACAGGGTGTCCATAAAGTCACGCATCATAGGAAAATACATTTATTTTGTTTTATTTATCTGTTCGAAATGATTCCCACCGACCTCAAAACATGTTTATAAACGAAAAAAAATCAGGTTTCTTTGAATGTTCCTCAACAAATTTGGCCTGATGGAGACATAAATAAATAGACATTGCTTATGTTCCTACGATGCGTGACTTTATGAACACCCTGAATATATATATATGTACGGGAGAGAGAGAGAGAGAGAGAGAGAGAGAGAGAGAGAGAGAGAGAGATAGGGATAGAGAGAGAGATAGAGATAAATAAATAGATATACCAAAGAGAAAAAAAACGGGCTTAAAATATTTTGACTCCAATTGATAAGAAGCGAATTGATTAAAAAAAACCGTGAAATTCAGGCCGGAAACGGCAAACATTAGAGAAACTAATAAAACCAAGTCGTGAAAGTAAATTAATTATTTTGTCATTATAAATTTAAAAAACGTAACGAAATTACCGTTTATATAAATAATAATTATTTTAAATAATGCCCCCCCGGGCCCCCCCAAAGCGCTGTTTCTTTTATTAATTATTATTTTTTGGGGGGACTTACGCCATCATGAGTAGTTTCGTAATTTCGATGAGGAACCAAACTCAAATTGTAGAATTTTTGTTTTTCCAGAATAAAGTATTCGCAGCAAATGGAAGGAATTAAGTTAATTCCCTATTTTTAATAGAATTAATATTAAAATATTTATTATTATTTTTGTAAAACAAATTACGTGTATTTTATAAAAGCGAAATTTTAATAAATAATAGTAAATTTTATAACAGGAATAATTGCTTAATTTCTACAGGGTGTGTATAAAGTAACGCGCGAGTGAAAAGAGAAATCCGATTTGAACTGATTTAAACTAGTTTCAACTTGCATTTTTAGCTCGTAAAAACATTTTCAACACATCTTATAAACCTTACTAGCGAATATACAGTTGTTATGAAGTTATTATAAAGTACATGTTGTACATTACAGTTGTTATTAAGCACATGTTGTACTGTACATTACAGTTGTTATAAAGTACATGTTGTACATTACAGTTGTTATAAAATACATGCTGTAGCCTACATTACAGTTGTTACAAAGTACATGTAGTACATGACAGTTGTTATGAAGTACATGTTGTACATTACAGTTGTTATGAAGTACATGTTGTACATTACAGTTGTTATAAAATACATGCTGTAGCCTACATTACAGTTGTTACAAAGTACATGTAGTACATGACAGTTGTTATGAAGTACATGTTGTACATGTAACAGTTGTTATAATGTTGTACATTACAGTTGTTATATACATATGTTCAACTCGTCCATGTTCACTCGTGTTAATATAATTCAAACCAAATTTGCTCTTCACTCGGGTTAATTTATACACACCTGTATTAGCTCAGTGGTTATAGTGGAGGAATCTGAGCGGTGAGGTCTGGTTCGCTTCCGCTAGCTGGCTCCTGGGTTGGGTTGAGTTTGGTCGTTTACCCTGCCATTGCTCGGACTAAAGGTGGACCTTGGGGCGCACCCCCCGCCCCATCTTGGGAAATGAGGTACTTGGCCGCTACCTTTCCACCTTTTAAAAAAGAAATATTTGCAGTTTATTTTATTTATTCTCATTATTACAAAGGATATGTACTTTGATGAGGGAGAGAATTGCTTTTTCCTTCTCAGCCTGGTCTCATAACCCCATTACACATAACATATATATATGTGTGTGTGTGTGTGTGTGTGTGTGTGTATGTGTGTGTGCAAGGGCAGCTCTAGGCTTTGCTAGGCTTTGCGGGACCGGGTGCAAATAACTGCGAAGCTAGCAGTCAGCATTCCTAATGGCCTTTTTAAAGGATGTTAAATTCTACATAAATCACCTTTGTATAATGTGATCTTTCAGTGTTGCCAGGGGGCCAGTTCAAGCGCGGGGCCGGGTGCAGCGTGTTGCCAGGGGGCCAGTTCAAGCGCGGGGCCGGGTGCAGCGTGTTGCCGGGTGAAGTGCACCTCCGGTACCCACCTAAAAGAGGCCCTGTGTATGTGTGTGTGTGTGTGTGTGTGTGTGTGTGTGTGAATAGATTTTATGTCCTCAATTTATGGACACAAATTCGCGTCCGTTAACTTTGGTTAAATTTTATTCAGGGATTTTCTGGTGTTATTTTTTTTTGGTTGAATCATTTAAACAAATTAAATATTTAACCAAAAGCAGATAATAAGTAAATGAATAAATAAATATTTAGGTGAAGTACGTGATAAAGCTAATTTTTGGTATGATCACGTTTAAATTACCCAAAAAATACATGAAATTCAATGCATTATGAATATATATATATATATATATATATAAAACCTTTGGTTAGCTTCCGCCCGAATTGTTCATTCTGACGAAGGCCAAGCTTTTCACTCCACCTTAGACCTACACGCCCCACCAGCAGCTCAGCGTATTAACCATTAGGTCACCCAGGCTACCCATTTATCTACCAACCACTTTCTTTATTGTGTGGAAGGATGAACAGCTGGGTTTTGCTGCGCGCCGGCGGCCGTCACTGGGTCTCGATCCCGGGGCCGATGGATTTGTAGTCAGGGACGCTCCACTACACCACCGAGGCGCATATATATATATATATATATATATATATAATATATATATATAGAGAGAGAGAGAGAGAGAGAGAGAGAGAGAGCTTGGGTTATAATGCGTAACAAATAATTAATAATTAATGATAAATATTAATTATCATTAATTATCATTAATTATCATTAATTATAATGCCAAAAATAACTCGTGAAGAGACGCAGAAATACATGCGCCAAATACAAACAAAAATAACCCTTAGAAGCGAAGGAAAATACTTCAAGATAAGTCTTTAAGGGAGAGATAAATGAATAGTATTGTTTATACTATCTTCACTATCACAAAAATATAGATACTACATTTTGGTATTTTGTCATTAACAGGAGGCATCAGGATAAGTGAAAGACGAAGATGTGTAGGAAATAGCAGGTGATTCTATTCACACACACACACACACATATATATATATATATATATATATATATATATATATATATAGAGTGATACGACGTGTGTTTAGGGGGTTTGGTTTCTGGTTGCTTTTTTTTGGCTTGGGGAGAGAACCCTCAGAAACCAGTGTTTTTGTGAAAATGTTGCTCTAACGTGTCATACAGTAAGTCCTCTCTATCCGTGAACTCGATTTACGCTGATTCGCTTATACGCGATCGACAAAATAAGGAACGTTATTCGGTGTACGTGACCGCGATCCACGTTCAGTGTGCGGCGCATCGGTCAGTTTGTGTTGCTGCGCCAATTTCCTACACGCGTAAAACGTGCTAAATATTACAATGCGGATGAAGTTCCATTTAAAACAGTCTCTGGAGCCATCTCTGGTAAATACAGTGTGTACAAAATTACATAATGTATTGTATATTCTATTATTAATATATGTGTATAATAAGCATTACGTTCTATATGCGCCTCGGTGGTGTAGTGGTTAAGGTCGCTGACTACGAATCCATCGGCCCCGGGATCGAGACCCGGTGACGGTAGGCGACGCGCAGCAAAACCCAGTTGTTCATCCTTCCACACAATAAAGAAAGTGGTTGGTAGATAAATGGGTACCACTTGGTAGCTTAGTGGTTAAAACTGTGCTGCTGGTGGGTTCGGATTTCACGTTAAACTGTAAGTCTAAGCTTAGCTGGGCACAAACCGTTAATCCGTTAATCGTTAATTAACGAAGTTAACTTTTTCGTTAACGATTTAACTTTTAAGTTAACTTTGAAAATCATTATCGGACTAATTAACTTCCGTTACATTTAACTTCCGTTAACTCAAGTCCGTTAACCCAAAAAATTCATAAATAAACGTTTAAAAGTTTCTATTATTTTCAGTGCTGAGCAGGTGCGCAATTAATCCGCCACTGTTAATAGTGATGAACGAATTTCCATTTCCGCAGTGCAAAATCAGGCGATATATTTGTTTCCGTCGCCACAATTGTGTCTTACCAAATATGGTAGTTATTTATGGCATTGGTTTGAGCAAAACATGGTCGACTGTAAAATCAGGCGGAAAGATTTGCCATTTGAGTTGAATGTTTCAACTTTTTTCAAGAAATATCACGAGCATTTTAAGGCACTTTCAATAATATATATGTAACAATTACAACAAATAACTACATTCGTTTCATTTGCAGTCTGTCTCTTGCGCAACATGTTTGTGCTAGTGAATATTTAAAAATAATCGTTGTCAAGTAAGACATGTATATTTATAATATGTCTGTGAGTACCTTATTAGTAGTCTCCTTGATACATTTCAAGAACCATAAAACTGATCAGGTAAGATTTCAATTCTCATGTCACTTTGATGACATAAATTAAGTCAATTGATGTCTTACAATGGAGCGTTTTCACCTTAACCCTTTATGTCCTGGCGGTACTTCTAGGTACCACATCTTTAAAATCTCCATAATTATTTTTCTACCCGGTTTTTCCAGGGTGAGGAAAAGCATGGAGGGTACAGTCGAGGAGGCCATGAAGCAGCAGTCCAACGAAGTGGGCAGCAACAGTGGAGGCAGCAACAACGAGGAGGAGGATGAGGATGACTTCTTCAGTGCTGTCATCCAGACAAAAGAGAGCAGCAGAAGCCACAGGTCACTCAAGGGCAAGGCCCAGAACTTGGTCAAGACCTGGCTGGAGACCAACTCCAAGGACTTGCTGACAGATGCTGCCTTCTTGGGTGAGCAAGTGTTGGTGGACTTGTTCATCAAGTTCAACACAGCCATCCCCTCCAGTGCTGCAGTGGAGCGTTTGTTCTCTATGGGCAAGGACATCCTGAGGGCCAAGAGATCATCCCTGTCTGATGAAAACTTTGATATGCTAATTTCATGAAGGGCAACATGCATCTCATGGACAAAATGGAGAACGAGAAGAAGAGGGAAAATTAAATTATATATATATTGTGTTTTTCATTTTTTTTATAATAAAAGTTAACGTTAACGGTTTATCGGTAACTTCCGTTACATGTTTAACGAATTAACGGATTAACGGTTAACGA
Source organism: Bathynomus jamesi (assembly GCA_023014485.1). Lineage (NCBI taxonomy): Eukaryota > Metazoa > Arthropoda > Malacostraca > Isopoda > Cirolanidae > Bathynomus > Bathynomus jamesi. The sequence goes on along the minus strand of JAJOZX010000396.1, from coordinate 573,899 downwards.
AGTTAACTTTTGGTTAACGGATTAGCGGTTAACGAAGTTAACTTTTTGATTAACGGTGCCCACCACTGAGTCTAAGGTGGAGTGTAAAGCTTGACCTTCGTCAGAATGAACAATTCGGACGGAAGCAAACCAAAGGTTACCAAAGAAGGTGAAAAGCGCAAGAAAGCAACTTGCTCCTCCACCAAGCCATGCCTAGAGGCGGGGGTCACCAGTTTGAACCTTCGTGTGAAGAGAGACCACCACATGGAACGTCAAAGATGTTGAAAAGGAAGAGGAGCCATATATTTTCAATTTTGTTGTAAAAAATTCTTGAGATGAACACGCTTCATTACCCCCCTATAATACAACACACTATTTTCATAGGAAAATGGGATGGTTTCCGTGTGTGTGTGTGTGTGTGTGTAAATAGAGGACTAACTGTATTTAAGATCTTAACCTAAAAAGGTAATAAAATAATGTAAATTAAGCCATCTTTTGTCATATTTTAGAATCAAGTTATGATGATTTGTTTTTAATATACATCATCAAGACCTCTAAAATTATATTCAAATATGATTTAATTCGGTGGTTCTTAACCCCTGGGTCGCGACCCCCCCCCCAAATTGGGTCGCCAAGTAATTTTGATTGGGTTATTAAATTGTCATTTATCATTTATTTATGTTATTCCTAAGTAATCATTTTAATGTTATCTATTTTATTATCTATTACGAGTGAAGTTTGAAGGTATGGGTCGCCGAGCTAACCCGCGACCAGAATTTGGGTCGCAGCTTAAAAAAAGGTTAAGAACCACTAGTTTAACTAAATAACGTTGTTATAGCGTTTAAGGGAACGTTGCTATAGCGTTTAAGGAAACGTTGCTGTAGCGTTTAAGGAAACGTTGCTATAGTGTGTGAGGAAACGTTGCTACAGCGTTTAAGGAAACGTTGCTATAGTGTTTAAGGAAACGTTGCTATAGCGTTTAAGGAAACGTTGTTATAGCGTTTAAGGGAACGTTGCTATAGCGTTTCGTTTAAGGAAACGTTGCTGTAGCGTTTAAGGAAACGTTGCTATAGCGTTTAAGGAAACGTTGTTATAGCGTTTAAGGGAACGTTGCTATAGCGTTTCGTTTAAGGAAACGTTGCTGTAGCGTTTAAGGAAACGTTGCTATAGTGTGTGAGGAAACGTTGCTACAGCGTTTAAGGAAACGTTGCTATAGCGTTTAAGGAAACGTTGCTATAGCGTTTAAGGAAACGTTGTTATAGTGTTTAAGGGAACGTTGCTATAGCGTTTAAGGAAACGTTGCTGTAGCGTTTAAGGAAACGTTGCTATAGCGTGTAAGGAAACGTTGCTACAGCGTTTAAGGAAACGTTGCTATAGCGTTTAAGGAAACGTTGCTATGAGGTTTAAGGAAACGTTGCTA
>JAJOZX010000396.1:490000-565000 GCA_023014485.1 Bathynomus jamesi | reverse complement strand
ATATTCCTTAATTTTTTATAATTGTCTAATGATGATTTTTTATAAATCCATCTTATGATGATTTTTTATAAATCCATTTTATGATGATTTTTTATAAATCCATTTTATGATTTTTTATAAACCCATTTTATGATGATTTTTATAAATCTATTTTATGATGATTTTTAAAAATTTATTTTATGATGATTTTTAACATCTATTTTATGATGATTTTTAAAAATCTATTTTATGATGATTTTTTATAAATCCATTTTATGATGATTTTAAAAAATCTATTTTATGATGATTTTAAAAAATCTATTTTATGATGATTTTTAAAAATCTATTTTATGATTTTTTTTTAAATCTATTTTATGATGATTTTAAAAAATCTATTTTATGATGATTTTAAAAAATCTATTTTATGATGATTTTAAAAAACCTATTTTGATGATTTTAAAAAATCTATTTTATGATGATTTTTAAAAATCTATTTTATGATGATTTTTAAAAATCTATTTTATGATGATTTTTTAAAAATCTATTTTATGATGATTTTTTATAAATCCATTTTATGATGATTTTTAAAAATCTATTTTATGATGATTTTTTATAAATCCATTTTAGGGTGATTTTTTATAAATCTATTTTATAATGATCCTCGTTTATCTCTTTTGAACTCGTTCTAAACCTGAATTTTGTACGGATGTTTCTTATGTATTGTATAGGTATCTGAATGATTTCGTGATCAATGTTCGTTTGGGGAATAATCCTTCAACGTAGTCGCTTCCAGTTTGAAGTCTCGTCTTCCTCTTCCACCACCACCACCACCTCTTCCTCCTCCTCCTCCCCCTCCCTCCCCCTTCTCCTTCTCTGTTCCCGTCAGTTAACTTTCGATTTCTTCGTGTTGGTCTCGTCTGACGTCGACGGCCCCTTTTTATTTCCTGATTGCAGTCGCGCGACTGCGGATTTCGGAGAACAGCTAAACGCCTCAAATTATGGGCACGTCACTTTCATCGACACTCCCTGTAGGTTAGAGGTTAGAATAGGTTATGTTAGGTTATTTTAGGTTACGGTTACGCTGCTAGGTTAGGTTAAGTAAGAGGTGGAGAGCGACGATAAAAATGATCTGTCCATAATTTGAGGATACGCTCGTCATGGAAGGTCGTTCGTTTGTTCGTTGGTTCGTCGCGTTTACGACTGTTGGATGAATAACATAAAAGAATTGTTCTTTAGTGACAACATGGTAACTTTTAATGGTATCGTTATAGTTCATTTTATGTATTTAAGGGACTGATCAACACCAAAAAAAAACTCGGTCTCTCCTTTTTCAGCCCAAGTACAAAAGTTCCACGGTAGTATAGGAATATGACGATTATCATTCATAATCATATGTACCATTGTACGATGCCAACCATGTCGATAATGTATTGATTGGTATGTATGACCCGTGGTTTGGATCCTTGGTAAATCTGTAGGTCCCCTTCGTCACATGACTTTCGATGGTGCAAAGGAAGTTGAACAACTCTAAAATAACACTAACAATATATTGCATGGTTCCTCTATGCCAACCATCGTTGATAAAACAAAATTTCTGTTCATTTCTCAAAACAAGAAAAATTGCAGAAATGAAAGAGTGAAATGATTATAAAAAATGACTCCCAAAAGCCCTTAAAAATGTATTTAATAATAAAAAAAATAATCTATAAACTGTCTGAAAGTTTTTACTGCAGTGATTATTTTAATATCATCAAGAGGGTAATTATGAATTAATGTTATTTTATTATCATCAAAAGGGTAATTATGAATTAATGATTATTTTAATATCATCAAGAGGGTAATTATGAATTAATGATTTTTTAATATCATCAAGAGGGTAATTATGAATTAATGATTATTTTAATATCATCAAGAGGGTAATTATGAATTAATGATTATTTAATATCATCAAGAGGGTAATTATGAATTAATGATTTTTAATATCATCAAGAGGTAATTATGAATTAATGATTATTTTAATATCATCAAGAGGGTAATTATGAATTAATGATTATTTTAATATCATCAAGAGGGTAATTATGAATTAATGATTATTTTAATATCATCAAGAGGGTAATTTTAAATTAAGTATTACAATGAAAATGATAAATTCAAAATGGCGACAAGTTATTTTGTCGATATCTCTGTTAACCTAACCTCACCTGACCTACTGTAATTTAACCTATTCGGGGCATGGTTGACATACCCAGTCAATGGCAGCATTCAGACATTATGATACAATTAAGCAAATCTAAACTCCGGATCGAATTTTATAAATGAAACATGAAAATTTAAAAAATTTCATAAAATTAGGAATTTATTTTTTGAGGAAATTTTTAAAATTTAAAATTTTAGAAAATTTATTTTTTATTTGAGGAAATTTTAAAAATTTTAAACTTCAGAAAACTTATTTTTTATTTGAGGAAATTTTAAAAATTAAAAATTTCAGAAAATTTATTTTTTATTTCAGGAAATTTTAAAAATTTAAAATTTCAGAAATTGATAAATTCTATAAAAGAAAAAAGAAAATTAAGAGAATATTTTGAAAATGTAAGAAAATTAAGAATATTTTACACAATTTAAAGTTCATGACCCTTTTGAAATTCGTGCAGCTTCACCTACATGAAAAACACGATTAATGATGACTATTAAGGATGACTATTAATGATAACTATTAATGATAACTTTGGTAAGAAAACAGAGTAGAAAAAGTCACTGAAAAATCGGAAATAAAAAATTTACATTTAATTTCTATTTGAAAAATTCATATTTTGATTGAAATAATTTTATTTTTATATGCATTTCTGCCCAAAATAAGCCAACGATACCCACTCCCCCTTCTCTCAAGAATATGTAATTCAAATTTGGGGTATTTGAGAATGACATGGAAGGGTTTGTTAATACATTAATTGGTTGGCATAACGTTTGAGTTTTGGGTCTGAATTGTGTCTTGTTTCTCCTTATCTAACATTCATTATTACTCTGACACAGTGGCGGCTCGTGACTAAAAATTCTAGGGGTGCTGTCTCTAAGAATGGGTTGAAATAATTACTGAAATAAAAGGATGAGCATTGAGCAATGAATAAAAGTTTCAAAAGTTATTGAAAAAGTTATTCAGTGAGCTCATCCTTATATTGTTCTTGATTATTTCAATTGTAAATAAAAAATTTAGGGGTACTGCAGTTCCGCAGTGCCTACCGACGAGCCGCCACTGCACGGTCTGAAATGAACCTAATCGTTAGGTTAACTGTACGTCCTTGACGATTGGTTAGGTTAGGTTATGATATTTTCGTTAGTTAGCCTTATAAAGCTAACTAAAGAAGGCTGGGGGCCCTATTCTTCAATAGCTCCGAACACTGTGTTGGTAATAAAGCGTACGTTTATTTAGGCCTATTTGAGTAATAATTGTTATTTATATTGTTTCTGTGTGTATATATATATATATATATATATATATATATATATATAAATTATTTCACGAAAGTAACACGTGAAAAATATTTATGATGAATAAAACCACGAAGTGTTCCTGAGGATGTCATTAGACGAAAGCGCTTGAGCACCATTCTGTGTTTCCTTTCCTTCGTGGTTTTATTCATCATAAATATTTTTCACGTGTTACTTTCGTGAAATAATTTTCATATGAGTGTTCCTGAGCAAAGCTGGGCACTTGCGGTTTTTTTTGCGGTACTGCGGTACTGCGGTACTACCGCACTACCAAACCGGTACCGCATAACGCAGTACCGCAAAGGATCGCTGAAAGTACAGGCTGTACTTTCAGCGATCCTTGCGGTACTGCGTTATGCGGTACCGGTTTGGTAGTGCGGTAGTACCGCAGTACCGCAATACCGCAAAAAAAAACGCAAGTGCCCAGCTCTGTTCCTGAGGATGTCATTAGACGAAAGCGCTTGAGCACCATTCTGTGTTTCCTTTCCTTCGTGGTTTTATCCATCATATATATATATATATATATATATTAATAGGTCTTTATATAATTTTTAAAGTATATCATTTTAATGGCTCTTTTAAACTATTTCCCCCGCCCCCAACATACTCTTTTCAACAGTCACCACCCGACTGTTGATCTTTTCAACTATATCCCCCCAAAGTTTAAACTCTGCAAATTAACCAAAATAAGATAAGAAAACAATAACAACAAATTTATTATTTGTTGCAAACGTAAAATAAATAGAGAACCATTATTTACATAGGATAAGATTTGAATGCCCGGTTAGGTCAACTGTACGCCCTTGACGATTGGTTAGGTTTAGTCGTGATATTTGCGTTAGTTTTAACGAAAATATCACGACTAAACGTAACCAATCGTCAAGGGCGTACAGTTGACCTAACCGCGCATTCAATGAACCTAACCAGGTATTCAGTTGACCTAACCGGGCATTCAATTAACCTAACTAGGTATTCAGTTGACCTAATCGGGCATTCACTTGACCTAACCGGGTATTCAGTTGACCTAATCGGGCATTCAATTAACCTAACCGGGCATTCAGTTGACCTAACCGGGCATTCAATTAACCTAAACGGGCATATGTATTGGGTGGCCCCCAAAAAAAATCTTGAGATTTGAACATCAATAACTTCAAAAATATGCAGTTCACACTTTCAAAATTTACGTAACTTTTACCTCAATCTATTGATAAGCCATCATAAAAATTTCAGACCTCTACATAAAATACTGTTTCCACAGCTGAGCGAACAATGAGGTATGGTGAAAAAAATGAATATCATAAATTGAAAAAATTTTATTATTCACATCTTATCAACAAATATGATCAATATGTCCGCCGTCCTGCTTACGAACTAATCTTAACCTTTTCTTCCATGACATGATACATTTTCTTTATTTCTGCTAACGTTATTTTATCCCAACATTCGAGTATTTTTTTCTTTAATTGCATTTCTGTAAACTTTTCTGTTTGGACTTCATAAATCTTCTCTGCTAGAGTGTTCCACATGCAATAATCTATGGGATTGCGATCAGGTGATTGTGGGGGCCAGTCATTTTTTCCACTGAAGTTGACTACATTCTGTTGTAGATAATCCTGTGCTAGTATGAGCTGTAGAACCATCTTGTTGGAGTATGAAATCGTTTCCATAATACAGACGCCAACAATCAGGCAAAGGAATCTCCTCCAAGAGATTTACATAGGTTTCTGAATTAATTTTTTATCTTCTGAAATGAAATGAATTTTCGTCTTTCCATTCCACGATACACCTGCTAATACCATGTTTTTTTTGGAAAACCGACTTGTCTGGTGGTAAAGTCTCGATGGAGGAATGTCTTTCTTACGCCGACCATAAACAGCATCGTTCCGGGAGTTTCGAGCAATCTCGATGGTGAAATCTTTTTCATCTGTAAAAACTATTTTTTTAACATCATTGGACGAAAATCTATCAAGCAATTTTCTATAACGAATTTTTATTTTAGCTCTTACATTGCTGTCACGTCTTGAAACACGGATCCTTTTAAATGCTTTAAGTCCTACCGTTCTCTGCATTCTTTGTATGGAACTTCGACTGATACCTAAATTTCTTGCAATTTTCCTCTGAGAGCAGTGTGACCCAGGTCGATCCTCTTGAGATAGGCTCATCATTTCGATCATTGCTATATTGTCTCGAGTGTAAGCTGTTTTAGGCCGACCACTTCCACGCTTCCGTGCCGTCGAACCGGTTGCTTTAAGTTTTTTAATTATTCTATTCACAGACGTAACATTACAAGTTATTCTTGGAAATTCCCTCAAAATTCTTGCCCGAGTCCATCTTTTTTCCAAGAAACACTTCAATCACCGCTTTTTCACCGTTAGTTATAATGTTATAATAATGTTATAATGTTTCAGACCAACTCATGGCTGGTCTACCTAACTGTGTTCGTAATTGTGTATTGTGTATGTCCTCCGTGGTGGCGGAGGGGACCTACAATTTTACGTGGGTTCCGAACCACAAGAACAGAAGAAATTTATGTAAAAACTGCCTGTACATTGACAACGACCAATTTTTACAAAACTAAATAATTATCAATTTAAAACTAATTAATTATCGATTTAAAACTAAAGATAGAATCTCTGGATCCAGAGGATCAAGTCATAATAGACTACTATCCACAAATATGTTACACTCTATATCTATTTATAACCGACATGCAAATATATCAGATCCAAAGAATCCAGTCAATTTCATTACGGTATCCATCAATACCAGTACCTTGCCAACCAAAAGTAAGTCACGGTCCATATCGATTGCGGACCAAGTCAAAATTTACAACCATATACATTACAATATATATACTTAGGAGGAAAAGTGTAGGTGTGGCTGTAAAGACTATACAGTAATGTAGAAATGTGTGTGCACCCATTTTGGGTCTCCCATTTAAAGGTGTTTGTGGGGCAAGTGAAGATCATGAGTTTTTCAATACCTCACAGTACTATGGGGGGCACCGCTCGGCAGAGGAATCTCTTTAAATGGGGTGTGTAAGGACAGAGAGTATCCGCTAACCCAAGATGCTGCCTCCCTATATCCCACAACACTTGTGTTGAGCTGTGGGATCTATCACCACAAAGCCTTAATTTTACTACCTTAAACTATACCCAATCTATCAACATATGCGTCTAATCGATTTTTAAACATGTTTATTGACGTGCTACTAATTACTTCTACCGGCAAACTATTCCAGCTATTTACTATTCTACGCGTAAAAAAGTTTTTGGCAACTGTTGTCTCGAACCTTCTACTTGTCAATTTACACCCGTTATTTCTAGTCCTATTATATTGAGATATTTCGAAAAAGCTATCTGTATCTACGTTATCGAACCCATTCATAATTTTGAAAACCTGGATTAGATCACCCCTTAGCCTCCTAGTCTCGAGTGTAGTCAATTTTAACTCCTTAAGCCTATCCTCGTACGACTTTGACCTAAGCGACGGAATCATCTTAGTTGCTCGTCTTTGAACTCTTTTGATTTTGTCTATATCTTTGCGCATATGCGGATTCCAGAATTGGACCGCGTACTCCAAATGGGGTCTAACTAATGATTTATAAAGAGGAACTTATTGACCGCTGCTGTACTTTGTTTCGCTACTTTTAAATCAGAAGTGACTATAACTCCTAAATCTTTTTCCTGCTCTACGCTTGTTAAATCTTACCCTGACATACTATACGCAAAATTACCGTTACGCGAACCTATATGCAAAATTTTGCACTTATCAACGTTAAATCTCATTTGCCATGTGACTGACCAATCAACGATTTTATTCAGATCTTCCTGGATTTTACCTCTATCTTCGTCATTAATCGCCCTACCACCCAGCTTCGTATCATCCGCAAACTTTGAAACTGTACTGACTAGGCCGACATCTAAATCGTTAATATATATATGAGAAAAAGCAAGGGGCCCAATACAGAACCTGAAGAACGCCACTCGCTACATTAGCCCAACACGACTCCGCTCCATCAACGACCACCCTCTGTTTCCTACCTCGCAACCACTCTTCTATCCAATTTATTACTACACCCCTGATTCCATGAGCCTTAGTTTTTTCAATGAGTCTTTTGTGCGGCACGGTGTCAAACGCCTTTTGAAAATCTAAATACACTACATCAACCGCCCCATGACTGTCGTAAACGTCAACCACGCTTTGAAAAAATTCTAAAAGATTAGTTAAGCAAGATTTGTTTCGCCTAAAACCGTGCTGCGTATTTCTAACTAGTTTATGCAATTCTAAGTGTTCGACTATACGATCCCTAATTATTGATTCCAGTAGCTTACCTACAACAGACGTTAAACTGATTGGCCTATAATTTCCCGCCACACCTTTATCGCCTTTCTTAAAGATAGGTGTTACGTTTGCTAACTTGAAATTATCTGGTACGCACCACTCAGAAATAGACGCATTAAAAATCTTTGTTAGCGGCACATCAATGCTATCTTTTAATTGTTTTAGTTGTATGAGATATATGAAATCCGGCACCGGTGATTTACGCGTTTTCATTTTATCAATATAGCGCATTACCTCCCCTTCACTAACCACAATATTATCCAAAATATTACCATTATCAAAAGGTATTATGTCTATGACCGTAGGGATATTCGTTACATCTTCTATAGTAAAAACTGCCGTAAAAAATTCGTTTAGCAAGGTAGCCATTTCCTTGTTTTCAGAAACTAGATCTCCGTTAACATTTTTCAACGGCCCCAAGACACTTTTTACTGGATTTCTGTTGTTGACGTATTAAAAGAATCGCTTGGGGTTTTCTCTACCGTCACGAGCTATGGAGATTTCAAATTCGCGCTTGGACTTTTTTATTACACTTTTCGCTTCACGCCTTAGAGATATGTAGTTGTTTCGTAACCACAAATTGTCTTTATCGCACTTATGTAGCCTATAAGCCCTGTCTCTACTCTTTATAATATCTCCTACTCTAGAAGTAAACCACAAGGGCTTGTTGTTTACTTTCGCACGCTTAATTTTGTACGGTACACATTCCTCATTTATAGTCCTAAATACTGTTTCGAACGATTCCCACATTAGTTTTGCGTTGGAGTTCCCCATTATGTTTTCCCAATTGACGTGTGACAATTTATTTCGAAATTTACTAAAGTCTGGGTGCTGGAAGTTAGGAATTTTAGTTGAGTTAGCTGGTTTCGAGTGACTTACTGAGAGGACAAACTCTACCATATTGTGATCGCTATTGCTTAACGGTTCTATTACTTGAAGATCAGTAATTAGCCTATCATCCGTAGTTATTACTAAATCTAAAATACTGTCCAACCTCGTAGGTTCCCCAACCTTTTGAATAAGAAAGCTATCCTCGAGAAAATTAACTAAACGATTACCTTCCGCGTCTCCCTGCATTGTATCGTAATTCACGTTGGCGCAATTAAAGTCACCCATAACTAAAGCCTGCCCACTACCGATTATTCTCTTTAGTTCACGATATAACGCTTTGTCCGTATCAGCTGTTTGATTAGGGGTAGGCTGACCATACGTACCGTTTTGAACGGGACAGTACCGTTTGTTTTATATTTCCTGGCCGTCCCGTCGTTTTAATAAAAATGTCAATTTTGTCCCGGTTTATGTACTTACTTTTTCATGAATACAGAATATTACATAACCACCCGTCCCTTTTTTGCCATCCCAATGTCCCGTTTTTGTCTCAAGGAAATATGGTCAGCCTAATTAGGGGCCTATATATAACCGCAACAAGAAGTTTGAAATCGTTAATTTAAGTTCTGCTATAGTCGAATCTATCGGTTCTGGAATTGTGTGCTTTACTTCTATAACGTTCGCAATATTATCTTTGATATACAACATAACACCGCCTCCCGCCTACCTATTCTGTTTTTAACAAAAAGTCTATAACCTTTAATTTGATACTCCCCTACAAAGTCACGAGTTTCAGTGCTAAGCCACGATTCATTTATCGCAATTATATCATAGTCTTTACAAGCAATTAAAGAAAAAAATTCGTTTCTTTTATTTCGTAGGCTACGAGCATTTAAGGATAGAACCTTCAAATTGTTTGTAATTGCGACACCTTGGCGAGCGCAGGGGAAATTTGTGGAATTTACGCTGAGATCGTTCGAGTTACGGCAGCCTGAAAAGAAGAGACAGTGTAAGTTTAAAAAAACAATATTTAAGATGGGCGTAGCATATCATCTGACAGTTTTCAGAGACTAACAGATTATCCATAGGTTAAGGAAACTACTATAAGTCTTAGAATAGGTGCCAGGTACAGCTAAACACATTTAAGATTTAGGATATTCGTTTTTTCACCATACCTCATTGTTCCCTCAGCTGTGAAAAAAGTGTTTATGTAGAGGTCTGAAATTTTTATGATGGCTTATCAATAGATTGAGGTAAAAGTTACGTAAATTTTGGAAGTGTGAAACTGCAAATTTTTGAAGTTATTGATGTTCAAATCTCAAGGCGTTTTTTTTTTGGGCCATCCGATATATATATACACAGTGGACCCCCGTTTAGCGATTGGTTTAGTTAACGATAAAACCGTTAGCGATAAGCTCTCATAGAGATTACATGCTCATTTAACGATTAATCACCGATTAACGATGGCCTAACGATGCTCGCCGAGCGAGATTCTCCTTCCAAGCAATAATTTCTCCTCCTACTCTCACCATTGCCACCATCGATTTTCACCCATGCTGCTGCACTCCACCCAACCTAAGGTAATTAATTTTTTATTTATTTATTTATTTATTTATTTATTATGTTTATTTAATTGTTTTTATTATTAATTTACAGCAAAATAAGTTATTACATTGTTAAAATAAACTTTTAACCATGGGAAATAACTGTTTTTAAGTCTTGGAACAGGGAGTTTCGAAAAGTTTGCACCAATTAGCCCATTTACACGTTATAATGGGTTCATTTAACGATATTTTCAAATAACGATGGTTTATTTTGCACCAATTATGATCGTTAACCGGGGGTCCACTGTGTATATATATATATAATATATATATTATATATCAGTATATTGAAACCTACGGTAAAATTAGTGAATGCCCGGTTAGGTTAATTGAATTCTCGGTTAGGTCAACTGTACGCCCTTGACGATTGGTTACGTTTAGTCGTGATATTTCGTTAAACTAACAAAACTATCACGACTAAACCTAACCAATCGTCAAGGGCGTACAGATGACCTAACCGGGCATTCAAATTTTATCCTATGTAAATAATGGTTTTCTATAAACCAAAAATATGATAGAATATAATAGAATTTTCAAGATATATCTATCTTATACATAGCTTAAAGTCCCCCTCTGAAACTGAGGGGGGGGGGGGAATAGTTTAAAAGATCCCTTTAAAGTATATCATTTTTAATACCAAGTAATGAAAGCAAAATGATTTTCCCCAGAAAAAACGACCCCTCCCCTCCCCCTGGGGTTTTATCTGGGGAAAAAGCGAATTTCAGAGGGTACAATGGGTTTTTTCAAAGCAACCCGGGGTTTCACCAATTCTAATCTTAAATTTTTTTTAGCTACACGTAAACGTGTGTGTGTGTGTGTATAAAGATTAAATTAATGAAAACACTGTTGCATGCGTGTGTCTCTACAGTCTACACATGGAAAGGCAAAGCCGTGGGCAAGTAGTGTTGAAATAGGTTACTAATCGCCGTAAGGTTGTCTTAATTAGTAATGTTTCTTTTTGTAGTAATCTGTAAAAGGTAGAAAAAAAACAGTGTACGCCATCTAGTGGGTGGCGCGTTACGTAGGTAAGGAGCACTATGATAAATTTCTTAACTGCACCAACCCATTTCAATGTCCACTCTGGTTCTGTCAAAGTATATATATATATATATATGGTGTGTGTATGTTTGTGTATGTGTGTGTGGTGTGTGTGTGTGTATGTGTGTGTGTGAAAATGAATATTGTGATTTAGCAATATCTTAGTTCTTAGTACATTTCCGTATTAACCCTTCAGTGCATAACGACGCCCACATTATTATATTTCGTTTTTGCTGACGCCATACGATTTTACTCAGCCTTTGGAAGGGACCTTCGTACAATAGGGGTTAACAGAATGAATAATTATTTATTTATTTTTATTGCTTTTGAGTTTTGGCCCACCCTCTCTCTCTCTCTCTCTCTCTCTCTCTCTCTCTCTCTCTCTCTCTCTCTCTCTCTCTCTCTCTCTCCCTGGTATGGGCCGCAAGGCCTTTTGAGATACTTCTTTTCCTTGTAACTCCTTGTAACTCTCTCTCTCTCTCTCTCTCTCTCTATATATATATATATATATATATATGCTAAATTAATGCGCCTCGGTGGTGTAGTGGTTAGCGTCGCTGACTACAAATCCATCGGCCCCGGGAACCCGGTGACGCCAGCCGGTGCGCAGCAAAACCCAGCTACTCATCCTTTCACACAATAAAGAAAGTGGTTGGTAAATAAATGAGTACCTGGGTAGCCTAGTGGTTAAGACGCTGGGCTGCTGCTGCTGGTGGGGCGTGGTTCGGATTCCACGTTAAAGCTTGACCTTCGTCAGAATGAATAATTCCGGCGGAAACTAACCAAAGGTTATACCAAAGGTTATATATATATATAATATATATGGTACACCATTACCAAGAATAGTGACAACGTCCTTGAATTGAATTTTTTATATAATCAATCACAATGTCCCTACACTCTACTTTCCAAATTGGCACCTTCACCACTCCTATATGGGACTCTTACTCCACGATATTAATTGTTTTACATCTCGGAATTACCCAAAAATAAAAAATAAAATTCTTGTCAAATAAAAAAAAATTTGGGGGACGGAAGGGGGGAGGAGGAGGGGCGTTTGTTCGAATTTTGTCGACTTTAAAGTAATACTCTCACTTTCGAACTCAGACCACTCGTTGGCACTCATTGGCACTTGTCACTCGTAGTAATGTTTAACCTTGAATTTCGACTTATTGATTAGAGAAACGAAATAAAATAAAAAAAAATTGAATTATTTTGGAAAATCTTGTTTTGGTCTCTTCATTTCGGTTGAATGTAATGTGCTTACGTCAGTGTACAAATGTACAAATGTAGTAATAATGTACATATGTACTAAATTAACACTAGTGATATATGGAACTCTCTCTCTATCTATCTATCTATCTATCTATCTATCTATATATATATATATATATATATATATATATATATATATATATATGTGTATATTAAAAACTGAAACAAGAGAAAATCATTTTGGTACAAATTTATAAGTTCACCTTGGCCTTTGACCTTTCGAAATTTTGGGCATAATTACCCGTTGCGAAATTTTGGATCGGAAAGATGGCTTTGAATGAAAAGATGGAAAAGGCTGATGGTCCACAGATGGGATGGGTCATCTTCTTTTTCTTCTTCAGAACTAAAGAGGATTTGTTACATGTAAAAGAAAATAGCTATGATAGATAGATAGATAGATAGATAGATCGTTCTCGCAGCGTCCACTCTTATATCTCGCATGTAAACAATGATAAACGGTGAGTGACTTTCACTTCGGCGGAAGATGGAATGGAGAACCTTTGAATTTTACGTTCCTGGTTAATGTTCTTATATCGTAACTCCCTATGTGGTACCGATGCCCTAAATATTAAAATATAGGTCAAGTGTTTGGAGCAGTTATTTTCCATATATGCCAACAAATTTGCATATGTTGGCATTGGGTATCGGGTACTGTGTTATATAGTTATTGTTGCATTCACTATGTGCTCGTAGAATGGCCATTTTCGGTATTGCGTTAAGTATATCAGCAGATTATTACACCTTTATTGTGTGGGTATCAGAAGGGGGAGGGGGGTAGTACACATTCCATCTGTTGTATTATCATTATTACCACGAGTATTATCAGTAGTAGTAGTAAAATAATAATGATAATAAGCCGTAAATATTTTCTGAACATGGAAACAGAGCCTAGTTTATTTATAAATATAAAGTTAATTGACTATGGGTATATTCAGGGTATGATATGAGGAGGCAAAATTGTCGGTCTGCGTGATTAAAAATTCACAAAAATCCTATTATATTAATTTTTAATTTTGTTTTTAGGGGGTTCCCTCAAAAATAATTTATTTCATGCAATCAGCTATTTAGTGAGGTTGTAGAAAATGCCCAGTTTGAAATAAGCTATTTAGTGGGGGTTGTAGAAAATGCCCAGTTTGAAAAAGATATTTAGTGGGGTTGTAGGAAATGGCCAGTTTGAAATAAGCTATTTAGTGGGGTTGTAGAAAATGCCCAGTTTGAAATAAGCTATTTAGTGGGGTTGTAGAAAATGCCCAGTTTGAAATAAGATATTTAGTGGGGTTGTAGAAAATGCCCAGTTTGAAATAAGATATTTAGTGGGGTTGTAGAAAATGCCCAGTTTGAAATAAGCTATTTAGTGGGGTTGTAGAAAATGCCCAGTTTGAAATAACCTATTTAGGGGGGGTTGTAGAAAATGCCCAGTTTGAAATAAGCTATTTAGGGGGGGTGAAAATGCCCAGTTTGAAATAAGCTATTTAGTGGGGTTGTAGAAAATGCCCAGTTTGAAATAAGCTATTTAGTGGGGTTGCAGAAAATGCCCAGTTTGAAATAAGCTATTTAGTGGGGTTGTAGAAAATGCCCAGTTTGAAATAAGCTATTTAGTGGAGTTGTAGAAAATGCCCAGTTTGAAATAAGCTATTTAGTGGGGTTGTAGAAAATGCCCAGTTTGAAATAAGCTCTTTAGTGGGGTTGTAGAAAATGCCCAGTTTGAAATAAGCTATCTAGTGGGGTTGTAGAAAATGCCCAGTTTGAAATAAGCTATTTAGTGGAGTTGTAGAAAATGCCCAGTTTGAAATAAGCTATTTAGTGGGGTTGTAGAAAATGCCCAGTTTGAAATAAGCTCTTTAGTGGGGTTGTAGAAAATGCCCAGTTTGAAATAAGCTATTTAGTGGGGTTGTAGAAAATGCCCAGTTTGAAATAAGCTATTTAGTGGTTGTAGAAAATGCCTAGTTTGAAATAAGCTATTTAGTGGGGTTGTAGAAAATGCCCAGTTTGAAATAAGTTATTTAGTGGGGTTGTAGAAAATGCCCAGTTTGAAATAAGCTATTTAGGGGGGTTGTAGAAAATGCCAAGTTTGAAATAAGCTATTTAGTGGGGTTGTAGAAAATGCCCAGTTTGAAATAAGGTATTTAGTGGGGTTGTAGAAAATGCCCAGTTTGAAATAAGCTATTTAGTGGGGTTGTAGAAAATGCCCAGTTTGAAATAAACTATTTAGTGGGGTTGTAGAAAATGCCCAGTTTGAAATAAGCTATTTAGTGGGGTTGTAGAAAATGCCCAGTTTGAAATAATCTATTTAGTGGGGTTGTAGAAAATGCCCAGTTTGAAATAAGCTATTTAGTGGAGTTGTAGAAAATGCCCAGTTTGAAATAAGCTATTTAGTGGGGTTGTAGAAAATGCCCAGTTTGAAATAAGCTATTTAGTGGGGTTGTAGAAAATGCCCAGTTTGAAATAAGCTATCTAGTGGGGTTGTAGAAAATGCCCAGTTTGAAATAAGCTATTTAGTGGAGTTGTAGAAAATGCCCAGTTTGAAATAAGCTATTTAGTGGGGTTGTAGAAAATGCCCAGTTTGAAATAAGCTCTTTAGTGGGGTTGTAGAAAATGCCCAGTTTGAAATAAGCTATTTAGTGGGGTTGTAGAAAATGCCCAGTTTGAAATAAGCTATTTAGTGGTTGTAGAAAATGCCTAGTTTGAAATAAGCTATTTAGTGGGGTTGTAGAAAATGCCCAGTTTGAAATAAGCTATTTAGTGGAGTTGTAGAAAATGCCCAGTTTGAAATAAGCTATTCAGGGGGGTTGTAGAAAATGCCCAGTTTGAAATAAGCTATTTAGTGGGGTTGTAGAAAATGCCCAGTTTGAAATAAGCTATTTAGTGGGGTTGTAGAAAATGCCCAGTTTGAAATAAGCTATTTAGTGGAGTTGTAGAAAATGCCCAGTTTGAAATAAGCTATTTAGTGGAGTTGTAGAAAATGCCCAGTTTGAAATAAGCTATTTAGTGGGGTTGTAGAAAATGCCCAGTTTGAAATAAACTATTTAATGGGGTTGTAGAAAATGCCCAGTTTGACTGTGATGAATCCTCGAATGATCCAGATCATATATTTAAGTTCTTCTATCACTCAAAATAATCTTCTAAATTTAGAAATTTTAACTTCTTTCTTGAGGGTGTATTCTATGGGGGAGTTTTTCTTCTTTTGGATATCGAAGCTTCTTCTTAGATGATACAATAACTTTTAATGATACGTAGCTTCTTTACGCAGAAGAAATGGGTTTTTCAAACTTCTTTTTGAGTGATTTGAGACAATAGAAGGTAATACTTCTTTGTATGGAAAGTTGTGGGACGTCTTTTTTTGTGATAATTCTTTATATATTTTATATTTTGAATACTTGCTTTCCCTTAACCCTCTACCGCCGAATAGGTCGAATATGTACCGTTTCAAATATACTCATTTAGACTTAGCCCTGCAAAAACGTTCGATGTTAGAGGGTTAAGAAAGAAAACAGTTCCTCCAAAAAGTATTGCAAACCAAAACCATAGATCACTCCAGGTACAGGGTGTTCTAAAAGAAATGCAACCCGAACCAGAAAGAAAAGGGTTAAGTTACAATGATATATGCATTCTCCAATGGGTTGCGTTTCTTTTTGAACGCCCTGTATTATTAATTCAATTAAAACTTATGGAAAGAGGCATTGTCACTGAAGAGAACGAGGAAATAATAATTTCCTTATTTATGGATTTGAATAAGGCTTTTTATAGGATAGACCACGATATTTTATTTTACATTTATATTTGCTACGGTTTTATAAGAGTTATCATCAGTGATGGGTTTAAAATTTACTTGTCCAGTAGATATGAATGTGTATAAGTAAAAAATGTTTGTTCAACTAAATTGATTGTGAAATATGGTGTACCCCAAGGCTCACTCTTGGGTTCACTCTTATTGTTACTGTATATAAATGACCTTCTGATATACTTAACTACATCATGTTTGATAATATAACGGTGTCTTTTTCTTGCAAAGATGTTAATACAGCAAAGGACATATTTAAAACAAAATTCACCAAAGTTGTGAAATGGATTACCTCCAATAAACTTTCTGGACATCAGTAAAACAACTTTCATGATACTTATTAACGAAAGAAATGGTTAGCTTCATGAACTAAATGTTGGGGACATCGTTGTAAAGGAATGTATTGTAATAACATTTCTTGTTGTAAACCTAGACAAGAGCTTGCGGTGAAAGGACCATGTAAATTACATCTCTAATAAATGTATAGAAATGTTGCTATAATGTTTAAATTTAGACGTATAGACACTAAACAGGTTTTATTAACTCTGTACCATACTATTGTTCTCCTTACGATGTGTACCGCAACTTTGTTTGAAGTAATTCCGCTGACAGTGTTTGTCAATAGAATTTTTATTAGTCAAAATGAGCAATAAGAATATTGTCTGATGTTTACTTTTGTAACTACAAGTTTATTCTTTAAAAGAGTTAAAATTATTAAACTTTCTTAACTATTCTTTAAAAGAGTTAAAATTATTAAAGATCGAAGCTGTAACCAAAGTGGCCTATTTTATTTTCACTTATAAATGTATGAACAAAATTATTAACCTTACAGTGGATGAATAAATACGCTGTAACTCATCAAGAATTTCACTCATATCAAAATAGAAATATAGTACAGGGTGGAGCAAAAAGTCTAGGCACCCCCCCTCTAATTGTAAAAATTAGATATGTAACTATCTTGAAAGGGTGCCCAGACGTTTTGCCCACCCTATAGATCAAAGCTCGTTATTTATTCCTCGATTCAGACTGTCCCAAGACTCAGCTATTTCCGTTGGATTGAAACTATGGAATAATTTAAATACTGATATTAAAAATATTATGGATCACCTGAAGATCAGGGCCCCCAGCCTTCTTTAGTTAGCCTTGTAAGGCTAACTAACGAAAATATCACGACTTAACCTAACTAATCGTCAAAGACGTACAGTTGACCTAACGATTAGGTTAGGTTAAATCGTGATATTTTCGTTAGTTAGCCTTATAAGGCTAACTAAAGAAGGCTGGGGGCCCTGATCTTCAGGTGATCCAATATTATAATTGAAGTTCCTTTGAAAACAAGCTAAAACCTATTTTATTAAAGAAATACTGTTTAAATTTAGAATTAATTGTACACTGTTCGATTACTTGTTTATGTTCTTATACTGTGTTACTCGTCTCAAGGCTAGGTTAGGTTGGGGCTGGTTAGGTTAGGTTTGGTTACAACGTCGTCATCCGCATTTAAAAGTGTGAAAGTGTTACGGTATTATACGGCAGTTATTGGTGTGTGTGTGTGTGTGTGTGTGTGTGTTGTGGAGATTGCATTCGACAGTTAATGGCTATAAGAATCTTTCAATCTTCATCTCTTGTCGTTGGACAACGAGTGTTACGAACTCCAGTTCCCTTTTCGCTGACATCTTTCGCCCCCCCCCCCCCCACCTTGCTTTCCCCTCTCCTTGCTTGGTCTACTGCGGAATAGTTTTAAATTTTAGCATGCATCGTTTCGCGATGGGACTATAAGTAGCATACCTTGTACCCAAATCAGCATGCCCTATACCTTTACTGTTGGAGTAGGAATATTTGAGACTATGAATGGACAGGACATCTCCTAAAGAAAAAAATTACATTTAAAATTACAGTCAGAAAATTACAGTTAAAATTACAATTACAGTTAAAAATGAAAGTTACAGTAAAAAAAAAAAATATTAAAGTTACAGTTAAATTACAGTTAAAATTACAGTCAAGAACCACTTTAACATTTAAAGACTGTAAAAATTAATGAAAAAAAATTAGTTTTGTAAACGGTGACTTGTAATTATAGAAATGGCTTTCCAAAAGAGTTAATTAATAGAGAGACGTTTGTTTTAAAAGGCTAAATTTTTGTCCTTCTTTTTATGCAGGGAGGAGGGGCCAAGGGCAAATGCCCGCAAAAGCGCCCCGCTCCCATAGAGAAAGAAGGGAGCCAAAATCAAGGTCCGGGGTTTTCGAGATGCTTAGACACTCTGCGTTTGAAAGATTGGGGGGGGGGGGTCACAGACAGGAGGAAAGATGGATGGAGGAAGGTTGTTCCAGAGTTGACTGGGTGAGTAGGAATTCCTCAAAAGATTTAGATTTTGATACGTGTAATTCATTTTTTTTTTAAGTTTTCACTTTTTGAGGTGTTCCAATTAAGTGTTGAGCTTTCAAAAGAGCTTTCAAAATTCCATTTTTAGAATATTTGTGCGAGGCCACACGCTCAGTTCTCAGAAATCCAGCAGTCACGCATCAAACAAAAAATTTCAAACCCACAGTATTGCCTTAATATGATTAGCATGGGTTATTATTATTATTATTATTATTATTATTATTATTATAACATATAATAATAATATTATTATTAAATATATGAACGCATATAAAGTAAAAATATATTCACAGATTGGCCATATTTACGTAAATTTAGAGAAATAATTTTTGGATCACCTGAAGCTCAGGGCCCCCCAGCCTTCTTTAGTTAGCTTTATAAGGCTAACTAACGAAAATATAACAACCTAACCTAACCAATCGTTAATGGAGTACAGTTGACCTAACGATTAGTTAGGTTAGGTCGTGATATTTTCGTTAGTTAGCCTTATAAGACTAACTAGAGAAGGCTGGGGGCCCTGATCTTCAGGTGATCCTAATTTTCTAATGCGTCACTACACCAAAGATTTTTGGTATATCTACGAATCGCTTGGGAGCAGTTTGTCCTATAATTGCAGGTTTCCTTTCCCAATCAAACCTAATTTTGACTCGGGGGGGGGGGGACCCAAAACGTCTCAAAATTTTGGCTTAGTGTTTTTTTTATTTAGGGGCGGTTGGATATTTTGTAAAAGCGAAAGTCATTGTTTTTTTTTGTGTAAATAAATCAGCGAAAGTTTTATGTAAAAAATATATATTTTTACACGCCTTCCAAGTTTTTAAATTAAGAAATATGTAAAAAAAAATTATTACTTAATATGAATTTTGAAACGCCATTTTTTTTTCAAAATTCCAGATTAAGCAAATAAATAAAGGAAAATAATTTTAATGGGTACACTTACGGTACCACCGTACCTTACCTCCCCTACCTCCTTATATTAAATAACGTGTCCTGCGTGCAGACATGCGTACCACCCTACAGTTGTACGTGACTGAGAGGAAGGAATTCGCGAATGTAATGCTGCAACTGAACTCCGCAGCGTGTAGGACTGCGCAATTGGTGTCTAGGTTTTAAGCTTAGGGTGTTATTTTGGCGCATTCTGAAAAGTCCCCGACGTGTGTGTATGTCATTTTGGCGTGACTGTTTTTTTCTCAATTTTTGTGAAGTTATTTCACAATTTACACATTTTTAGCTAATCCCCTATTTTTACTTCATATATATATATATATATATATATACAGGGTGATTCAAAAGTCAGGTTACATAGGGAAATACTGTATTATGTAATGATACAGGGGAATAGTCACATCACATGTTCGATATGGCCACCGTTAACGGCAATGCACTTGTGCAGCCAGCTAGGAATATCACATCAATGCGCTCCTCCTTCGATAACATCTCATAACTCATTTACCTGCAAAGAAACAGAAAAGCCCTATGTAACCTGACTTTTGAATCACCCTGTATATATATATAATATCTGAAACATAGCTTCGTGTTATAAAAATATTTGTCCGGAGCTCCATTTAATATTGATACTACTAGTTTTCATTATTTGTATTTTTGTAAGTCATAGATAGATAGATAGATAGATAGATAGATATCCTACGATTTTCGTTATAACCCGTGTGGAGGCATTGAGCGTATCTTTTGAAAATTTTGACCGATGTTCGTTCGTACTGTGCCGTATTTGATAGCGAATTTTTTTAAGTTATACATAGATAGATAGATAGGTAGATAGATAAATAGATAGTAGGTAGACATCCTACAATTTTCGTTATAATAAGCCATGTGGAGGCATTCAGCGTATCTTTTCAAAATTTTGACCGATGCTCGCTCGTACTGTGTCGTATTTGATAGCGAATGAAATCTCAAATTTGGTGACCTGAATTTGTTTGTAGCTACACAAGGAGGAGGAAACGTCAAATAGAAAATAGTCTTATTTTAAATAGTAATTTTATTTTATTTCATTGATGTATCTATTTATTTTTAAAAAAACTAGGTTTGTTTTTTACGGCATCACTGATATCAGTCTACAGGGTGGCCCAGAAGTCCCAATCGGTTATAATTAAAGCGAAAATACAAAAAAAAAGGATTAAACAAATTAAAAACTTTATAATAAATTTAGAAATATTTAGTTATTAGTTTAAAAAAAAATTATTTAATTTTTATTTTTTTTAATCCGATAGATGGATTTTTTTAGCTTTAATTATAATCGATTGGGATTTATGGACCACCCTGTATATAAAAATTTAATAGCTATTCGTTTTTTATTTTAATTGCAGACTTTGGTTTGCGAAAAATAATTTTAGCTTTGAATTTTGCAGCTATTTGAATCATTTATTTACAAATTCGTTATTTTCCCCTAAATCAGTGGTGCTTAACCTGGGGGTAATTACTCCCCGGGGGGGGGGGGTAATTCTGCCTTTTTCGGGAGATAACATGCTGGGCTGGGGGAAAATTTTCAATATTTGGGGTATTTCATTGATGTTTCATTCATCAGATCGTCTTTTTTTTAACCCTTTTCGTGATGGGTGGGGCGTGGGGGGAGGGAGACCCTAATGTCCCTGGATAGCTAGTCTAGGGGTAACAATGACAAAAAAAGATTAAGAACCACTGCTCTAAATGACAGTGATAATGTACATATTTATGAAGTTTCATGTAGCCAGTTTATCTAAAAGCTAGTTTTTATGTATTACTTAACTCATTAACGGCCACTGTCCTTTTTTGGGACAAATTTTAACAATACAATTTAGGTTAGAACTTAAAAAGTGAAATTTTTTAAATATTAATTTTAATTTTTTTAAATTTTTTAATTCAAAATTTTCTGTATAAGCTAATTATTTCATTTTTATTTTTAGTCTCTCCGAAGTTGAATATATCAAGAAATATCGAGAAATCAAGAAATATCGAGGAAATATCAAGAAGTATTAATTTTTAATTTTTAAATTAAATTTTCTGTATAAGATAATTATTTCATGATTATTTTTAAAGTTTCTCCGAAGTTGAATGATCAAGAAATATCGAGAAATATCAAGAAATATCAAGAAATTAAGTTTGGTCCTAATGAGTTAAAAACATGTTCACTAATTTTTGTTTCCCGTTCCGACTTTGTGAATCAATGTTACTCGTGGGTATGACATTAATGCCAAAGGGTATCGATCGATCGAGCATACCCATTTGTGAACTTGTGATAAGTGATTTTTTTTTATGTATGCTTGCATACCCATCGGTTCCAATAGTCGGGATACATTGAACCACTCCTTTCTTACGTCCCAGGGTATTCCAGCTACTGATTGATGATACATTTAATATGAAAATCAAGTTTATGTACACCCTGTATCAGAGCTGGGCAATAAATACATTGAATGTATTTAAATACTAAATACTAAATACATGGGAGAAATGTATTTAATACTAAATACTAAATACATTTTACGAATGTATTTAGATACTAAATACAAATACATCAATTTTATTTAAATACATTTGTAAATACATTTTAAATTGTTATCTGCAGATATATCACTGTTTGATTCACGGTTTGCTTGTTGAAGCCATGACACGCACACGATAAAGAAATCAACCGCTTTCGACTAAGAGTGGCACACAACTGATTGAACTGACACGTTGAAACATGAACCATGCTGTACTACACTGTCGACGCGTCGTACTGTGCTAGTACAGAACGTGTATTAGACGTAAAAGTATTTACATTTTTATATTTTGAGTATTTAAATACATTGTATTTAAATACTCATTAAAGTATTTAAATACTATATTAAATACATGAAAAACAATGTATTTATAAATACCGTTTTAAATACACAAATGTATTTAAATACGTATTTAAATACAAATGTATTTAAATACTGCCCAGCTCTGCCCTGTATATAAGAAACGCTTAATTTAGTCATATATTAAATAAAGGTATCGGCAAGGAATGTAACCCGTATCAATATTCGTCCAACAAGTCTCTTCAGCCAATCACTTATTATTTCTTAGCAAAAGGCTGCATCGAAACCCCGCTACCCACTACTCCTACATGTGCTGAACCCACCGATTCGACCATGTACCTGTATCCTTTGCCGGATCAGAGACGATTTCGATTAAAAATTTTGTCCTAAATTCATTCCGAGCGTGAGATTCGATCCTGAACCCTATATATGGAACTATCCGATACTATACCACTGAGGTAAGGCGACCAAAATTACAAGGACTCTTTCGGAGGTAATTCAATGAAAGGTTTTACCAGAAAGACATCGCGGATTTGCCACAAAGACATCGCGGTTTACAAGTTATTTCACGAACATGCCTCCCTCTGGCTTTTACAGGAAACATGTAGCAATACCAGTTCCACCTCTTGATTGGTATACGGAGCCATGAGGGTATTTTCTTCCCTGAAATATGTAAAAATGACATTAGAAATGTGTTTGTTTCACTTTAAAAATATAATGTCTGTTTCCTGAGTCCAGACTTTTAGGACACCCTGTAATATATAGGGCGAATGGGTTATACCGGCTGTAGGGTACCAACGGTCGAGCATACCTTTGTCCACATATATAGTAGTATAGAGAGGAAAATGCTTGAAAGCAATGGAATAGGTGTACCTCATCAGTTACCAGCTGACTGTGATAACTCTATATTACTATATATGTGGACAAAGGCGGGCTCGACCGTTGGTACCCCACAGCCGGTATAACCCCCAACCGACCATATATATATATAGGGTGCGGCATAAGTCGGTTTACCAAGAATAATAGAATCACCTTGTGAAGAATAATATTTATTATAGAAATTATTCAAAGAGTCCTCCATCATGTTCAATACACACGTTGCATCTTTGAACCACTGAACAACAACAAAAAGGGCAGCACAGTTCTTCGTTATTATTCAACGTCTCGAACTCTTGGCGTATCAAAGTCATCGTGTGATCGAAGTCCCGAGGTTTCTGGCCGCTGACTCTATCTTTGACTATACCCTACACTGAATAATCACATCACATTGATTAATTATTCAATGCGAGGTATAATCACATCACATTGATTATTCAATGCGAGGTATAATCAAAGATAGAGTCAACGGCCAGAAACCTCTGGACTTCGATCACACGATGACTTTGATACGCCAAGAGTTCGAGACGTTGAATAATAACAAAGAACTGTGCTGCCCTTTTTGTTGTTGTTCAGTGGTTCAAAGATGCAACGTATGTATTGAACATGATGGAGGACACTTTGAACAATTTCTTTAATAAATATTATCTTCACAAGGTGATTCCATTATTCCCGGTAAACCGACTTATGCCACACCCGATATATATTTCTTCATGCATGAAATTCGGACATGCTAATTTAATAATTTTTCTTTCTTATATTTTTAATTATTAATTTATGTAACGTATATCATATATTAATGAAATAATCAATATTCGCAGTGTGATTTTTTTAACGTATTAAAAATCAAGGTTTTTCTTTTAACTTTTTTCAATAATTACGATTGAAACACATTCGTAAATTACGAGTGACTCGTATTACATTTCAATGTGCCTTGTTCACTCGTTTATGACGATACTGTTACGCTTTAACCCTTTATCGCGCAGTGTGACTTTAATGATTTTGTTCTGATTAACGCCAGACGATTTGATTCAGTCTCGGAAAAAAGACCTCTGTGCAATAAAGGGTTAAGAGACGTTTGCTCAATCCTTTACTGCGCAGAGATCTTTGCGAAACTGAATAGAATCGTCTGGCGTTAACCGGAACAAAATCAATAAAGTCACACTGCGCGATAAAGGGTCAACGACAGAGCAAAAACTAAAATTAACTTAGTTTTTATCAAAATGGTGTCCATAAAAATTATATTTGAATTTTACGGTCTATAAGATTTTTAGTAATTGGTTTTATAAATGAAAACTAGGTCTACTTAGGTTAGGTTTGGTTAGATCAAATTTAGTTAAGTTAGATCATGTTATGGTTTGTCGTCTTTGTTTGTGAAGGTCCCAATCCTATAAATTTTTTTTGGATTTCATTTGGTCCGTCAGTCAAAAGATTTGTTTTTCAATATGTCCCAGCACCATTATGAGACAATTTCTTTTAAAAATTTAGACCTGCAAAGCCTACTGTAGATAGAAAGTAATAATAATAATAATAATAATAATTACTACTCTAATTTAGCAAAAATGTGTCTGTCTGTCTGTCTGTCTGTCTGTCTGTTTGTCTGCAGAAAAAACTTATACGTTTTTGAATCGATTTCAACCAAACTTCGTATGGTGGATGGGGTTGATGAGTAATGAACAAAAATATATGTGTGACCAGCCCCCACCCCCTACCAATTACTGGGCCTGAAGGCCCCAGCACAGCTGCGATAAAACTATAGAAAAGAACGCAGCCATGAAAATCTTGAGCTTCACATTGTGTCAAGATTTGTGAAGCTTAAGATTTTTATGACTGCGTTCTTTTCTATAATTTTGTTGACCAAATAATTTAATCCCCCCACCCCCAGTAATTGGGAGGCCACAGGCCCACAATTACTGTCGGTTCAATTATTCGGTCAATAAAACTATAGAAAGGAACGCAGTCATAAAAATCTTAAGCTTCACATTGCCTCCCGCAATAATAATAACAAAAATTGCCACTAAGCAACTGTTATCATAGCTGTGCTCCATCCTTCCCAGTTACTAAGCCCGAAGGCCCCAGCACCGTAGGGCCCTGTTTAGCTAGTAATAATAATAATAATAATAATAATAATAATAATAAATATTAACAAGACGTCTGCGCAAAAAATCTCCCGATAATTAATCGATGTTCGCCATCAACATTAATGACCATCTTAGATAAGAAAAAAGTTGGTCAGGGACTGCAGGGACCTCCAATCCACGTCAGAGGGGGCTTCGCCCCGCGTATCGATAGATACGTATTATATAATATAGCAAACAACTGTCGAGAAAGGCTGAAAAATAGAACTCGTTTTTTTCCTGAGAAATATGTGAGGACACGTTGAGACTCGCTCTCCAGAGAGATAATGTCAGCTACTGTCGGAGAGTTACTTCCAAATTGTTTACGAATTTTCTCTCGAGAGTAAAGTGTCGACAAAACAGTGTCAAATGAGGCCCTCCTAGGAAGAAGTGGCTAAGCGACAAAGTTGGTACAACTTTTAACTGAGTTTTCTGGCTTTTTTATAGTTTTGTCGCTTAGCCACTTCTTCCTAGGAGGGCCTTAAATGTAAACGAAGCAATATGGAGTTTATTATAGCAAATCCTACCTACATTTAGTCACTCTACACTGACATTAAATACCTTTCGAGTCAAAGAGAGTTTAACATTGACATTTTAGCTCACGATGCATATATATATTTTGAATCAGCTTCGCAGATTTGGGCCAATGGCTTTGGTTGAGAAGCTCAAAACTTAATTACTACGTTCTTTTGTGAATTTGTTGACGGGTGACATTTCAGGTTCTCATTAAAGTGTAGGAAATTTAAATACAACTTCGACTAACTTTGGGTTTATAAGGTTTTAATTTGTAATTATCTATAATTAAGATCAAAGAAACGTAGGAAATCCAGATCAATTGGAAATAAATCTCTCTTACTTAATTATAAATCCTTATCATCATCATCATCATCATACCATAATTTACCGTCTGTGTGTGTGTGTGTGTGTGTGTGTGTGTGTGTGTGTGTGTGTGTGTGTGTGTGTGTCCTTTTCAGGTCCAAAAAGCTGGACCGATTTTCATGAAACTCGGTGACAACACCTTCTGAGATCCTCGGAATGATTTTATCAACTTTTTGTTTTAGCGTTTACCCCCCCCCCCCCCCCAAATGCATCTCACACTTTATCCCCCTAAAAGTGAAGTGGGGGGGATAAAGCACTTAAATTTCAAGATTTTGGCCCATTGATCTCGAAATGTGAAACTCAAAAGTTCCATGGTTGCTTCCTTTCGTGAAGTTGTTGATCTCCTGATTTTTGGTTTGGTTTGCTCATTGTATCAGTTGCTCGGAGACACTAGTATCGGACTATTAAAAAAATATTACAAAAATATTAGAAAAAATATTAGAAAAATATAAAATTTTATGGAGGTGTGAGCTGGTGACCTTCCTTATAATCATTAAAGTCTACAAGTAAACTAAGTCCTATCACGCTTCGACAGAGTTTCATACATTTTCGTGGAATGAGGAAAACTAAATTGGAGAATAAATATAGAAAAGAATGTAGCCATCAAGATTCTTAACTACGCATCGGAAAGTCATGACGAGTAAAAAAGAATATGAGAAGTTGTATTTTGAAATTTAACAGTTTCGTGAGCTTCAAGTAAAATCTGTGAAGCTGCATTTAAAATGTAAGTGATTCGTGAGTTAATTGTAAATGTTAAACAGCTTCGTGAGCTTCAAGTGAAATCTGTGAAGCTGCATTTAAAATATAAGTGATTCGTGAGCTAATTGTCGTAAATGTTAAACTGTAACTAGCTTATAATTTTCTTAAAATAATTTTCATTACATTTTATCGCTTGACTATCGTGTCCCCCCAAAAAATTTAGTGTTTAGTGCTATCTCTCTCTCTCTCTCTACATATATCAGAGATCAGAGATCAGAGAAGGTGTGGTCACCAAGTTTCATGAAAATCGGTCCAGCCGTTTGGACCTGAAAAGGAGACAGACAGACAGACACAGACAGACACAGACAGACATGCATTTGAATGTATAAAACAATGTTTTCTCAAGTACGAGCTATAAATGCTCGAGTATTAAATAATACGTTATACGAGGCCCTCCTAGGAAAAAGTGGCTAAGCAAGAACAGCCAAAAACAACGTCAAAAAATGTAAAGTTGTACCAACTTGAAATATGCCATATTTCGTCCAAATATCTTTAAAAGTTCAAAAGTTATGGCGTTTTCTGGCGTTATTTACTTTTTGTCGCTTAGCCACTTCTTCCTCGGAGGGCCTCATATAAGCTCCTCCCCCCAATATGAACCATTTTCTTCGCTACAAAAAAAATTTTATGTTACTCTGAAACCATTTCATGGCAATTAAGATTACCGTGCGTGTTGAACTGTAATGAATAGCTATCATTGACAAGTATTGGATTATAAATTTACGATTACATTCACGTAAGTACAGTAACATGTACGTTATCATATAATTTAAATTACATTACGCAAGAATCTCTAAATTATAAAATTACATCATATTTAATAATAATAATTGATACGCTAATGAGCCGATCACTATACAACAGGTTCGATTTCAACATCATTCTACAGAGACTCCCATGGCCCCGCTCGCCTTAACAACTTTATAAGATCGTAAACAAGCGCCATGTTGCAGCGTGCCCATCATAAATAAACCCGCTATTACCACTTGTAGCTAACGAGGGTTCGGATTCCCATTTGTTCTGAACCGATCCATTTTTCTATTAATTTATACGATACACCAAAACAACAAGTCATGATAAGATATTTCATATTTTAATGTCGGCAATTTTTTACTTTTATTTTTTAATTACTAAAAATGTTATTATTATAAATAGTATTATTATTAATTAGAAGTTGTTATCTTATTATTATTAATAAGTTGTTGTTGTTATTATTATTAGTTATTAAATGAAGCCTGCTTAGATATTGAAATGGTTACTTTTACTGTCTTTGCGTGTTGACTTTTCGTCTGTGGAAATAATTGTGGTTATTAGCTGAATATATATATATATATATATATATATTATATATATATATATATATATATGTATGTGTGTGTGTGTGTGTGTGTGTGTGTGTGTGTGTGTGTGTGTGTTACAGGGAATCTGTGTAACTAGAGATTTCATGAAATTCCTGAAATGTCCAGGGATTTCGTATAAGGTTAAATTGTGATATTTTCGTTAGTTTTAACGAAAATATCACGACTTAATCTTGCATGAAATCATTGAACATTTTAGGGATTTCATGAAATCCCTAGTTACACAGATTCCCTGTAATATATATAAGGTAAAATCAGTAAACCTCACTAGGAAAATATTTTTTTTACTTAATATCGATTAGTTTCGATTTCCAGTCAGTGGGAATCTTCACCAGTGGGAATCTTCACCAGTGGGAATTTTCACCAGTGAGAATCTTCACCAGTGGGAATCTTCACCAGTAGGAATCTTCACCAGTGGGAATCTTCACCAGGGGGAATCTTCACCAGGGGGAATCTACACCAGTGGAAATCATCACCAGGGGGAATCTTCACCAGGGGGAATCTTCACCAGGATAAAAAGTAAAGTTAAAGAAACCCAAGGATAAAATTCGAAGAACTCTGAAGAGCCCTTAACGTGACACGTGGTTTATTCACCCGTTCAGTAATGCGTTTGATGAAATGGTGTTTAGTGCTATCTCTCTCTCTCTCTCTCTCTCTCTCTCTCCTCTCTCTCTCTCTCTCTCTCTCTCTACATATATACAGAGGCAGCCCCGCTTAGCGATCTAATTGGTTGCATAAAAAACGAACGTTAAACGAAACAGCGCTAAGCGGGAACTATTTTCACATTAGAACTAATGCAAATAGGTTTGATTCGTTACCATGCTCCAGCTTTCTGCTATAATAAATGCAAAAAACTTCACTTTTTTCTAAGTGAAGGTCAAAATATGAAAACAAAAAACCACTCTAATAAACAGAGTTTATTTCCACGACAGTTTCGACGCCCACTGGCATCCTTCTCGGGTGGATGCCAGTGGAGGATGCCAGTGGGCGTCGAAACTGTTGTGGAAATAAACTCTGTCTATTAGAGTGGGTTTTTGTTTCATATTTTCTGCTATAAAATTACATTAAATAACAAATATATAATGTAATTGGTTAACATTTGGTACTGTTTATTGCATACCTAATTTTAGTGTGCAGTGATAACCAATTTGCGCAGTAATAATTTCAATTTGTGTAGTAATAAATTGAAAATCTGTGCAGTGATAAATTAGGGTCTATATCCGATACAGAACCTAATGTATCACTGCACAGATTTTCATTTATCACTGCACAAATTGAAATTATTACTGCGCAAATTGGTTATCACTGCACAAATTGAAATTATTACTGCGCAAATTGGTTATCACTGCACAAATTGAAATTATTACTGCGCAAATTGGTTATCACTGCACACTAAAATTAGGTATGGTTTTATTGCTAATATTTGTAGAGAACAGACAAAGAAACAGACAACGAAACAGACAAAGAAACAGACAACGAAACAGACAAAGAAACAGACAACGAAATTCTTTCCTCTTCGACGTCGGCAGACATCTTAAACACACGTGGAATTCAAGGACACAGGAACAACAGGAGGCTCGGTTTTTTTTACCAGAAAGGCCCGTGAAAAGTTAGCGTCATAAGAGCTCATAAAAGGCGGAGATTACTGGCACTCGTCCTCACTTCGCTCGTAGTTCCCCCTCGAACGTCTACACTCTCTACGCAGTGCCATCATCGACTTTAGCTGGTATCAGACCAAGTCACACTTCGACCGTATACTGTGCAAGAACGAAGCAATACTTGAAGTACTCTACAATTCCTTCATGCAAGAAAGAACCTCACTGCTTTAGGCGTCCCTTTGGCTTCTTAACGGTTCTCGACCGGCTTTCAAGTTTTATCCCCAAGGACACCGGCAAGTTTCTTAAGCTACACGACCCAAAACATTTCGCTTTGCTCATCTTCCACCACTTTACAAACGGCGCTCGTTCAACAAGTTCAGTAGGCCCCGCTACCGGCTTCAACGTCATCCTCGACGTGCGAAACGCAGGACGGTCAACTTCACCTCGGGCCTACAGTCTACAAGGTCAACTTTCATATATCTCTTCCATCTCCAGAGGTATTTAGCATTTCGGGCCTACAGTCTTCAAGGTCATCCTCGACGTGCCAGACAGATACGGTCAACCTCATCTAGGCATTCAGTCTACGAAGTCATTACTGCCCAGATATCGGTCAACTCAACAAGTAGGTCTTTCCGTCTCCCGAGTTATTCATCATTTGTGGTAAGCTCCATTTGCCTCGTTTTAAGCAATCCTCACTAGGCCTACCGTTGTCTTGTACGTCTTACTTCCACAAGCTCTGCCTAATCGCGTAGGCCCCAAAAGTGTTTTCAATACCGTTCAAACTGACTTTCTCGTTAGAATTGCAGTAGGCCTATTTCAAGTGTCATTCCAATACCGTAATTGTGTATCACCCTATTATTGCGTTCTTTCATGTAATTCATTTTATTTTGCATCCGTTTGTTTGTGTGATCTTTTAAGCATTTCATTCTTGACGACTTAATCCACTTACTGTGTCAAACGTAAGGGCATTATTTCAACTGTCAATGGGCTTACATCATTTCTGTGATACATTTGTATATAATTAATTAGCCTATCTAATCAGTGTATTACGTAAGCCATTAATAGTACCTACTGTACATACGACTTACATCATTTATTCAATGTTCACTTTCGCATATCGTATTAGCCTATCTAATCGGTGTATTACGTAAGCCATTTACAGTACCTACGATATGTGCATTATTTCAGCTATCAATAGGCTTACACCATCTATTCTGTGTTCCATTTGTGCCTAACTCATTAGCCTACCTAAATTGGTGTTATCGTCATTATAATTACTTAACAATTAGTCTGTATAACCATTTTTCTTCTTGCTAATATTCAGTCATATTTAGCATAGTACAAATGCCGTTATATCATTGTTAATTACTATAATTACCGTTATTGCATTGTTATTTACTGTAAACAAATAAGTGATTTATTTTCTTAATTAAACACAAAATAACAAGGTAATTTCCCTAACCTTATTAATACTTTTTGCTTGGGTGTAATCCAAGCTGGTGACCTCTAATTATTTATACCATTTCATTCAGTAATTATAGTAAGCCTACTCCATTAGCCACATCAAACCGGTTAACCGTAGACCACTGTAAATTGGTAACTCCAGCCTAATCATTTAACATTCAATCATTAACCTTCGATCACTCTCAGCCATTTAACCATTAGCATTATTATAGTGCCAACTTTATGCTAATAACTGGTACCATCAAAGTGGTTAATACTAGGCCTACTATATATTCTACAAAACAAGGATCTTTTCGGTTTGGCGAACTGCTACAGATTTTTACGAAACTTAGCAAGTCAATTATTTACAAATTTTATTCTAAGGAAATGTCTAATTCCTAACGTAACTAAACCTAACCTAACCTGACCTAACCTGACCTAACCTAACCTAACTTACATTTTCTTAGGATAAAATTTGTAAATAACTGATTTGCTAAGTTTCGTAAAGATCTGTAGCAGTCCGTCAAATCAAAAAGACCCAAAAAACAATAGTGTACACTACATAAATACATAAATAATTAAAATATAGTGTATGGAACTTACTGGACAGTATGATTGGTTACATTGATGAAGTTGAAGGGCTTTGGGTACTACCCCTGTTATCTCCTCACCAAATTTGCTGTAGCGCCAATATGCTATAGCGCATATAACAGGATACAATTATGGTAAAACTTTACAAGACACCCGCATTGCCATGAAACGTGGTACAGTAACGAAACATATATCAATCGATAGAGCAGAAAAAATGGTGCAAGCAGCTATGTATCATTTTGAAAATATTAGAAAATAACAAAGTTATGACACTATGAAGATGTTACTAGGCCTATCATAGCTTACACCATTTGGATCTTTTCCGTTTCATGTACTGTTTCCGATTTTGTTGAAAATAAGATAATTAATGTAGGTTAACTGAATGCCCGGTTAGGTCAAATGAATGCCCGGTTAGGTCAACTGTACGCCTTTGACGATTGGTTAGGTTAAGTTGTGATATTTTCGTTAAAACTAACGAAAATATCACAACTTAACCTAACCAATCGTCAAGGGCATACAACTGACCTAACCGGGTATTCAGTTAACCTAACCGGGCATTCAATCATTTTTCCGTAGGTTTCGATTAATTTTAAGCAACTTTTGGTAATTATTCGTTTTAGTGCTTTTTCTCCTTTCTGAACCAAAACACATTTTTCTGGTGTTTTTTGGTGTGATTTGTTTAAATCTGAACTTCGTTTCTTTGGGAAATGAGCCGTTTTTGAGAAATTTTAAAATTGAAAATTTCTCAAAAACGGCTCATTTCCCAAAGAAACGAAGTTCAGATTTGAACAAATCACACCAAAAAACACCAGAAAAATGTGTTTTGGTTCAGACCTAACCTAACCTAACCTAACTTAACCACCTAACTTAACTTAACCTAACAACCTAACTTAACCTAACAACCTAACTTAACCTAACCTAACCCGCGTTTTTTCGCAATTTCTAACCTTCAATAGCAGTATTGGGGTGTTTATACAAATGAGCGGCGACCAACAGGAATAAATAGACGATTTCGCCAGGCCCACAAATTTGAACTTGTTGGCCTAGGCCGCCCTAGCCAATGCTCACAGACGTCGAAGAAAACTCCTCCAATTAACTGCACTTTCGGAAGCCAACGCTAAATAGAGCTGTGCATCTAGCTTTGCCAAGAACCCAACGTACAATAAGTTTTGCCACAGTTTGAGGTGGGATTTTTCAACCCACGTGCCTTTTCGACGGGAAACAGAGAAGGAACATTTTTTTTCTGCCGCGCTCGTCCCTAGTCAATCTTGTGCAATAATAATAATGTACGTCTCTGATTGGTCGGATAAGGTCACGTGAAACAAAAGCCAGATTTAATTGGCTGATTTGACCTATGTTTCCTAATTTTGCCACGAGATGTCTCCCCATAAAACTGGAGAGGACGACGATCGGTTAAATTTTAACAGCGTTAAGAGCTAAACACTCGGTCAATGGCCTATAATGGCTGCTTTTTACGTCTAAATTTTTTTTTTTTCCATAAAAAATAATTATTACATTTCCTTGATTTGTATCAGTTTCCCTGAGGTTTCAAGGTGTCCTGAATACGAATTTATATATTAAATTGTCATAGAATGTCTCCTTCTATCGAAAACGAACAAAGCATTAAAACGAATATTAACCCAACTTTTACCTAATAATTAGATCTTTTTATATGCGCTATAGCATATTGGCGCTATCGCAAATTTGGTGGGGAGATAACAGGATAGTACTGGGCTTTGCTCAGGCCTTTTTTGCAGGGATTGAAGCAAGCTTTTCAAGGTTCCTTCAGAGAAGATAAGAGAGTTGTAATTTTCACATTCTTTATTTTCTATACATTTTTAAGAATTGTCCTTACCGTTGATCTAGCCAAAGATAACGCTCTACAGATCTCAGATTGGTGTTCACCGACTTCAATACGCTTAATTACAGCCAACTTAACCTCCAGCGTTAAGTTTTTGCGCTGTTTTTTTCTCAGCGCTAACAATATTGGAATCTGTGGCGCGTTTCTGACTCATAATGTTTGATTTCAAGGAATAAAATCACAAAGAGCACAAATATTTTTTGAGGAACCAATATGGCGACAAAAACAAACTGGCGTTAAATTCAGGGCTTCCACACCAACGAAAAATATTACCCTAGATGGAAAGCTCATTTACCCTAAATTACCCTAAACCTAATTTGGCAAAGATATAAAATCAATAATTTTGCCTAAACCTTCCTTGACTATCGAAAATTATTAATATGTTTCCTGCCAGTGGATAAGTAAAAATTAAAAAGTACTTGAAAACATTTTGCAAAATCAAATGCATTTATTTAAAAACAAGTATATAATTTGAATTACCCTAAAAAGTGGGTATGAAAGACCCTACCCTAAACTCTACTCTAACGCAAGACTGATTATTATCCTAAAATAAGGTAATTACCCTAAAAGTAGAAAGCGTTGGCTGAATTGCACAGCGTGGCTGCGCGGCGCCCGATGTGCTGCGGCAATCGCGTACGATAACGCTGCTTAGCGTACGACGCCGAGAGCGTTACAACGAATAGCGCTGAGCGCGAAGCGAGTTAGGGTATCATTATAAAAATAGCGCTCTAACGAAACATCGCAAAACAGGGACTGCCTGTTATATATATATATATATATATATATATATGGATGAATTTCACAATTAAACACGTGAAATGAATAAATGATGCAAACCCACAGGGAAAAAGAAAAAAATATTCCAAGGCCTTTCGTGTAGTCAGAAGTACACGTCCCTGACGAGGTGTACTTCTGAATACACGAAAGACCTTGGGATCATTTTTCTTTTTCCCTATGGATTTACATTATATATACACTATACAGTATATGAAAATGAAATGAAAATGAAAAGGTTTATTGGCAGACTATAGTCCATATGACAAATATTAATACAATGGACAGTTCATATACTAAGGATAGAAATATATACACAATTGATTAGAAATAATACTGTAATGTCGAAGTTAGTGGAGCTACAGACAGACGGTTTTCGTATCAAGAATTCCATAGCTTAGAGGAAAATGGCAGGACTCATGGATAGCTTGGATAATCGGGTTGGTTGATTTTTTTAATTCTTTGCATTAGACTGTATTGAGCACGTCCTGTTACCTCCGGGAAGCTCGGAACATTGCGGGTAGCAAACATTTGCGAAGCTGAGTATCTCGGGGATAATTTATGTAAGAGTCTAAAAGACCTGTTGTACAGCAAATTTTAGGGTTCTGCCAGAACCTTTTTTATAATTCACCCAAAGTTGCTGTCCGTATATATTACTGCAGAACGTACGAAAGAGAGTGTCTTTAGCTTCACTTGTACAGAATCGAAAGTTCCTTATGGTCATATTCGCTTTAGCACACAGGTTTCGAGATTGTTTTCTTATATCCGAGTCATCACTCAAGGTGGTAATAGTTTGACCCAAATACTTGAACTCTTGTACTTCCTCAATTATTTCACCATTCATTTTAAACCTTATATCAGCTGGCTGATTACAGCTTTTAGGATGAAATTGTATAACCTTAGTTTTTGTAACATTGAAAAAATATCATGTTTTCTGCGAATACACTTCGCAGACTTTTAGTAGCTGATCCAGACCTTTAACAGAGGGACTTATTAACACATATCATCGGCATAAACTAAGTTATTTATCCTTGTGTTATTTATACAACATCCCACTGTTGCCTCATTAAGTGCAGCAATTAATCCGTCAATATACACAATAAACAGCATAAGGGAGAGCAAGGAGCCTGTCTCACCCCGCAAGAGGAGCCAAAACACTCGGATAGTACATTGTCCCACCTAACGGTGAAAGATTGGTGGGAATACCAAATGTCAATACTTTTAATATGTACATGGGAACCTTCCTGTCTTCTAGTTTTGCAAATAAAATATTGTGGTTTCACTCTATCATATGCCTTACTTATATCTAGGAAACAGCTATAAATAGTTGAATTACTGTCAATGTATTTAGATATTGTTTCTTTAAGTACATAGATACACAGGTCAGTTGAGTGGGACCTTTTAAAAACCAAACTGATTAGGAGATGTCCATAGGAAATCATTTTATCGGAGTAACAAAAGTTTTTCTAGTAGTTTCGAGAAGCAGGAAGCGACAGCAATAGACCTGTAATTATTGCTGGACAGAATGTCTCCGTACTTATTTTTTACCAGGGGCAAGATATATACCCTCATGAAATCTGCATGGATATAGCTATGAGCAAGTATGGCTGATAGGAGCAATGATATATGCAGACATACTACGTCATTTGCATATTTTAAGTGCTCATTCGATAAGGCATCTACCCCTGACGCAGAACCAGTCTTTAACTCTTTAATTAACCTCTTTACTTCAGAAATGATATCAAAGTATTTTCCCTTGTCCTTCCCCCAGTCGTTTCGCTGCTATCTATCTTAAGATTACCCCTACTCACACTCATATATATATATATATATATATATGGCTGAATTTTTTTTTTTTTTTTTTTTTTGTCAAAGAATTAGGTACCA
Source organism: Bathynomus jamesi (assembly GCA_023014485.1). NCBI lineage: Eukaryota > Metazoa > Arthropoda > Malacostraca > Isopoda > Cirolanidae > Bathynomus > Bathynomus jamesi. The sequence goes on along the minus strand of JAJOZX010000396.1, from coordinate 528,375 downwards.
TCACAAAGTTCAGATAAAAATAAAGTTTCAGGAAATGTATTGGTGTTGTTGTTGCAAAACATTGAAAGCAAAAATTTTATTGAAAAAAAACATCATCCCTTCGCCATTTTTTATTTCTTTAACCTTTCGAGGCAAAATGTCTACAAACCACTTGCAAATGTCACTGTACCGATCGTGTCTCATCCATGATTTATTTTTTTTCATATACAGTAGGCTCTCGATTAACTAGGTTAACAGGGCGGTCGTCCGGTTGATCGAAAACCACGGTTGATCGAAAACCACAGTTGATCGAAAACCACGGTTGATCGAAAACTACGGTTGATCGGGGGGGAGGAGGTCCCAAGGAAAAGAAAAAGATGTAAGTACAAAATGACATTTTATACTGTAGTATGTACTGTAAGTATACAATATAATGTAGTATATTTTTTAAACATATGTGTATATACTGACATATACTGTACTGGACACAATTTTGAAGAAAAAAATGCTTTACCTGTTCCACTGCCCTTCTCACTGCCCTTCCCACTGACCCCTCTGCTCATGAAGAGCTCGATGATTTTAGGCTGTGGATCACCTAGCTTGGCAAAGTGGTACACGTTGAACACATGCTGCAACATACCCAATTACTTGACACAAGCAATAATACTTTGTTTGTTTTCATAATTTATTTGGGGGGATGGAAATCCGGATGATTGGGGGTTTACCCGGATGATCAGGGGGGCTGGCTCTCTTTGTAAAACCCGGTTGATCACGATCCTGGTTAACCGAAACCCTACTGTAGTTCAGATTTCGACGAACACCCCATGTTTTTTATATATTTTTCTTTAGAATCCCCAATATTAATGTTTAGTAAGATTCAGATAAGTGTACTGAGGAGGCCATTGAAGATAATGTACTTGTTCCTTTGCAAACCAACTTTTACTGACACGTGACTGGGCATGGGGTATTATGCTGTTGATAAACAGCGTCAGATTTTAGTATTTCTGGAAGTGATTTGTGGATTGAAGACTTCGATGCTTTTTTAAGCATATCTGTATTAGTTTGATTGACATGCGTATCCGCAGACTTTGCTGCAGAATTTGACTGTCAAGACAATGCAATTATTATTGTAAACCTTTTCCCGTACCTTCTTCTGCCGTAGGTCATAACGAAGGGTCTAATTTTTCTATGATCTCTGAGAGAAGTGAATTTTAATAGTATGTCTTCCGGTTGGCTGTCGCCTTTTTTCCGAGCACTTCGACGCTTACTGATCAGACACTCGGTCTTTATATAACGTGTTAATATGACTTGAAAACCCATCTTGAATATTTTAATTACTTTTCAACTGTAATCTGAAAAACCACTGAGTAGACAGTAGTACTATTGCAGCTCCTTTAACCTCAGTTAATTAACCCTCAACCACTATCTTAATTTCTTGGTCACACAAAATTTAAATGAGTGGGGGGGGGGGTCCTTCCTGACCCCGCGATAGTGGTTGAGGGTTAACTTGTATTTACCATTCTGAACAAGAATTCACCAATCTTTACCACTATAAAATGACAGGATTGAAGCCCGACAATCAATGAATGTAGAAAACGAATCCAAAACCGGTTTTTCCAAATGTTACTCGAAAGTGATATCGTCATTTTGGGAACTTATTACTAGTGTAATCTTTTAATGAATAAAATATGACCCTTTAGACCCAATTATACCCAACCATTTCCGGATAATTGTGTAAGTTTTCGATGGTATTAATAATTATGTAAGTAGGTGGTCACTCCAAATCGGTATTTTCAATTTTTTATCTACTCATCCAGTCAACTATGGAACAATCTTCCTCAATCCATCTTTCCTCCTGTCTATGACTTCCCAGCTTTCAAACGCAGAGTGTCCAGGTATCTCGAAACCCCCAGACCTTGATTTTGGCTCTCTTCTTTTTCTATAGGCGGGGAGGGGTTGCGTTTTTGCGGGCATTTGCCCTTGGCCCCTCGTTCCTGCATAAAAAAAGGTTTAGTTTCCTGGCACCCTCTTTACGCGAAAGATTGTTCTTTTTTATGATGAGTGTGTGGGTGTGTTTTAGATCATAATCATGCGTATAAATTCAAAATTTCATCCAATTAGACGACGTCCATTCGGAACGAAATTTGTGATGAAAATGTGTGATGAAAATGTGTGATGAAGATGTGTGATGAGATATGTGATGATGTTATAAAACTGTTCCTAATTCATTGTTTCATCAATGGTCACAGTAGATATTTATGTGTAGTCATCATTAAAGGTGAGGTTGATGAAGGAAACATAGTCAGACAGCGTATATAAATACTGACCACGCTTGAATCGGCAGGAGTGTTGATTCCGAAACTGTGCGACGCGGGTTCGAATCCCATTGGCTGTTAAAGAATGCTATACAAAGGATGTGGAGAGTGTGTGTATATATATATATATATATATATATATATATATATATATATATAGCAAACGACACACAGTGTGTGTGTGTATATATAATGCAAAGAACGACGCTTTTTAGAAGAGTGTTCGCACAAGAGGAGAGGAGAAAACGAGCAATGAAAAACGAGGCACCTCCCAGGAATCGAACCCGGGATCATCCGATTGCCGGTCAAATATGCTAACCATTACACCAAGAGCCCCCACGATTCAAAGCTCGTAATTTCTCCACGTACCTACGAGCGGAATACTTTCAACCTTTCAAATGTTCCGTGCGATGATTCCTCATTTCACGAAGGTGAAGCTTGTCGCCCCTCTTCTCGAGTTGGCCTGGTGAAGTAGAGAGTTGGTTTCTTGTACTCTCCACCTCACATAGCCAGGTACGCCCGGCTCATCTGGGATTGTTCTGAGCCAGGCATCTAATCTTCTTATAGATAGATAAATTTTATACTTCCACTTAAACTGTGAATGCATCGATATATATATATATATATAGGGGTCTGGAAACATAGGAACTATGTTTTTCAATGCAAATATATATATATATATATATATATATATATATATATATATACACACAGTATTTGCATTGAAAAGCATATTTCTTATGTTTCCAGACTTTTGACTCACCGTGTATATGTACGTGTGTGTATGTGTGTTTGTGGGTGTACTATTCTTTTTGTTATCACTGGTGGGTGGACATAAATGTAAATAAATATTTGCATATAAAAACAACATTTACTTTCGTCCAAAAAGAGGATATTTTCATTATATCATCTTTAAAGGGCGTATCCGAAAGGGTGTCCATATTTATATTTGCCTAACCTCTGGTCATCATCGGAAATGTACAGTTAATTAAGAAGGAAAATTATACCTGTTTACAATTCGGCTATGAGGAAGTACTTGGCATGAATATCGTGTCCACTACGGAGTAGTAGTGTAGGTTATCCAACATACGGCCCGCGTCCGGCCCGCCAAAGATTTGTATAAGGCCCGGCTGGTGGATACTAAAAATTATTACATAATGTCATATTTTATTTCAATAAAATTTAATTTTAAAATAAATTTTTATCTAAATTTGCACACTGGCCCTCGGTGTGGGTCATTAATTGAAATGTGGCCCTTCATGAAAAACGGTTGGACATCCCTGCTCATTATTACCTCCGTGCGTGTGCCTGAATTTTTATTTGATCGGATGAAGGTGAGCTATTGATGGCTTTTATATATATATATATATATATATATATATATAAATTAAATGACACAATAAGGATTTTTATCTCGGGGGTCCAATCCTGGCTTGGGGGGACCCAATCCTGGCGTCCTTCTTTCATTGATTCTTGATAGATTATATTGAGGAGTGTTTTACGATTTGCATTTTCACCTTATTTTTTTTTTAATATTAAAAAATATTATTTTTAATTTTAGGCCTACAGTTAAATTAAATTAACTGTACATTATATTTTGTTAAATTCTAAGATGAATTGCGAATAATATATATATATATATATATATATATATATATATATATATATATATATATATATATATATATATAGAATAAATTATACAGTTCCTATATTAATACACAATTGTTTTTTCACAATATTTCAGATGTGTGACTGGAATTAAATTTGTTACACGCTCAATACAAAGCTCAAATCTGACGACACAATGCAGCTTTGTTTCTCTCAACGTAAGTGTGACAGACCAACAACGGGCGATGTACCTTCAGAAAAGTGTTTTTCTACAACACAAGAAACAATCAAAATAAGAAAAATATTATGAATTTCGACAATATATTTATATATATATATATATTGCGAATATATATATATATTGTCGATTATGCTTCAAATATGCTTCAAATACGCTTTAAATTATGCTTCAAAATATATCTGAAGCGTAATTTATCCACGCACCTTAAGTTACGAGCAAAGTATTTTTATATTATTTGAAAGAAATGTTGAATTAATATTATTTAGTGTGTGTTTATGGAGTCAGAATCAATGATGCGTATAAGTGTTTCCTGAACTTTTTGCCAAGAGTGACTGAATGAATCAGCCATTGTTCATTGTCATCTGTCGTAATCTGTTGCAGGTTGAGTCGTATATAGTTACAGGTGCCTCGATTACGAGTGGTGATTCAGTTACAGATATACGGTGACTCTTACAGTTACTGGTGGTTCACTTATACAGTTATACGGTAACTCATTTATGTAATTATGGTGACTCAGTCGCAATCATTGGTGATTCACTTATACAGTTGGTAAATCATTTATATAGTTATGGTGATTCAGTTGCAATTATTGGTGATTCACTTCTACAGTTACGCGGTAACTCATTTATACAATTATGGTGATTCAGTTGCATTTACTGGCGATTCACTTATATAGTTACGATGACTCATTTATACAATTATGGTGACTCAGTTGCAATTACTGGCGATTCACTTATACAGTTACGGTGACTCGGTTGCAGCTACTGGGATTTAGCACAATTATTGCTAACATAGTTACTGGTAATTCATTTTTACTCATTAGTGAGTCGATTGCAATAACTGGTGACTCAGTTAAAGTTATCATTTAATAATGACACTATTACATTTATTTGTAAGTCAACTACAATTAATGGTGACTCACAATTATTGGTGAATCAATTAAGCTTGTCCATACAGTACATGAATCGTGGTAAAATGTGCACACTCACATACGTGAGTAAGAGCATTTTAGGTTTAATTTCTATTTCATATGAGTATGATTAAAAGTGTCAATCATGTTTGTCATTAATATATGTCCTGTCGGCGACTAAAATCATGTTCAGATTTATATATAAATTTGCTTAAAATTAATGATATATACGCCGCTGTTCAAAAGTTTGGAAACGCCACCAAAATTGACAAAAAAAAAAAAGAAGCTCTATATTCTAGTTAAAATCTTGACTTTGGCAACAAATATTTCTAAATTTTACTTGTCCACGTTACTCATGCGCAATATAAACACTATTAAACAGTAAAACCTACAAGATTATCTGTTTACTATCTGAAAGCACTCTTACAACTGCATCACTGGGGTACGTTATCCCTTGTTCTTTTCAGCGAAAATCGAGTTTAGGTAGCCTGCTTTTTCATCCTTTGCTTAATTACAGTAGAATGGTTGTGATTATAGAATGTTTTCAATATAATAGTGGTATGTAATGTGTTTTATAAACATTCCTAGTTTTCTACATGATATATCGAAATATAGCATGTTTTGAAATAATGAGTGTTCCGAACACTTTTACAGGTGGATACACCTGGGTTTTTTTTGTTGTTTTTTTAGTATAGGCACTGGCTCCGGTACTGCAGATACCAGAGGATATTTGTATAAAGGTCGTGACTTTAGAAGGAAAATATACTATTAGATAAACTGCAGTAAAACTGGACATTTCTGTAAAAGGGGTGTGGAGCACTATCAAACGCCATCTTGAAACAGGATCATCTAAAAACAAGCAAGGAGAAGAAAGGCCAAGTAAAACGATAAAGTTTCAAGGCCAGTACGTGAAGGTTACATACCTAAGAGATAAACAATCGAGTCGTAGTTTGTGCAGGACTTTAAGTCTTCACAGGGCACTAACGTTTCGAGGCACTAACGTTTCGGGGCACTAACGTTTCGAGGCACTAACGTCTCGGGGCACTAACGTTTCGGGGAACTGACGTTTCGGCCGTAACAATACGACGTCGAATGCAGGAGGGAGAGTTGCACGGAAGAGTTGCTGGCAAAAAAACATACCTGAGACCAGGAAACAGTCTAAGAGGGTAAAATATGCACGAGATTATCACCACTGGATGTCGAATGATTGGACGAAAGTGGACATATGACTCAGAATTTAAAATCTTTGGATCTAAAAGAAGACATTACGTACGACGGCGACAGGATGAGAGACCAACATTAAAGCATGGTGGGGAAACCATCAATATTTGAAATCTATAAATTCATCTGGAGTTGGCTCACTCGTGAAAAGTGATGGCACTCTAACTAAAGAGTACAAGTGAATTCTTCAGTGCCCGTTGTGCCAGAGTGAAAGAGTTTCAATGGACAAGGGTTCATCTTCCAACAAAATAACAATAAACACACGGCACAGAGTGCAAAACCATATTTCAAGAGGAAGGAGGACGCGGAAGAACTAAAAATTATGCAATGGCCATCACAAAGCCCCGACACGAATCCAGTTGAGGCTATATGGGACCATATAGACATTGAGAAAAGCAAATTGAGGCTATCTAATACTGACCAACTGTGGAAAGACTTCCAAAGTATTTGAATAAAAATTCCATCATCAGTGGTAAAGAAATACACTGACACCATTATCAACAAAATCCAAACTGTTATAAGGGCAAAAGGGGGACACACTAAATACTGACATATATATATATACAGTATATATATTATATATATATATATATATATATATATATATATAGAGAGAGAGAGAGAGAGAGCGTAGAACATGGTGAAACACATGTTAAGAATTAAGAATTCACCGACTGTGAAAGATATATTTAGAGTCCGGGGTGGCTCGTTGAGTGAAGACAGTGGTTTTGATGCCTCGTGACGAGGGTTCGAGACCTGCTGGTTCCTAGTTTCTCGTTAAATTGTCCTTTCAAATTATATATATATATTATATATATATATGCGCCTGGGTGGTGTGGTGGTTAGCGTCGTTGACTACGAAGCCATCCAGCCCGGCATCGAGACCCGGTGACGGCAGAGGGCGTGCAGCAAAACCCAGCTGTTCATCCTTCCACGCAAAAAATTGGTTGGTAAATAAATGGGTACCCTGGGTAGCCTAGTGGTTAAGACGCTAGGCTGCTGGTAGGGCGTGGTTGGGATTCCACGTTAAACTGTAGGTCTAAGGTGGAGTGACAAACTTGACCTTCGTCAGAATTAACAATTCGGGCGGAAGCTAAACCAAGATTAACCAAGGCTATATATGTTACAGTCAATATATGAAACCAGTCATTTCACGTAATGCCTATAGATTTCAGGCAATTCGCGTAATACCTGTGACCCTTAAACATAGGTAATACGCATTACTAACCTAACCTAACCTAACCACCCTAACTTAATCTAACCTAACCTTCACGAAGTCATCAATCGCTTAATCCAATTACCCTAAATGCCTGAAAATTGTAGGCATTACGTAAAATGACTGGTTTCACACATTGACTGTAACATATACAGTATATATATATATATATACACAGTGTTGGGCACTAAAGCGTTAATCCGATAACAGTTAATTAACGAAGTTAACTTTTTTTAACGGACTATTAACGGAAGTTAATTTCCATTTATCGTTATCGGACCAGTTAACTTCCGATAACTCGATATTTAGTCTGTTAAAGTCCGTTAACACGTTAACTGCGAGGAGTCATTCACGGAAGATCACCGCTCCGCGAATGAATTCAAACCGCCATAACTTCAGTCTGCCAATTCCGTCCTCTGCCGCAGTGGAACGACTCTTCTCTCTCGGCAAGGACATCCTGAGGCCCAAGAGGTCAAGACTGGCAGTTGGGCCTAACTTTGAGAAGTTGGTCTTTCTGAAGGGCAACCAGCACATTGTGTCATAGTCTTTAATAAATGTGCCTAAAATTTAATTTTACCTTTCAGTTCCCGCCATAATAATTCTCTGGTAAATTAAAATTTAGTTAATGGTTAGTGGTTAGTGGTTACAAGGGTTTCAAAACATGTAATCAGTACATTTTTTATTAAAAATTAAAAAAAAGTTATTAAGTAAAAAGGTTGCAAAACTTGATAAAAATACAGTTAAATACCTATTTATTGTTGGATTTTGCATAAATAAACATTTTCTATGGTTTTAAAGCTTTTTTCCTTGATTTTTTTTAAATGTTAGTAAAGAAATAGTTATCGTTAACGGATTATCGTTAACTTCCGTTAACTTTGTAGTAAAATTATCGGATTATCGTTATCGAGTTAAAAATTGGGGTTAACAGATTATCGTTATCGAAGTTGACTTTTTGGTTAACGGTGCGCACCACTGTATATATATATATATATATGCACTAAAATCACAGAATAACACGTGATCTTATTAATAAGCAAACAACCACAGGGAAAAGGAAAGCGCTCGGACTTCGTGTTTCCTTTTCCTTTTCCCTGTGGTTGTTTGCTTTTATATATATATATATATATATATATATAGTTTCACAGGCTCATTGACATCGCTTTTCCATTAATAAACGTCAGAGATAACGCAAATAGGGGAATAAAAGATTTTACAAACACTCGACTCGACCGACAAGCATATTATTTCCCCCAGAAATAAAGTCTTCATAAAAACCAGGAAGTTTTGAAGTTTTAAAGTCTTCCTTCAAGAAATTGTAGTTAATTTTTTAAAAGATAAAAATTTCTATAGCTTTGAAGCGTATTTATTTAATATATTAATTAAAATAAATAGGAATAAATTTGCATAAAGTACATTTTTTTTTTCAAAATTGTACAAAAAAGTACCATTTTTAGTACAAAACTGTTGCCAATTTCATCTGTACAAAAGGTGAAATTGTTTTCTTAATATTTTGTCGGGGATATTAAAAAGTACTTGACGCGAGAATATTTGGATATTTTTTGTAAAATATATCTTTAATAATTACTTTAGTATAGTGTGTGGCGTGTGTCTTCTTTTCAGTGATATAATATATATTTATAATGAAGCGCATGCGCACACGCATACACACGCATATACATATACACATCCAACAAAACAATTACAATTGCTTCCTCTTTTTTATATTATTTGAAAAACTGTTATGAAAAGTGCTTAACAATTATTTATTATTTTTTGCCTAAAAAGCCTCCATTTGCTTCCAAAGGCATATTCAGATGAGTGTATTGTGAATATATTAACGTCATAACAAATATCTAAAAATTGTAAAACTCTGTCATTGTTTTCTGAGTAAAGTTTTGAATCTTGAATCTTGAATCAGAAATAGTTGACAGCTTTCAAAGTTGTAATATATTCACTGAAAATAATTCAGTGGTATATTGTTACCTTTTTTTATATAAGTACACTGAAAGGTTGCGATAGATATTTGGTTATTCGAGTAGTCTCCTTCAGTGAAGTGATAGAAAGGAATGTTTTTAAATACATGAATACCTTATATATTGCTGTACTCGTATTCAAATCAGACATTTTTAAGAGCCAAGTGGAAAAAAAAATGGGTTCTTTGAATATTTTAAGTCTTTATATACGAGGAATAGGTTGTTGTCGTTACTGTTTGATGTGTATAATGACAGATTGTCTAAATCATTCACCCTGTCAAAGTAGGTCAAAGTTGGTATCAGAAATAAGGATAAATAATACAAAATATCGGGTGATTCATAAGTCTGTTACCACTGTAATGGTGAAATATTTTCTGTGGTTCAGATTGTTGATTTGTGAAAATATGGGGTATGGTTCAAGGATAGGGTATATGCAACAAAACCTCGTAATGTCATTGATTTAAAAGAAATAATTTCCACTGTTAATTTCCAATGTGTAATTGTGTAAAAATAACCTCAAATAGAAAAACATCACAGGTTAACTGTGGTTTATAGTTATTTTTTACTCACCATTACAGTGGTAACAGATTTATGAATCACCCTGTATATGCCAATAATATAATTTCAATGAGTCTGTAACTCGAACGTAATGAAATCCTAGTAATAAATGTTTGTGTAAATCAGTGGTTCGTAACCTTTTTAGGCTGCGACCCAAATTCTGGTCGCGTGGCTAACTCGGCGACCCATGCCTTGAAACAGTTCACTTGTAATAGATAATAAAACAAATAAAAGTAAAATGATTTGGGTTAACATAAATAAATGATAAATGACAATTTAATGACCCAATATTTTGGAGGTCGCGGCGACCCAGAAGTTAAGAACCACTGGTGTAAATTATGCAGAAAAATCATAAAATGCTCATTTTGGATCAAACGAAAGTTACGTACTTACACCAAAATGACTGGTGTACGTATTTTAAGAGTACGTACAGTGGCTTTGTCAAATTGCTTGGACCACCCCTAGATTTTTCTTCTTTTTTTTTTAATCCCACAGAGAATGTAGCAATTCTTGATAACAATCACTCCTCTGAAACTACGTGTGTCTAGGCATATCGCAAAAAGGCAAATACCCATAAATAGGCTGACCATACGTACCGTTTTGAACGGGACAGTACCGTTTTGTATGGGTTTTTGTATGGGTTCTGTCACTGAAGAATAATTGTAAGCTCAATATGTTTATGTACTTACTTTTTCATGAATACAGAACATTACATAAGTCCAGAGCTGGGCACTTGCGGTTTTTTTTGCGGTACTGCGGTACTACCGCACTACCAAACCGGTACCGCATAACGCAGTACCGCAAAGGATCGCTGAAAGTACAGGCTGTACTTTCAGCGATCCTTTGCGGTACTGCGTTATGCGGTACCGGTTTGGTAGTGCGGTAGTACCGCAGTACCGCAGTACCGCAAAAAAAACCGCAAGTGCCCAACTCTACATAACCCCCGTCCCTTTTTTGCCATCCCAATGTCCCGTTTTTGTCTCAAGGAAATATGGTCAGCCTACCCATAAACGGCTTATCTTAATCCTTTGAAAACTTCCCCAAATGTCATTCCACGTCAAATATGTAGGTGGTCCAAGTATTTTGAGAGCCACTGTATATTGTATCTGAATGGTGTTGTCAGTGAATCTGTAAGAATAACTAATCAGTCAGGAAAGCCAGAAACTGGTACATGGCTCAGGACAACAAATGCGACCCATTTGCTCTAACCCCTTTGTTATTATTATTATTGTTATTATTACCAGTATCATCCGGGTTCGAGCCCCCGACCTCGGTGTCGTCACTTCGCTCATAGGGAAAGGGCGTTATCCACTGAGCTACGGACGCTGACCAGTGAACCCGTAGGTACAGTTTCGGACAAAAATTCGCCTAGAAAAAATTGCCTGGAAAGCATAAAATATTGGTATTATTCTGATTTGGGTTGGGTATTTTAGTCTTTAACAAAGTTTTCAGAACAAAAATTAAACATTAGTGATTAGTATAATTTTTTGTTTTTATAGTCGAATTTTTTTCCAAAACTACTTGAGCTAAAATGTTCTCTTAAACGTAATTCCTTATGTGACGAGCTTAATGTTAAACAATACTACTTTAATATAACCTTTGGTTAGCTTCAGCCCGAATTGTTCATTCTGACGAAGTTCAAGCTTTTCACTCCACCTTAGACCTACGGTTTAACGTGGAATCCGAACCACGCCCCACCAGTAGCCCAGCGTCTTAACCGCTAAACCACCCAGGGTACCCATTTATCTACCAACCACTTTCTTTATTGTGTGGAAGGATGAACAGCTGGGTTTTGCTGCGCGCCGCCTGTCGTCACCGGGTCTCGAACCCGGGGCCGATAGATTCGTAGTCAGCGACGCTAACCACTATACCACCGAGGCGCAATATGTGTACTAAAGAATGTAACCCTTTCGTACCTGAATTAGGAACCTTATTCAAAACGTTTTCCTGTTCAAGCCAAAATAACCTCTAATATTCAGATCGTAAGGCAAAATCGATTGGCAAGTTCATGTTACCATAAGGCAACGTTCGGCGTTGAGGGGTTAACGGAAAATAGTACATAAAAGCAAGAGTAATTTAGAACTTTTTTTCTATAGGATATACTATCAGTAGGTTTTGGCAATAAATATTCGGCTTTCCAAATGTTTGCCACCCATCATATCCCATAACAGGCATAATCAGTGCATTTAATTGCTAAGACTTAATGAACTAGTTTAGACTCATCAGTGCATTTAATTGCTAAGACTTAATTAATGAACTAGTTTAGACTCATCAAATATCTTCCAAAGTTTGAATTAAATTGTATTAAATCATTTCCCACGTTTATACAGTCAAAGACAGTGTTCTATACACACTTTACCCTGTTCTGTCGTATTTTATGACTAAATATGACGCTAATTTACATACTTTATTGGTTCTTTTGATATGTCATAATTTAATTTACATTTTCCTCAAATTTTTGCCTGATGTCAACATTAGGCAATTGTCCACATTACGCGTGTGTGTGTGTGTGTGTGTTACAGTACACTATACAATGTAACATGGAATAAACTTTTGAACCCGCAATTATACGTGATTGATTCATTCCACAATATTAATTTTTATCTACGAGTCTACCTGTGTAGAATATCTCGTCCCCAAATATCTTTCTGAACATGCATTTACATCCTTCTAATTTTATCTACTCTCATCTACTTATCTACTCCTAATCCGCGTGCCAATCCATCATTACGTTCGATGCCATCTTGAGAGACATCTAAATGACTCTTATTATATGCCTTGTACCCGTGGAAAACTCACTTATACCCAAGTCTGTTTTTTACTCCAGGGTTTAATATTAATCATTATACTTCATAATACTCATTATTATACTTTATAATACTCATTATTATAATCATTATTATCTTTATTCGATATCGATCCATCCATCATCTGTTGAACTCAGAAGAAAGAATTTCAACGTTTGAGAAATCCAAAGTTGCCAAATTTTAACAGATAAAACATTATATTAAAATTACAGATTTTAGGACCCTTTTTTTAATTGCCCTCCCCCCCCCCTAAATTAACTCTTTATCATCCGAGATTATCAAAGAATGACACCCTACATAAAATATTTGATATATATATATATATATATACACACACACCTTGGTTGCATGAGTTCTGTTCTCTTTACACACATGACAGACCGAGAAGCAGCGATTTCAGAGATTTAACTTCGCAAAAAAAAAAACACCTGCCCAGTTACTATGGAAACCAGTAAATGAATTTTGAAGGAAGCTATTTATTGTGAAGAGTATTTAAAGAAACAATGTATATTATTATTATTATCATAATGGCCATTGATTTTTAACTAAAAAAAATAGTTTACTTCAAAAATTATACACTCTGTATTGGTTTCCATGACAACTGAGCGTTGTTGGAGAACGTAAATCTATGGAATTATTGCGCCTGTCTTTTGTGTTTATTTTTCTTTTGTGCCTACGTGCCTACAAAGGACAAAACTTATATATATATATTTTATTAATTCTTCATTGTCGAATTTCTTTGTAGGGTTAAATTAGGAATACTATATTTGAAACGTTACCAATTCGTTCCTTTCGGCGGTAAAGGGTTAAATGCTATAATTATTATTTTATAATTTTAAAATTATTAGTATTATTTTAAATATTACAGAATTATATAACATCTAATATCATTAAATATACGTTGTCGTAATTATTTTTTGTTACGCTGATTCGAAATATTGAAAATTATTATTATTAATATTATTATTATTATTATTATTACTATTATTACATCAAAAAAAAAAAAGTTAATAAATAATTTGTTTGAAGTTTTCGAGCATTATTTTCATTATTTATTTATTTATTTATTTATTTATTGGGGGGGGCAAAGGGGGGGGGGCATAGGATCTTTCTTATTTTCATTTTTTTTAAAATAGAAAAAAATTAAAAAATATTTTTACAAAAATTTACAAATATATATATATTATAGTTAGTCAACTTATTTCACCAAATATGAGATTATATTTGTAACTTTTGCAATAAAGAATTTCATATTGAAACTAAATGATGTCATAACAAAGACTATGCAACTGAAAGCATAATAAGTGACTTAGAATAGTAATTAAGTTATTTCACACGCGCGCACGCACACACACACACACACACGGTGTTCTGTGTAATCGTTCTATATACAGTAAACCCTCGTCCAACGCGAGGGTTAGGTGCCTTGAGAACGGCGCGTTAGGTAAATCCGCGTTGGACAAACTTAATACCTTGTGGGATAAATGGGGATACGCAAACGCGGCCGCGTAAAGTCTCCCATTAATACTTAGATACGTAGATTTTTTATTCCCTACCTATATTATATATGAAATAAGAACATAATAAAATCATAAACATAATATTTACATTTGATAAATAAAAATATATTAAATGAAAATAGCACGTATCTTTTCTTCACTCTTTCGGATGGTGCGTATGGTAGACTCATTCACGTGATACTCGCGGCCAAGTGATGTTATGCTCATACCACCGCGCAACTTATTTAGAATCTTTATTTTTTCTTCTCTTCACTAGTGAAGAGCCATACTGCTGTCTAAGGTTATACAGCCATACTGCTGTCTAAGGGTAATAGCAAAACAACGGCAAAATACGACAAAAACAATCCAACACAACTTCACTGAACTTAACCCGGTAGCGGGACTGAGACAAAGGGTGATGCGAGTGGTGACGTGAGAGGGAGGGAGATGTGAGAGTGTTGGAGAGTGTAGGAGAAAACACTAGAGCGCGCATTGGCACGCGTACTGCATTAGAGGGTGTTTGGCGGACCGTGTATAATCAAATTTTCGGCAAATAATTGTTCGCATTTATTTTTCCGTGTATAAGCAAATTCGCGCTGGACAAACATGCGTTGGACGAGGGTTTACCACTCAGAATTATTTTTCTTTTATTATTTAATTTAAACAAAAAACTTTTTGGGTTTTAGACTAACAAAGTATTATATTCAAAATAATCAGGTTCATTTCCTTAAAGTTGAACTAAATTAACTATGTTACAGTAAAACCTCTCTATAACGAAATATATAAGCAATATACCTGTCGTTGTAGAGAGGGGCTTTTCGTTATAAAGAGGTTTTTCTTTGCTAATATTGTAGTGTATATTTTAATGACCTATTTAGACTCTCATTAGTTATTTATACATACTTTATATAGTACTGTGTGTGTATATATATATATATATATATATATATATATCGTATATTAAATGCACTACTTAAAAGTAGGCTATTTTAAGTATTTAAAAGTATTAAATTCTAGCCAATTACGCATCAGCTTTTAGGCATCAGCCAATCAGCATCCCGCTTACTTTCTTGATCGGGAAAATGGCGGTAGAGACGAACACGTGCAGCTCAGGCTGAGAGAGTGAAAACACTTCCTTATAAAGAAACGTTTTCGATAAAGAGAGGTTTTTCAAAATGCCCAAGATGTTCGGTTATAGTGGAATGTCGTTATTGAGAGGAGGTTTTACTGTATTTCAAAATAAATTTGGTTTACATTTAACGCATGCGTATTATGACATTTATTTGCAATTAATCATTTTCAAATTTCCGACATGGAGTCAAGCCCATTTTTAAGTACATATATTGTATACGGTATAATATATTCATTATATTGTATACGGTATAATGTATACGGTATAATGTATTCATTATAGTGTAATCATCATACATACACTATAATTTCATATAATCACTACCGTAGTTCGTTCAAAAATCACCTTTAAAACGTAAAAGTCTTCCTTCATCAAATTTGAAACGCAAAAGAAAACGTGTTGGCTGGGATTTCCTGACGGACCTGTACCCACCTCATTGACATAACATATTATTATCGAAGCTCAAATTAATTTAACCTAACCTATCGTAACTTAACTAAGTCTAACTTAGACCTAACCTGGCTTACTTTAACGCCTAATAACTCGTCGATTTTATGTCAATTTGATCCCCGTAAGCCTTCTCCAATCCTACGATTGCCATTGTATTTTATTCTTTTTTCTCCAAATCTCGCAGAACTGGAAAACGCTTCATTATGTGTGTGTGTGTGTGTGTGTGTGTGTGTGTTAAAGGGAGAGAACACAGATACATAACTAGAGTACATATTACATTAGCCTAGTGCACATCTGTATACACACACACACACACACACACACGTCGATTTCCAAAGGTACATTACAGGAGTAGTCCTTCTCCAATACACAACACTATACAGGGTGATTCAGAAGTCAGGTTACATAGGGCTTTTCTGTTTCTTTGCAGGTAAATGAGTTATGAGATGTTATCGAAGGAGGAGCGCGTTGATGTGATATTCCTAGCTGGCTGCACAAGTGCATTGCCGTTAACGGTGGCCATATCGAACATGTGTGTGTGACTATTCCCCTGTATCATTACATAATACAGTATTTCCCTATGTAACCTGACTTTTGAATCACCCTGTATTATAATGCCTATCTATAATATTTTAAATATGACCATTCTTGCTTTGCATGGAGTCAAGGTTAAGGTCAGCCTATGTCAAGGTAAAACTTTATATATAATATATATATATATATATTAATATATATTATATATATATATATATATATATTATATATATATATATATATATATATATCATGTCTAGAAAAAATTATACTTAAAAATAGTAAGGAAATACGTATATATATATATATATATATATATATATATATATATATATTTCAATATTCGATCAATGCCTTCTATACACAAAACATTAAAAAAAACAGTGATCTGTGCCTGGGTGTAGCCCCCATTTTGACGAAATAAATTGCTGTTATTTATTGACAACTGGCCTAAAAGTGAGGTTCCTATGAATTTCTTTTGGAAAAGACATTTTTTTTTTTTTTTCTTTTAAAAAAGAACTGAAATCACAAAGAATGGCGTAGATAGATAGCTCTGTGATCTGTGAATTTCTATTACAGGGTCAATCACAAAATCATTTCTAAATGTCACAGATTATAAAAGTTACAGCGTATCTTGTTGTATAAAATGCATAAATCCTTGGACTACAGAGCATTCATATTGTAAGTAAGAATTCCGATATGACATATATATATATATATATATATTGTTTATGATGGTCAGTCTGCTACATTACTGAATAACCAAATAAATATTGCAAGATAACTGTTACATATTGTGGCTATATTAGAAATAAATAGCAATGATGCAAATCGTTTTAGCATTGAAGGAGGAAAGAATATTGCCAATTTAGAAAAACGAATAATGAATGAATGAAAGGTTAGTGCGTTGGCTTCGCTTACATTTCGCACTTCTATAGCCAACTATGTAAATTCCTGATGCAATATTCCTAATGTAACTAAGTATGATTTTTACGAATAATGTTAGCTTATTAAACCAAAGAAATGGTTATTGTTGATTGTCAAAACCCAGTGTCAAAACTTGATTGTCAAACTCATGTTGCCATAAGGCAACGGTCGGCGTTAAAGGGTTAATGAAAACCTTTTGCAAAATATATATATATATATAAGGGAGAGAGAGAGAGAGAGAGAGAGAGAGAGAGAGAGAGAGAGAGAGAATCGCCCACATATTTGCCCTAATGTTGACATTTAGTTACATACCCAACATTAACATTTTGTACTTTAAGTTAAATTTCATGTTTTGTTGACGTTAATTAGATGAAAGAATGAAACAAGCACTGTGGACTTCCCTTGCTTCATGACTAAACACAATTTCGATCGATATAGTTTAGAGTTAAACATTCGCTGAAAAAATACAAAGTTGAGATAGTCACGCAGGCATTTAACAAACAGGGCCATGTTGTGCCCATTTGTCACGCAACACTGCTTCCAGTAGATCAGCGAAGTTAAGCGACATTTGATAGGGGACTGGTCTTCGCGATCAGATGATGTAATGACCCGTGGCTCGGATTTCACGTAAAGTTGTAGGTAACCGTCCGTCATATGACCTTAGATTACCCCCCCTACCCAACCGAAATACATTTAACAGCGATTATTATATGACTGCGCAAAACATTTGAACTTACTATCGCAAAGGAATAATGTCTCTGCTCATTTAACCTACTTCGTAACATTAAAGGTCATGTGAGGGAGGGGACCTATAGCTTTACGTGCAAACCACCACTACTCCACTAAGAAAAAATCAGAAAAGCACCTTAATCGCTGAAATCTGAAATCCAGGTCGAGATTCGAACCCGGAACGATTATATAAACTACCCGGCGCTCAACCACTTGGCAACCCTGGCAGGTGAGTGGTTAGTCGAATCATCGCACGATTGAATGAACCAATTTAGATTGGTTGTCAAACAGTGAACCATATATTTTATTGCATTAATAAAACGTATTTTTTTCTGTGCTTCTATTCTGTATTAAGAATAATTTGCAACACACCCATTCCTCTCATCTTCCCAAAAATGCCAATAGAAGGTCTTTCCTGCAGTTTTTTATCCATTTTGGACGTCAGGAAAGGAGTACTTAACATAAACAAAAATAACCTTTTGACTCACGGTCAAACGTCAAGGAAAACTATCCGGAAATTGCTGCTGCCCCCAAAAAAATTCTCCATTTCATCAACCTTCTTGTTCCCATGTTTAATGTATTTATTGGATTAAAAAACCTTTCGACTCACGGTCAAACGTCAAGGAAAACTATCCGGAAATTGCTGCTGCCCAAAAAAAATCTCCATTTCATCAACCTTCTTGTTTTTCATTTTGAATGTATTTATTGGATCAAAAAAAACTTTTGACTCACGGTCAAACGTCAAGGAAAACTATCCGGAAATTGCTGCTGCCACCAAAAAATCTCCATTTCATCAATCTTCTTGTTTCCCATTTTGAATGTATTTATTGGATTAAAAAAAACTTTCGACTCACGGTCAAACGTCAAGGAAAACTATCCGGAAATTGCTGCTGCCACCAAAAAATCTCCATTTCATCAACCTTCTTGTTTTCCATGTTTAATGTATTTATTGGATTAAAAACAACCCTTAATGTATTAAATCAATATATTTAATGTATTTAAACACTTTATTTCTTTATTTTTGCTCAATTTACGCTTTATCTCCATCTTCGAGTTGGCGTTGCAAAACCCATTAAGAGGGAGATAAGAAGCGTTTATAGCCATCTTGTTCCTCCATCTTTATAATATCCCTTCCCCCGTGCCCACACTACTATTTAACTACCCCAACCCCTGCCCTACCCTTCATACCCAAGCTCTCACCTTTAATTCACTTAAAATTTAAAGGGAATTTGGTTTTATTTTAAAATTAAATTTGTATTATTTTTTCTTTGTTTTTTATTCTTCGGAGGGGTTTTTGGGGGCTGTGTGTGTGTGGGGGGGGTTTATTGGTTGGATTTGTTTGTCAATAAAACGGTTGTTTAGTTAATAAAGAAAATATTTGAGATTTGCTTCTACAGGGTGAGCGAAAAGTCCCTGTGCACCTGTTCCACTTCCAGCGCAGTGTGGGTACAGGTTCATTACACTTCTTGCAGGTGCACGGGGACTTTTCGCTCACCCTGTATTATGATCTTGTGGATAAACAACTCAACGAAATTAAACCAACCAACCAACCAGGCACATACCTCTGTACCTTTAGTGCTTCAGGACTACTTATGTACAAAATTATTCTACAATTCAGGACTCTATGTACAATTTTTGAATAATTGTATTCTTGGCACCTGAAGTACACCTCCATTACTGTATGTATATTTATATACAGGTATAGACCATAACTTATCCATAAACTGTATACCTATCTATGCACACACATAAAATAATGGATTATATATAGTATATATATATATAGTATATACACAATTAGACAAAATTAATATAACTTAAAATAGCTCTGATAAACCTAATTTGGAATCAACAAATAGCAATTGATATCATTTTACCTACAAGGTTTTTAGTATATGTATATATATATATATAATAAGTAACTAAGTTTCTCGGATGAATAACAGAGAATAACTCCTATCGTATTAGCCCTTCCTTTAATGGCCTTATTCCGTTTCAATATTATCAAGATTATTCTTCTGTTACATTTATATCCCCGCTCCTTGTTCCTGTACCCCAATATACCCTCGTGCTCTGCGCCTCCTCCTCCTCCTCAATACCCACCCAGAATACTCAATGAACCTTTTTTTTTTAAGTCTCCAGACTGTCTGGTCGGACGAGATACCCACTGAAAGTTGAACCAAAAAAAAAAAAAAGAAAAAAAAAAAAATTCAGCCGAAGCGCGAGTCTGGATTTTCCTTTTTTTAAATATAAATTAGGGTATTGTACCCTGCGTCTAAATCCGAATTTGGGTATTGTTATTGAGAATGAATTATATAAATGGTACGCAAGAATCATTTTTAGGGTATAACCTCTCCCCCCTTTTTGTGTGTGTGTGTGGGGGGGGGTCATTCTTTAAGTCTATTAAAACCTAATTTATTCTTTTTAAACTATGCGTCAGCTTCCCTATGGCGAGAGAAATTAGGGTGTGTTCTGCCAGATGTATGAATAATTTTACGCAATATCTTTTTTAATATAGGCAGAACGAGTTTATAACTTCAATATCAAAATATATAAGTTGTAATCAAGTTGTATATTCAAATAAATCGATGGTGTTCGACTGTATATTTATACGTAAGAGTGTAAAACATAATTCATTCATAAACTGAATTCCAAATGTTAAATTTCCTAAAATATATTAACAAAATTCCTACTCAATTAACTACGGTTAAATTAACCAAAAATTAAGAAAACAGTGATGTGTTATATTTTTGTTTTAGCAAATAATTTGATAGAAAATAGGGGTCACCTGAAGGTCAGGGCCCCCATGTATTCTTGTTTTTTGCTTTACAGTACCAAATATGATAATAAATTCAATTGAATGCCCGGTTAGGTCAACTGTACGCCCTTGACGATTGGTTAGGTTAAGTCGTAATATTTTCGTTAGTTTTAAGGAAGATATCATTTGGTAATTGAGGTTGGGGGGGGGGGGGGCCCTAATCTTCAGATGATCCGAAAATAGTAACCTTTTAATGACGGGATTTTTGGTATTTGAAACGTTACCAATTTGTTCCAATCGTCCATAAAGGGATAATTTTATGTTTATAGTAGTATCCTTTTTCTCAAAGAAGAGATATTCATTGTACAATTTAGCAATGAATATGTATATATATATATATATATATATATAGGTCTCTCATTCATTTACGTTCGTATAAAGGATATGAAAGAATTACTGTTAAAAAACCCTACGCTTCGCTGGTGTCTGCCCCAATCTCTGAAAAATACATAATGACAGAGCGTAAAATGAAAATTTTGCACACCTGTCCACTACCAAGTCGGGCCTAATACTGTAATTTTATCCTAAATAAGAAAGAAAAGAAATTTTAATCATTGGCTTTGAACAGTGAACAAGTTTTCGACTGAATGAACTCGTCCCATTGTGAGATTCCGTTTTAAATAATATTCCGCAGGGCAAACTAGTTCAAAAGGAGTCAAGTTATCTCTTTGTGAATCATAAGCAAGAAATTCCATTCCAAAATTGAGTTGTGGCAGATCTTTCTGTATTTTTTTTCTTTAGTGGGTGTGTATATTTTAGTTTATTCATTTAAAAAAAAAAAAATAGAAGAAAGTGTTCAAATAGTTGCGTATATACAGGGTGCCCCATAAGTCGGGTCTCATAGAAAAATTTATTTTAAATTTACATAAGTAATAAATAGCTTAGAAGTGAAACGAATGTTTAAATTGGTGTCTTGTTTTGGGACCTTTTTTTGTTTTTTGGTTGTAGGTAGAATAACACGCAATGGCTAATATCGAAGCGAGTTACACTCGTGAGAAAAAGGCCTCCGAGGCAGTGGCGGATAGCCCTATAGGCTGCACAGGCTGAAGCCTAAGGCCCAGATGTCTTAGGGGCCCGCCAAAAATATGTGTATAAGTAAAAAAAACAATCAAACAAAAGTATTTATTTCGGAAAATGAGATACATAAAAATTGAAATACATATATAATAATAGAAATATTTAAAATTGTAATTTGCGACATTTTTTGCCTGCGAATTCATTAATAATATCCTGACAGTCAATTTTATGCAAATGCTCCCACTCGATGTGCATCAATTATGATATTTGTAGCCTAGCCACAAGTCACAGCGCTGTAAACACGTTCAACCACGTTCACACTTGTTTTGTGCGCTATTATGCATTACTCCCTCAATGAAAATTAAATTTTTATAGTATATGAATAAAAGGGCCCGATCATACATACTAAGCCTAAGGCCCGGAAAATGTTAATCCGCCCCTGCTCCGAGGCCTTTTCCTCACGAGTGTAACTCGTAAAGTTCTTTTAAAATAAATTTTCGTATAAGACCGGACTTATGGGACACCCTGTATATATATATATATATATATATATATATATATATATATATATATATATATTATTCCGAGAAAGAGTACACACACACACACACAGTTGTCTTATAATCCATTCATAGAAGTAACTGCTTATAATCTTTCAACTCGTATACACTTGGACAAATAAACCAGAATGCAATTAACATATTTAACCCTTCAATGCATAGTGGGTCACTTTACTATTTTTATTTGTCGCTAATGCCCGACGATTTTACTCACTTTCGAAAGTGAAGACCCTCGCGCGTAAAATGAGGTTAATCGTCAATGAATCTTTATCTGAATTTGCAGTTACGGGGTGTAATAATGGGGCTTTTCAAACAAAATTTATAGGATTTATGAAAATGTTTAAGTCCTCCATGTAAAAATAATAATCTACATTTTTTGTTGTTGATATTCAAAGAAAATGAGAGCAATTATGGCTTTTCATTAATTACAAACAATTGTGCACCAAATTTATGTGTATGTATATGCATGGAGTAAGGATTCATCAATAGGCCTAATTTCAAATTGATCAAAATAATAAATACCCGCCCCCCCATCCCAGCTCGTAACAAAATGGAAGGGAGACTTGGGGAGATATTTTGTGAGATGTTAAGACGTATAAATAGTCGATTAAAATAAACCACGGTGTAAGTCTACAGACATTTCCTGCTACAAATAAATGTGTGGCAATCAGGTTGTAAACATTAATAGCCAAGGGGAAAAAAAAAAAAATGGCCGTTTCATTTCTGCCATTAATAATTATTTAAGATATTTGAACCTTGGGCAACGCATTTAGTGAGAAAACCTGTCTCATACATACAGTAACATAAGGAGCACCGCATTCCACACATCTCTTCAGAAGGGAAGAGCAGCATTTCCCGCAACCCACCCTTTTTGAATGACTTGGTTTGTGTATGAAATCGCTACAAAGTCTCGTGTACTGATCAAGACTTATCTGATGCAGGAGAATTCCTCTGTGTATGAATAGTATTACTCGTGTGTACATATGTGTATATATTTTTTTTCATTTTTCATATTTCATTTTCGTTTCATTCATATATATATATATATATATATATATATATATACAGGGTGGTCCAAAAGAGTCCTGGCTCCTGGAGGGGGGAGGGGGGGGGGTATTGCTAGAATATCTAAAATGAGGCAGGGCTTCTGAACCACACACACACACACACACACACAGGGTGTTCTAAAATTACCTACTAAACTTTTATATGTCTGTTGATCAGTAGTCGGACATTGTGAACAATGTGTTCAAGTTGAAGGAAGACACTTTGAACAAGTAAAATAAACAATTATTGTTGCTTTTCTTATTGTTGTTTTTTTTATTGTTGCTGTATCTGAAATAAAATTGTTAAAATATCGGATAATTTTTGTTAAGATTGCGTTCATATAAAAGTTTACTAGCTAATTTTACAACACCCTGTGTGTATATACACACACCCTGTATATATCATCGATTTGTTGTACCTGGTATTCCATACATTAAAACCAAGCTCACCCTCTCGTCTATTGTTAATACTGAAAATTCCTATGATGCGCGAGTTTTGCGCCACCCTGTATATATATTGTTATGGAGAAGGTACATTGTGTTTGACTGATGACTTCGTACACGTTGACGGCAAGCGTTAATCAGCGTTAGTCATTTGTCTTTTGAGTATTTATACCTTGAAACATTATGAAAACGTGGACTGTCTTTCACTATAATTTCTATGAACCAGTTTCAAGCGATGCTTTGTATAATTTCTTAGCCTACGCCATTCGTTCCGAATGAATGTCTTTTGGTACATATATAACCATTACTAATGAAAGAACACACATAAACACATACACAAACACATACACAAACGCACACACAAACACAAACATAAACACCAACACACACACACACAAACACATACACGTGTGAGCATCTTGATATAAACGAGGTATACCGACTTTTTAAAAATCCATATATCTTAAAACCTAATAAACCAAAGTTAATTTAACCTGATAAGTTTTTCGAATGCATTTGAGGGCTCGAAGGGTGTTTTTTGTTAAGTCATTAAATAGTGAGGTACTCGCTAGTTAATTTAACCTAACCTAATCAAACCTTAACCAGCGTAACCTAACGCAATCAGGCCCAAAAACTGTTCCTAGATTTTTATATACTGCAAATTTTTTAATCTTCCGAGGTATTAAAAATATTACCTCACAAAAAAAAAAAGTTACTCCTTTACATCTGTGAATTATCACACGCTTGACATCACTTATGCATATTTCTCTACGCACGTACACACATTCAATATATATATATACACACAGTTTGTGCTGATAATTTTTCGTGTGTTTTTTTATATACTTTCTTGATTTCCCTTGGGGCCCATTTGTCCTTCTGACCTTAACTAACTCACCGCCCCCCCTCCAATTCTTTTCTCTCTCGATTCCAACCAGACTAAATCCATTGAGGAATCTGGTAACTGTAGGATTAGTTCATACTTCTCATACGAGACTTTACAAAGACTCACTTGTTGGCTGCCGCGCGAAGGATCCATGAAGCGATGAAAACCTAATTTCTTGCGGGGTTGATGGACGAAGGGACACAATCAAGGTGGACGGTTATGCATGTAGATGTAACATATTTACGTGTGTGTGTGTGTGTGTGTGTGTTATATGTGAGTATTGAGCAGTTTACTCGTTATTTATAATTGTTTAATGTATATGAGTTTTTTAATAAAATTAGAATAATATTTTGTACTCTGTTATTGGCGTTTCTAGAGAGAGAGACAGAGAGAGATAGAGAGAGAGAGAGAGAGAGAGAGAGAGAGAGAGATATTCAAAAGACAAAAATGATCGCTATAAAAAATACAAAACCTTTAGGCTTAATCTGATCCAACATGGCAGTATGGGCTGAACACAAAGCATTTTAATAATTTTAAAATTAATTAACCATCTCTCTATTTGCCTTCTATCTATCAGTACATTATATATATATATATATATATATATATATATATATGGTGCTGCTTAGTAAATACAAATTTGTACATATTTGTGTAATAAGAAAAATGGATGACATTACATCGTCGGATGACATTACATCATCAGATGACATTATATCTCGGGTGATATTACATCATCGGATTATATTACATCATCAGATGACATTACATCTCGGGTGACATTACATCATCATATGACATTACATCATCATATGACATTACATCTCGGGTGACATTACATCATCAGATGACGTTACATCTCGGGTGACATTACATCATCGGATGATATTACATCATCGGATGAAGAGAACATTATTATAAAAATTATTAATTTCATTGATGCATTATAAAAATGTTGACCTTATACCGAACGGGGGAATACAACACTTTACATCAATGGTTCTTAACCTTTTTAGACTGCGACCCAAATTCTGGTCGCGGGGTTAGCTCGGCGACCCATGCCTTCAATCAGTTCCCTCGTAATAGATAATAAAATCAATAATTAATGGTAAAATGATTAGAGATAACATAAATAAAGGATAAATGACAATTTAATGACCCAATCAAAATGGCTTGGCGACCCAATTTTTTTGAGAGGTCGCGCGACCCATAAGTTAAAAACCACTGTTTTAAATCATAAGACGAGAACCGTATAGAAAATTTTTAATTTTACTATTTGCGAAACTTTCAATATTTGTTTTGTAAATAAAAATTAGGTAAATACAAAGTTAAAATCAGCTTAAGTTAGGTTAGGTTAAGTTAGCTCAGGTTAGGTTAAATAAAACCAAATTATAATTACTCGTAAGTTAAGTTAGAACATTTTGTGTTTTCGTCGGCTTTGTTAAAGGAGGTCCCTACACTCAAGTCGGAGAAATATTTTTAACCTAACCTAACCTAATGTAATGAAAACACTGGAATGAAATAAGAGGTAGATTCTGTACTGTCCCAGCTGCGTCGGTGGAACAGGGGACCGTGAAAATGAAGATAGAAAATACTTTTAGAATACAAAGCCCAAAACATTTTTAACATGCTGCCAAAAGAAGTGAAGAATTACCCTAACCTGAAGGTGCAACTCGATAGGTTCTTTGTAAAGTCTCTGACTAGCCTTGAGTAGCTGGCTATGAAGGCAAAATAAGAGTAGAAAGAAACACTTTCCTACGTCCAAATGAGTCGGGGTGCTGTAGAGGGGTCGAATACAGGTTAAACATGAACAGTTGCTCAGACCTAATAAAGGGGTATGTATATATATACACACCCACTGGGGTATCCTTGTATTAAACCGTCTGCCGAGCTATTAATCTGAAGGTCTTGGGTTTGAGTCTGGCCTCTTTGCGTCTTTCTTGGTGGGAAAGTGGTTGGAATACCACGTAAAGTTGTAGGTAGGTAGGTAGGTAGGTCCCCTCTGTCTTCTGACTTTGGCTAATATTAATGCAGAGGGTAAAAAAACACAAAAAATTACTTGTACTATTTTAATTATTATATATATATATATATATATATATATATATGATGAATAAAACCACGAAGGAAAGGAAACACAAAATGGTGCTCAAGCGCTTTCGTCTAATGACATCCTCAGGAACACTGAAGTACATAAAAAGGTTACAGCCTATATATAGGTTACCATTCTGAGTTCAATCCCATATATATATATATGGGATTGAACTCAGAATGGTCCCCTGAGATTTTTTCATGATACACACAGACCGTGTATGGAACAAGGAACTCTTCTGGGAAAATTAAATCCACTATAGTCCGAATAAGTAATGGTAAATGACAAACACTATAGTTTTTTCTTTTTCATCATGTTTTGGGGCCTCTTTGCGAGTGACCCGTTGCCCACGTCGGACTAACATCATGAAAAAAGAAAAAACTATAGTGTTTGTCATTTACCATTATTGCTTATTCGGACTATAGTGGATTTAATTTTCCCAGAAGAGTTCCTTGTTCCATGCACGGTCTGTGTGTATCATTTATATATATATATAGAAAGAATAGTACATTTTCTCAATCTTTTTTTTTTGGTGTTTCTTTTAATAAATAAATAAACATAAAAAGCAAATCCGGTTCCTCATTAAAAAAAAACCCGAAAAAACCCGCAAGTTAATTCCAAATGCAGTTTTGGGCACCACACACTATAACACACTCAAGATTTGGGGACCTAAAGACAAGTGATATCCTGTAATGCACCTGTGTGTGTGTGTGTGTGTGTGTTTTGTGCTATTACATGATATCTGCCCTCAGAAGCAAAAATTCAGTGTTATATGATGTCTTCCTGGAGGATCCCATCATTATACATTTAGTGCGTTAGGTTCCTTGTTTACAACGAATAATTTTTTTTGTTTACTTATTTTCAGGAGTTCAAATTACGTTTCATTCGCGATATTATTGATGCGTCTCTGGAGTGAGTTGACGTACCTGTTTATAAACTAGTAATCGTTGTAAAAATAGACAATGCAAAGAGGCATTATTTTTTTATAGCAAGATTTTATGAGCAAATAAAACTTCTAATACACACACACACACACACAGTGTTGTGCGCGCTACCTCCTGAAAATAGCGGTGCTACCGCTACCGCTACCTGGGCCAAAATGTAGCGGCGCTACTACTACAGCTACTCATTTGGAAAAGTAGCGCGATACGGCTACCATCACCGCTACCGCTACTTTTGAAACATTCAAAACTGGAATAATAATTCTCCAATACGTAGATGTAATTTGTACAAGTATAAGAAAATAGCATCAATGTACAAATCTGTAAATCGCAAATTCAGTAGCTAAATTGTTGTTTTCAGTTACTGAGCAGCTGTTCGAGTCAAAAAAAGGTGTATATTATAAGAACAGGACATGAATAAAGGAGGCAAAAGGAAGAAATTAAAACCTCGTTACATCTCCTATAATGGTAAGATAGTAAAAATTGCGTTCATCCACTTCATAGTGCTTTTATTTGATTGGTAATAATGTAGGAATAAGTACTACTAGTAGAACTGGACTATTTCATGTTACTTTTTGACCACACCGTAGTGAAAATAATAAAAACACTCAACTACGTCAAGTTTTATGATAAAATAAGTGTGACTACGTGTATGCGGCAGCATCAGGAACTCGATGCTGACCAAGTTAAACATAGCCCATTCCAGCTGATAACTCAGGCAGACTTCCAAGCACCACCACGTCGTTATTAGTGGCCCAAATATTATTTTTCATTGTTTTTATTTACTGTAATATTATTACCTTGTAAACTATAAGAACAAAAATGGTTTTTATTCACTTTAAAAGTAGCGAGTAGCGGTTGGAATTCCTCTAAAATGTAGCGTCCCTACTGCTTTCGCTACTTTTCCTCAAAAGCAGCGGCGCTAACGCTACCGCTACTAAAAAGGTAGCGCCTGTACAACATGTACTTTATAACAACTGTAATGTACAACACGTACTTTATAACAACTGTAATGTACAACATGTATCATACTTCATAACAACTTTACAACAACTGTATATTCGATAGTAAGGTTTATAAGACATTGAAAATATTTTTACGAGTTACAAAACAAGTTGAGACCTAGTTTAAACCAGTTCAAATCGGATTTGTTTCATCACTTGCGTTACTTTATACACACTCTGTATGTACAGGGTAGTTACGAAGTTCTCATGCAATTTTAATCTGTAATAACTTTGGTTATAAACATAACAGAAACAAACTGTAAACGGCGTATGGAAGCGTGATTATTAACGTGTTTTACGCACTACATTTCAAATTTCTAGGCCTCAGCATAACCGCCATTTTTCTCTATACATCGTCTAATCCGATTTTACAAAAACCTGAAAACATTCTCTGGTCGTAGGTGAGTGATTTCATGAAGTGCATTTCTAATTCTGGTCATAAGGTCATCCGAAGAACGTGGTTTTGATACGTAAACAAGACTTTTGACATGGTCTCATAAAATATAGTCCAATTGGGACACAGGTCATCAGGTGAACGAGGTGGTCAAGCAATTGGTTCACCTCTACTAATCCACTTAGCTGTGAAAATTTCATTCAAGAACTGTTGAATATTCAAAGCATAGTGGCAGGGAGCACCGTCGTCTTGCTAAAGGAAGGTGCTATCTGAAAGATTTGATCGTCCTAGTTCAGGGATCAAAAAATTCTACAAAATTGTAAGGTAACGTTCACCATTGACTATTGGTTCTTCTAAAAAGAAAGAACCATTGATGTATAACTTTCTGAGAGCGCACAATACATTGATTTTTGGTGAATCTCTTTCGTGTTGCCAGACTTCGTGAGGTTTCTTTATCTCCAAATACGGCAAATGATGACGGATGAACTTATATCCAGGATCACAAATGTCTTTCACGAAATCACTCGGCAGCAACTGGAGAATGTTTTCAGGGCTTTAGAAAATCGGTTTGAACGATATATCGAAAAAGATGGCGGTTGTGTTGAGGCCTAGAAATTTGGAATGGAGAGCGCAAAAAACTTTAACAATACTGCTTTCATAAGCCGTTTAAAAGTTGTCTCTATCTTGCGCACAACAAAAGTTATTAAAGCTTAAAATTCCACAAGGACTTTGTAATCACAATATATATATATATATATATATATATATATATATATATATATATATATATACACACTTACTTTATATTACTTTATGTGAGTTCGAACGACGGTTCAGGATCGACTTGCGGTCGACCCCTCTGTAGCATCCCGCCTCATTTGCGGAATTTGGTGAAGGAGGGAATTGCTGCTGTCTGATCTCCTCCTGCCCTCGTGGCCATATATAATCACTTATAAAACGTTGATTTGTTTTTAAAATAATATTTTCAATCTAAAATTTAGAATTTGAATGTAGTTTATAAAAATTTTAATTTCTTTACTTGTAATATCACCAAAACAGTATCAGTTTATGTTCCAATAATCTATAAGACAAAAATAATAGGAGGGATTAAGCATTTTAATATATATATATATATATTATATTATATATATATACAGTGTATTATTAAAAATAAATTCTATTTTATAACTTAAATAATAAATATTATATTCGCTCACGCGTTAATTGCTTCAGATTTGAATATATATATATATATATATATATATATATATATATATATATATACACACACACAGTATATACACCTCGTTGTAATGGTAAGCACAGCTGACTACGAATTCACCGTCCCTGAGTTCGATTCCCGTTAAGGCAGGCGGCGCGCAGCTCACCCAATTGCTCATCCTTCCATATAGTAAAAAAATTGGTTGGTAGATAAATGGGTACCCTGGGTAGTTTAGTGGTTAAGACGCTGCGCTGCTGATCGGGAGGTCGTGAAATCAAGTCTGCGCGAGGATTTTGCAATTTCTGACTACCGGTGGTAGGTCGTGGTTCAGATTCCATATTAAGTTGTAGGTCCAAGGTGGGTTAACAAGCTCGAACTTCCCCCGAATGAACAATTTGGGAGGAATTAAAACCAAGGAAACCAAGGTAACAAAGGTGTGTGTGTGTGTGTGTGTGTGTATATAACGTGGACTACAGTCTGCCAATAAATCTGTTTTTCACTATTTATTTTAACGTTTTTTAATGTTATCCCTAAATTATTTGCCAATTTTAGTTTTTAATAAAAAGTCCATTACGAAAATTTCAGTTTTGTGTTTCGTCAACGAAATGAATTAAAAATTTACATGAAATGATGAACTGACAAAAACAACATTTGAAATTATTTTATTTTTACCCAAAACAAAGACATTCAAAGACATTCCTCCCTTCCAACTCCTACATACCCACATAAACAAATGATAATGAAATTCGATGCCCGTACGTACGAACATTAGCATTCAAACCAATTAAAAAAAATTGAATTTATCGTACTCTTATGACGGATCTTTTAGTCATTAAACGAATATAAAATTTAATATATCGATTGCACGTAACGATAAGCTTTTCGTTCATTCTACGATTTAAGACGATAGCTCTTCCATTCCAGTATTTTGTTTGTGGGTACCTTTAATGAGAAATGACTCGCATGCGGGAACTTTGAAAAGGTCAAGGCTGAAATTTACCGCCGTCTTTTAACGCGTAGAGCCACGAAAAGGATTAAGGCATTCGGGAAGATGCCCATGCCAAGACGAGGTTTTACGAAGGGGCTTTTGGCACGCGAGATTTTAGCTTCATATATTTAACCAGCTTCAACTATTATAATTTTTATCAACCGATGAATTAAGTTACTTATAGTCTATAACGTAACCCAACCTATTCTATATTTAATCTAACCGAGAGTTTAAGGTTAAATTAGAACAGAATTGGGTGACATTTGTTTCCTTTTTGCGACAAATACAGATGCGTTCAGATGTTACAGACTGATAAACGTCTCTGATCGATTGCGTGTGATACTCTCTCCAAAAAAATTGGACAAACGACATTCGTTCATTATCCCGTAAGTCGTTTAAGGCCACAACCTCCGAAAAACTATTTTTAGAATACCAATGAAGGATGTAGAGAGGAAAAGACAAAAAAATAAAAACTTAATAAACAGGTAAACCAAAAAAAAAATGGCTAACACACACCAACAGAAAAAAAGCGTTCCCAAACTAAACAGAAACTGCGTTTGATCACCGTAGATTTGTTTTTCAACTTTTTGTTTTTTGTTGGATTGGATTTTAAGATATTACATCAAAATATCTTCAAATTAGATTACATCCGATTAGTTTACAGTAGGTCAGGTTAGGTTTGGTTAGTTTAAGTTGAATTAATGCAAACTAAAGAATAAAAAATAACCTTATAAACACTGATAGTTGTTGACAGTTGTTTTAGCTGGCGAAGTGGATATAATAACATCGTTTACATCATTAAAATTGCTGGACAAACTCGACCCGCCATATATGAGTAATGCAGCGGAAGAAGGGGATAAGCGACAAAATCGGCAAAATGCGTTTTCTGTTTGAAAAGACTGTTTCCAGTCACAAAATGGGATCTCTGCCAATTGAAAACTCATTTCGCCGATTTTGTCGCTTATCCCCTTCTTCCGCTACGCTACTTATATGATCTAAATCTCAATTTCAATCTCGCTTTCCAAATCGAACGTTATTTTAAAAGTCTTTAAATCGCTTATCCACGTGGGACACGTTCTTCATCTCGCCCCTCATAGATATTTTTTCCTTTAACGTTTTTCCCCTTCGTAACCCCCTTTTTCCCCTCTTTTTCCTCGTCTGTTCGAATGTTGCATAGTAGACGATAAAGGAATTTCCCCAAATAACTTTATAATCTTCGCTTTCTTATAAGAAAAAGAAAAATTCTCTCCCACGAACGTTGCAATAGGCGCAGTTGCGTGAAATTCTCGTATTACGTCTTTTCTGTTTAGCTTAAGGAAATTAAGGATTTCGGATAATGCCGGAAGTTCCCTCAGTCATATACAGAGGGTTGACAAAAGTGAATAGACACCACGATGATTACCCTCAAGAACAAATGGGCAAAAAGCTCATCAATAAAATGTCAGGACGTTTGTCACCTTTGCACGATGTAAAGAGGGAAGCAAAATGGATTCTAAATATATATGTATGTTTCTGTATCCACCCGAGGAGGATGCAAGTGGGCGTCGAAACTGTCGTGGAAATAAACTCTGTCTATTAGAGTGGGTTTTTATTTTCATATGTGTGTGTGTGTGTGTGTGTGTGTGTGTGTGTGTGTGTGTGTGTGTGTGTGTGTGCGCATGCGCAGTATGTATACGTACGAGGACTGTCTGTTTATCATTCTTTTAACGTTCCTAAATTTGCCTCTAAAAAAAAATTTTTTTTTTTCCCCAGCCTTTAAAAACGAATCTTCAAAATTCGTTTTGTCGCGATTTTTTTCAAAAAATATTAACTATAATTCATAATTCACTTTAGAATTCCTCTCTCGCCCATCATCCATAACCTTCCTCTCCTTCGCAAGCTTGTTTTGCATCTCGAAACATGCTGCAGGTTGCTCTAAGTAACATGTTTGGTATGCAGTAAATAGGATTTTGTACGTAATGGCGGTTTATGGCTAGTTTTATCTAACTCGTTTGTTGGACGGTTACCCACTTTGCAGACAAAAAAAAAGAAAATCTGGACGCGTGCGTGCACGCAGTTCATATTTTAAACCCCCCACCCCGACCCATATTCGTTAGGCTAGCGTAAGTTTACGTTAAATTAAGCTGAATGAGGTAAGGTTAATTTAGTTTTAAGTCCGATTAAAATGAACGCAAAATATAATGATGTCTGTCTTTATTTATTTTTTTAATAAATTAGGTGTGATATGTCCTAATTTAGCTTTAATTTAATTCACAATTCAGATATCTATATATATATATATATATATATATATATATATATATATATGAGGCCCTCCGAGGAAGAAGTGGCTAAACGACAAAAGTAATAAACACCGGAAAGCGCAGTTAAAGTTGTACCAAATTTGAAAGTGCCATAAATTTTTAACTTATAAAGCTATTTTGTCGAAACATCTTCAGAAGTTCAAAAGTTATGGCAACTTTTAAATTGGGCACAACTTTTAACCCTTTATGCCCAGAGGTCTTTTTCGAAACTGAATAAAGTCGTCTGACGTTAGCCAGAACAAAATCAATAAGGTAACACTGCGAGCTAAAGGGTTAACTGAGTTTTCTGACGTTTTTTACGTTGGTCGCTAAGCCACTTCTTCCAAGGAGGGCCTCATACATAAGATCTTCGTGAATGCGGTAATGATATTTTTGGGCATATAAGTAGGGCATATGATTTTCGGGTTAAATCCGAAAACACACCATTTTTACCCCACTTGATTTTTAAGCAAATCGGACTTTAAAAAATGCAATCGAAAAAAGTGGCTAAGCGACCTTAATTGTAGATTTTGAAAAATATATTTTCATCAAAATATATTTTCTATCAATCAATTCATCAATTTTCATCAAAATATATTTTTCATCAATCAATTCATCAATTTTCATCAAAATATATTTTTCATCAATCAATTCATCAATTTTCATCAAAATATATTTTTCATCAATCAATTCATCAATTTGCATCAAAATATATTTTTCATCAATCAATTCATCAATTTGCATCAAAATATATTTTTCATCAATCAATTCATCAATTTTCATCAAAATATATTTTTTATCAATCAATTCATAAATTTTCATCAAAATGTATTTTTCATCAATCAATTCATCAATTTTCATATTCATCAATTTTCATCAAAATATATTTTTCATCAATCAATTCATCAATTTTCATCAAAATATATTTCTCATCAATCAATTCATCAATTTTCATCAAAATATTTTTCATCAATCAATTCATCAATTTTCATCAAAATATATTTTTCATCAATCAATTCATCAATTTTCACTGCAGTATTTGCTCTGAATTTAATATTTGAGGAATTTTTCTAGGCGCCAATCATGGATAAAGAACAGATACAGAATTTATATAATTAATACCCGATAATTATTTATATTATTTATAAATAAATAAATATTAAAGTTAATTTCTAAAGAAGAAAGGAAGATACGCCCTTCTTACTCGCAAATAAATATATACTGTGTATATATATTAAAAAAATACTTGATTTATTCCCGCATTGATTGATAAAAATATAAAAAACCGGATTTATTATTTGGGGGAGTGGGGCGTGAGGGGGAGGGGGACGCGAGGTGGAGGGGGAATCGAGTAGGAAAATCATATGCTCTCTCTCTCTCTCTCTCTCTCTCTCTCTCTCTATATATATATATATATATAATAATACATTTTAACTGCAAACAACACACAGTATAATTAATGTAAAGAACGACGCTTGTGTAGAAGAACGTTCCGCACAAGATGAGGAGGGAGAACGAACAAATATTAACTACTTTATTTCTTATTAATTTGAATAATGGATATTTTAGGACTATTTTTTAACATTGAAAATATTGTAAAGTTAAATTGAATTAATGGTCGGTTTTAAATGATTAGTGAATTTATTCGTAACACGAGTGATTACCATTTCGATCGGGCATTTATTAATCCCATATGACTGATGAGACACGTATAATCGACGCGGAGTGATGATGATGATGACGAATTATTCATCAACAACGATTCTATGGATCAACAACTTCTCCAACAACTTTACAAAGTCAGGTTTTAAGTAATAACTGCACTCTCGTATGACATCATCGTCAAAGTCGTCTTTAAACTTGTGTAAACGTGATTTTCCCTCCTGTAATTTTTTCATATGAAATTCATGAATCATATCATGCACTTGCATTGCGTTCTTTTAAAATGATTTTTGACGAAAATGCTGCAGCTTTGCCTTGATATTTAACTATACTGTACGTACCCATGTCTATAAGAATGTTATACTGAGATGTAACATTATCGTAAGGTATGCAGTAAACTTATACTGTATATAGGTACGGGCCCTCAAATATTGGCCTTTAAAATTTAAATGATAATTCCTACCAAGGTACCCATTTGTTCCAAACGAGGGTATGTATAATGATTTGTAATCAAGTAGAACAGTTCATAACTGGTGGAAATAAAACCCCCGGCAATGGGGTGCTATAAAATCTATCTAAACGAGAAGAGATCAAAGGATTGTACACATGATGGCCGTGAGAAACATGTACTAAATATCCCACGAAATAGAATAGGTTAAAATAGGTTAAAATAATGGTCAGTTATTATCCAGTTAAATAAACACTTGAGAATTAAAAAATTGTTTTTAAAGCGTTAAAATATTGTTTTTAAAGTGTTAAAATATTGTTTTTAAAGTGTTAAAAAATTGTTTTTAAAGTGTTAAAAAATTGTTTTTAAAGTGTTAAAAAATTGTTTTTAAAGTGTTAAAATATTGTTTTTAAAGTGTTAAAAATTGTTTTTAAAGTGTTAAAATATTGTTTTTAAAGTGTTAAAATATTGTTTTTAAAATGTGACAAACTTTACTTGTTAATTAAATTAACGGGTGTTAATAATAACAATTTCTAAGCAGATTTCAAAGTTTGTTTTACATTTATAAACATGACTTAGGCCCCACACATCGAAAATTATTAATTTACTTAAAATTTTGTGCATATATATATATATATATATATATATATATATATATATATATTCGACTAATAGGCGCCCATAAACATCTGATTATAGGCAAATTTATCATTAAATGAATTTAAACAGATAATATATATATATATATATTGATCTTGCTTGCAGGATAGCAACACCTAATTTTATGAGTTGTTAATGCTGTAAATCGTTGAAAACTATCTTTTTGTGTTAAAATTAACAGCAAAGTATTTATTTCTACTTGAAAACAGTCGTATTTTTGAATTTCAGCCATTTTACATCAAGGACATTCATCAATTGAAGCCTCATTCACTGAATACCTTTTTCAGACAATGAATAAAATTAATTAACAAATGCGCAAAAGTGTTAAATGTTAATTGAGTGGCAAGCGAATGACCTTCTTATTGGTTGTATTAAGGTTTTACGTTACGATAATAATGTAGAATTTCTCTAAAAGTCGAAATGGGAATACACGCGTATTACATCGTTTATGAAAGAGAGAGAGAGAGAGTTACAAGGAGTTACAAGGAAAAGAAGTACCTCAAAAGAGAGAGAGAGAGAGAGTTACAAGGAAAAGAAGTACCTCAAAAGAGAGAGAGAGAGAGAGAGTTACAAGGAGTTACAAGGAAAAGAAGTACCTCAAAAGAGAGAGAGAGAGAGAGAGTTACAAGGAGTTACAAGGAAAAGAAGTACCTCAAAAGAGAGAGAGAGAGAGAGAGAGTTAATACCTAAATAATGCGGAACCCCAAAATAAAAACAAATTTGCATTTTTGAATACATAAAATGATGAAGGCGTTCGATAACAGTGAAAAAAAATGTTACAAAATTTTGAAAAACACTTTTAAGAAATTCGTAAATATTCCTTCGTGAAAATGGGATTAACCCATTAGTGCCGAGCGTCACTTTACTGATTTTGTTCTGGTTAACGCCAGACGATTATATACAGTCTCGGGAAAGACCTCTCGATACTAATGAGTTAAAGTAAGTTACTTCCATAAAATTGATGGAATTTAAAAAGGCTACTCATAACCTCGTGACCTCGTAGCAGTTCGTGCGTTGGTTTATCTTTACAAGAAGGTTAAACTGGTGACCCCGCCTCTAGTCCTGGCTTGGTAGAGGAGCGAGTTGCTTTCTTCAGCTCTCCATCGCACATAGCCAAGTACACCCGACTCATCTGGTACAATCCTGAGCCAGGTGTCCGAAAGATCGGTACCCAAAGGGAATTACATTAATTAAGTTAATTACATTACATTACAGTATAGATTCACAACTTTGTTTCAATAACTTGCAATGGTTATGAATTTTGTTTGGTTGTTTTAGGTAATCCGCTGTGGTAGCCTGGTTGTAAAAGTGCTTGGTTGTTAATCTGAAGGTCTTGGGTTCGAGTCTCGGCTCCGATTTCAGATTTCAGCTGTTAAGGTACTTCTTAGAGTCTCCCTTGGTGAGCTCGAGGTTTACGTCCGACAAAAAGCCCTCCGTTATGTGACCTTTTCGTCTCTGTTACTTCAGTATTTATTTCAGTACTTTTAAAATAAACCAACCAACGAAACTACTGTCCGATGTCATCCTCAACCCGTCTGTTGATATACAGGGTGTCCCATAAGTTAGGTCTCATAAGAAAATTTATTTTAAATTAAATTTACAAATGTAATACATTAGGATGAAACAAATGTTCAAATTGATGTCTTATTTTGGGACCTATTATTTCTTGGTTGCAGGTAGAATAACAAGCAATGGCTAACGTGAAAGTGAGTTACACTCCTGAGGAAAAGGCGGAGGAATTTACTTTGGTAAATTTAATTTAAAATAAATTTTCCTACGAGACCGGACTTATGGAACACCCTGTATATA
>JAJOZX010000396.1:312500-485000 GCA_023014485.1 Bathynomus jamesi | reverse complement strand
CCAGAAAACGCATTTCAAGTACAACATTAACTGTTTTCTGGCGTTTTTTACTTTTGACGCTTAGCTACTTCTTCCTAGGAAGGCCTCACTCAGAATTACAATAATTGCAATAGCATAAAATTATAAAAATACATTCTGACATGATTCTAAACCAATTAATACTTATTATAAGACTTACTGATTATAAGAATTACTTTGTGGTTCGGAACCCACGTAAAATTGTAGGTCCTTTCCGCCACCACGGAGGACATGCACAATACACAATTACGAATACAGTTAGGTAGACCAGCCATGAGTGAATCCTAGGGTCTTTGTTGGTCTGAAACATTATAACATTATAACATTTCGATGGATTTTTGATCAAAGGAAGTGACCATTCATTACTGGTATTGTATGTTGCAGTCAATCTGTGAAACCAGTCATTTCACGTAATGCCTAAAAATTTCAGGCATTAAGCGTAATTCGAGTAAACCAGTTATGACTTCGTGAAAGTTAGATTAAATTAGGATGGTTAGGTTAGATTAGGTTAGGTTGGTTAGGTTGTTATTACCATACGGCGTAATTATTAAGCCAATGGTAATCCATCTTTTGCAACGATTCAAATCATTGTTATTCATACTTATTCTTCATAGTTTACACTTACTGTAAGTTAGATGTACAGTAGACGCCGGATTTAGTGTCCCCGGATATTGATAGTGTCTTAAAAGTAGGAAACAGTTACTTTTACATGGCAATTGCTATGGATAGAGTCTCTCTGATTACGCTTATAGTGTCTCTTTTCAGCTCGTATAGGCTACTTGGCAGCTCTAGTTTACACTTGTATTTGTGATGCCGTGCTGTTTACAGGCTTACTAGATGACCATGGAAGGAAACTGTCTTGTTTTAATGTAAAATGAACATAGTTTTAATGTTTCAGTTGAATTGTAAAAACAATTTTAATGAGAAATTGCATAATAAAGGTGTTTATGTTTTAAATATATTGATATACAGTACATATTCACTATCTGTAACCTTGCAACCCTCGAGAGACCAAACTGTGGATATAGTGTCTCATAGGATATAGTGTCCTTTCGGCTTAGCACCGAGTGGGACACTATAAACGGCGTCTACTGTATCACTATCTTGCTGAATACTGCCAAAAACTTCAGAGTTCACATCAGGTCTGAAGTGTTTGTTAGAAACGAATTGTAGGCCCGTGAGACTGAGAATACACTTTGAGTTATGGATTAAATCATAATTCAATGAATGGTCCTGCCATTCTTGACAATAGTTTCGT
Organism: Bathynomus jamesi; assembly: GCA_023014485.1. NCBI lineage: Eukaryota > Metazoa > Arthropoda > Malacostraca > Isopoda > Cirolanidae > Bathynomus > Bathynomus jamesi. The sequence continues at coordinate 483,724 of JAJOZX010000396.1, read as the reverse complement.
AAAATGTACTGTACGTACAGTCTTCATTAACATTAATTTCCGTTCCTAATATCCTTTCAACTAGCAGTGAAATTTACGTGAAATTTAAAATATAAATGGGCGAGGTTGAAAAGAAACTCGTGGGAATTTCATTAATCTCTGAGCAAGCATTTTCTTAAAATTAATAATAATATTTGAGGGTGATTAACCTTTCTCTTAACAGCAAAGGTCATGTGACAGAGGGAACCTACAGCTTTACGTGGGATCGGAACCACGGGTCGCTGTATTATCTGAAAATAGAGGACGGTCACACGTTCAGCTACTGATCAGCATCAACGATGAACCTCGCTAATGTTATGAGAAAAAGTGTTAATGATTAATCACGTAGGCCAGAAACCGGCACAGCCCAGTTTTACCCAGTGTGCAATGGGTGCTGTCGGGAAGCAACATTGCAACGTGCCATGACGCAGCCCTTTCATTTAAAAAAAAAAAGCGTTTGAAGGTTGTATAGCGAGGGGGGGGGGGTTCTGGTCACGTAATATTTTCTTTATCATTTGATACGAGTCGTGATAAATGCAATAAAGCTCATGAATGATTGCACATTTTATTTTAACATGTTTTTTACCATTTTATTTGGGCAAAAGACCAAAATCTTTAAATTATCTTACATTATATTACATGCAACTATTTTTGATCTGTTAAAGCAGCTATACATCTTGATGTAATTATTATTATTATCATCATACTGTATTACTTTCTCTTTCATACACACACACTCTCTCTCTCTCTCTCTCTCTCTCTCTCTCTCTCTCTCTCTCTCTCTCTCCATTGCAATCGCTTTGTATGGTTGTGGCTGGAGAATATGTTTTCTACCTACATATAACAAACCTTTTGCATAACTGGCAACATTACATTTCAGGCATCATTTTGGTGCAGATGACATACAGTATTGGGTATCATGCCTAAATTGAGGGAGCTCTCGAATGACCAACGCAGTGCCAGTGTTAATGCTCGTACTTCTTGGGAGAGGTACAAGAAGATATTGTCGAATTATGGAATCCATGTGTCAACTGTTCGTCAAATTAGTTATAAATGGAGGGACGTAAAGACGACAACAACGGTGTCCAGGAGTGGTCGACCACAGAAGATCTCAATTAGGATGTTTACAAGACTCATTCGTGAGGTTAGTAGTAATGCAAGAGTGACATCTAAAGACCTTCAAGGATCTTTGGCAAGCACCAACACACACGTTCTTCGTTTCACAATATGAAAAAGTCTGAACCGATTAGGACATTATGGGCTGGTGGCAAGACGAAAGCCACTGTTGTATGTTGAAGAAACACAAATCGACAAATGAAACTTCTCTAGGGCTCACCTGGACGATATCCCTACTACCTAGGAAAAGGTACTACTTTGGACGGATGAGATAAAGATAGAGATGATGTTCAGCCATAACGACAAACGTTATGTATGGCGCGTACTGAATACAACCTTCGAAGATAAGAACGTAGTGTTTACAGTAGAGTACTGTGGAGGGAGCCTTATGGTTTGGGGCTGTTTTGCCGCTTCAGAGACTGGCAGACTTGCCGTCATCGACGGAAAGATGGGTTCGATACAGTATCAGCCGATCTTGGAAGAAAATGTTGCTCCATCCGTTCATGATCTGCCTGTTGGCCTTGGCTGGGTACTACAACTCGATAATAACCCAATACATACAAGTAATTCAACCAAGACCTGGTTAATGGAAAAGAACTAGCGTGATCATGGGTGGCCAAGCCAAAGTCCCGACCTCAATCCGACCGAGATGCTTTGGAAAGACCTGAAGTGAGCCGTACACGCCAGAAAATCATTAAACATTACGCAGTTGACCACAGGAGAGTGGTCAAAAATCCTTCGAACGCGATGTCAACCTCTAATTCGTGATTACAGGAAACGTCTTCTTACTGTTATTGCAGCAAAGGGAGGTACTGCTGAGTATTAATTTGGCAAACTTTTGGTTTACCTGTTTTCATATGTTACCATTAATGAATTCTTTTGTTAGATGCAGGTAGCCTACATTAAACACTATTAACGTTAAATGTTTCTTTATTTTAACCACAAATACAGGGTTAAACATGCATTAATGAACAGGGTTCACTTACTTTTACACACAACTATATACAGGGTGGCGCAAAAATCGCGCATCATAGGAATTTTCAGTGTTGACTATATATTTTTTCTTTTAGGTTGGGGTCTATTGTTAATTTCGCAGCCATCCCCTACCTAAAAGAAAGAAAATAATATATTATAGTCAACATTGAAAATTCCTATGATGCGCGACTTCTGCGCCACCCTGTACATATTAGAATCTCCATGGTAGCATGTCCTTTGGCCGCATGCTGTGTTTAAACTCTTGCGGACATCGAATTCATAATATCTGTACGATGGTCTGGTCCAGAGTTTGTCAGATGGGGAGAAATTTCTGACGCAGCTCCTATGCATCAGTCGGCAGAGATCGCCTTTTTCGCAGCTCCCGATCCATTTGTTCTCATGCAGACGTGTTTGATGGTGTTAATGACAGGACTCAGTCGTACCCAGGGAAGTACTTGTATCATATTCTTTTTCTTCCATGCTAATGGTCTGGTAGGACCTATAAAAACCATCTTCCGTCAAGGAAGAGCGTAAAGAAATTGAAAGCTATTGTTTACAAATGCAGATATATATTGTAAGTTGGTGGAAATGCACTCCGAGGAATTGAATTCCATAGAGCGCATGCGCATGGTATGAAAGAGATTTCATAAAGGTGTGTCCCGCAGTGTGGTATTTGTACTGAGAGGGCATGCGTGCTCCCAGAGGCCCTGATGAGTCTGGCGTAAGTGTGGGAATGGAATAATTGAACTAAGCTCCTTGGGACATTGATTATTCAAATTGGTACTTTCCTGTTATCCCGGACCCCAGACTTTTTGCCAGTTGCCAGACTTCAATTTTGACACAGAATATTTTCGTTAAAACTAACGAAAATGTCACGACTTAACCTAACCAATTATCAAGGGCGTACAGTTTACCTAACCGGGCATTCAATTAACCTAATTAGTTGGGAAGGTTAGGTTAAGTCGTGATATTTTCGTTAGTTTTAACGACGATATTCTCTGTCAAAATTGAAGTCTGGCAACTGGAAAAAAGTCTGGGGTCCGGGATAACAGGAAAGTACCTTAAAATTATATAAAAAAAGAGAGGGTAGAAATATTTCTACGTGGTGAAGTCAGGGACTTTATTTGTAATCAGTCTGTTAATAATAATTTTTATGGCTCTATTTTGAATGATGGTTTAGGGCCACCGTACCACACCCAACCCAAATATGAAAGCAATATTCCATCTGGGAGTGCACACAGCTTTTGTAAATGATGACTATCTGCCAGGGCCGGATTAAGACCTTTAGAGGCCCTAAGCACTTAAAAGATTTTGGTGCCCCATATATATGTAATTCAAAATATCAAAAATAAACCATAAAATAAAATTTTATTTTTTGAAATGAAACAAAATTTACAGTAAGATGGAAAATAATGTTTATTTTTGTATACTTCCACTTCATTTATATTTGAAAAGTTTTCTCCTACTTTTTTTAATTGCAAAGTCTTTGATCAGATCCTCAAAACTAATCTTACGTAACACATCTGCTTCTATACTTAGTAGAGATAAGGCATCCAGCCTGCCTTGTTGCATAGTTGTTCTGTTGGTATTTTTAATATACTTCAACTGAGAAAATGAACGCTCAGCTGAGCAATTTGTGACCATTAATGTTAAAAATATACGAAAGGCAATTTCTACATTTGGGAAGGCACACTCAATATTGTCTTCTACAATTATTTTATAAAGTTCAGCATGACTGAATCTTGTTTTACATTTTTTTTTGCACTGAAAATTTCTGTGGTGCCCCCCTTCCCTTGATGCCCTAAGCACGGGCTTATTTTGCTTAATGGTTAATCCGGCCCTGCTATCTGCTCATTGATGAAGTAATCCTGCCCTATGGAGAAGACCAAGCTTTACGGATGCGGCTTTAGCTATTAATTTAATATATTTGGTCCAAGTTAGAATCCAGGTAAAGACCTAGTATCTCAATGCAGGGAGAAATAGGTATTGAGGGATTACTGAAAATAATATTTGAAGGCGGATGATTGTCTGTTGCTAAATATAATATATTTAGTTTTGGATGCATTGAAAAAGGCCATATTATTCATTTTTCACTCAGAGACAGTTCAAAGATCTGAGTTTAATGAAGCAGAAGTAAGCTGGTTGTAGATTGAAAATTTGGTTTGGAGAAAGGGAGGTTTGAGTTCGAATGAGCTATGGAGAGCTGAGTCATCAGCATAAGAATGAATAGGGTTGGCAGTGACAGAAAGGATGTCATTTATACAAATCAAGAATAGTGTTGGAATCAGCGCAGATCCTTGGGGTACACCCACTTTTAGTGGAAAAAATCGGAGTGTAGGTCATCCAATACAGTCCTTATTCTACAGTCAGATAGAAAAGAGGATAAAATGGGATAAGAGGGGATAGACCATAGGAATGTAACTTGGAAAGAATTGCTTGGTGCCAAACTCTATCGAAAGATTTTGGATATGTTTAAGCAATAGTATGAGAGTCATCATGTCTGTCTATTACTTAATGAATATTATATGTGACGAAAGAAAGCAGATCGGCAGTAGAACAACCATGACGGAAGCCATGCTACTGATTTGAAATCAGTTTATTATTTTCAAGGTGTTTTGTGATGTGATTGTTAACTATTTTATCGAATGATTTTCCTACAACAGAGATGAGTGGGATTGGTCTGTAGTTAGAAGGATCTGAGAGGTTTTACCTCTTAGAGATTGGGTGAATGTTGGTAGATTTCCAAGAGGAAAGAAGTGTAGAAGAATGGAGGGAAAGGCGAAAGAATTTGGATAGAACAGGACGAAGTTCGGGGGAGCATTTCCTGAGGATAACAGGCGAAGTACCCCGTCCTGATAAAGGGCTTTATCGATCCTAAGTTTATCATCGCTTAGGACGCTCCTGTTTTTTTTAATACAAGGTCTAAACCCATTAATATACTGCACAGTATTGCCAACTATTTGCACATAATAACAGGTGGTTAATCAAACTGTCCGTGGTTGCACTATGATTACTGAAACTATATTACAGCGAGCTCGTCACTGCACTTTGTGCTTTAATACCCCCAAATAGTGCCTTTGTCCCTTAAAAGCAAGCTATATGAATAGCTAATACAGAATTCCATGCTGAATTTTTTTCATCTTTTGAGTAGTTAAGATTTAAGACATAATTAAAGTGGTCCATTCAGTGTTAAAACATAATTAAAGTGGTCCATTCGGTGCTAAGCCATAATTAAAGTGGTCCATTCGGTGCTAAGCCATAATTAAAGTGGTTCATTCGGTGTTAAGCCATAATTAAAGTGGTTCATTCGGTGCTAAGCCATAATTAAAGTGGTCCATTCGGGGCTAAGCCATAATTAAAGTGGTCCATTCGGTGCTAAGCCATAATTAAAGTGGTTCATTCGGTGTTAAGGCACAATTAAAGTGGTTCATTCGGTGTTAAGACATAATTGAAGTGGTTCATTCGGTATTAAACCACAATTAAAGTGGTCCATTCGGTGCTAAGCCATAATTAAAGTGGTCCATTCGGTGTTAAGACATAACTAAAGTGGTCCATTCGGTGTTTGTGTGATTGCAAAGTTTTATATTTGGTTTTTTATTTTCATTTTACGAAACAAGGCACTCTTAAAGACATTTTGATGGCACATAATTTTTGGTCATCCTCTATATTATAGGTTAGTAGTAATAATAATAATAATAATAATAATAATAATAATACTAATAAGCATAAAAAATTAGGGTTCCTCCCACCAGATTTGGAAGGATTGTCTGAAAGGTGCTTCGTCAATGACAGATACATTTGTTAACGTAGCGACTTCCTTTGAACACATTTGAATCAGTCATCGGCATAAATCTCGTACACCAAATTTCGGATCGGTGCAGTGGTTCCGAGGATAATTCCTTATTATTATTTTTTTGTGTGACGCGGGAGGGGGTGGGAGGGGGCCAGAATAAAAATATAATAATAATAATAATAATTCAAATTTAACTGTGGGCCCTTAAAGGCCAAAATTGATAAAACAAAATAACACACACACACACACACACACACGAGTGTGTATATATGTGTATATATATATATATATATATATATATATATATATATATATATATCCCCGCAAGGGGGTTCTAAGCTCGTGCTCTTGAGTGCTCTTTGTGCTCGTTTGTACGTGCTTGTTCCAGGAGGTTTCACGTGCGCCCTCCCGGCCCTAGCACCCAAGGATGATGGGGCTCGACCTCGCAGTCCTTGTCATCCTTGGTTTTTTTCCTCTTCGACTGTCCCCTCCACCCTTTCTTTTTCCTCTGTCTTTCCTCTCACTTTTTCTTTGTTTTTTCCGCCGAGATATGCCCTTTTAAATAGAGGCGAATCGGTTCTTCCCGAACTTAAAAAAAAAAAAAAAATATATATATATATATATATATAAAACCTTGTTTAACCTTGGTTTTGCTTCCGCCCAAGTTGTTCATTCTGACGAAGGTCAAGTTTGTCACTCCACCTTAGACCTACAGTTTAACGTGCAATCCGAACCACGCCCCACCAGCAGCCCAGCGTCTTAACTACTAGGCTACCCAGAGTTTATATATATATATATATATATATATATATAATATATATATATTATATAAACACACGCAAGACTGCTGCTGAACATCACATGAACGAGACAAACAACACAAGAACGACAACAACAAAACAACAACAACAACAACAATGGAATTCCTACCCAATACCTCGAAGTAAAAACAATTTGGGTATAACCATTCTGGAGTATCCTTAATTTAAAATTCAGGAACACCGAATGGGCAAGTTATACAAGTTATATGGTCAGGTCAGTGACCCCTGAAAAGGGTTGGTAGCGTCTACTATCTTTCACTTCCTCTCTGAAGGACCGAGAAAAGGCTCGCTTCGCTCGGGGCTTCTTTCTAAACCTGAAATTATGGACGGAGAGGTCTGACGCTAAATACGATTTGTTCTCCGATATTTTACCGACTCATTCCGTTTGTATGAACGTATATATATATATATATATATATATATATATATATATATATATATATATATTATTTGCATAATAGAAAATGTGCGTACTTATGTGTTTATTTCCATATATATGGTACCCTCGTGTTAGCTACGTAGAACTGCGTTAAGTGCTGTTCATTAGCTCGAGTGCAGGGGGTTAATACGTAAAAACGCTTCTTGGCGTAAAAGCTCTAGTGTTTCCCTCGGGTGATGAAATATACGTCAGGTTGCCAGGTTGTATTAACTTTTATCCTGTTGTATCCTCATGGTCAGCACCCACAACTCCAGTCAGAGGTCCCGGGTTCAAATCCTGGTGGTGGATATGTGTGTGTGTGTGTGTGTGTGTGTGTGTGTAAAAGGTAAATAAAAAAGTTGTAAAAAATCAAAAGACAAAATTAATCAAGGAATAAGAATAAAGTAATGGAAAATATTGGTGTCCATGTTAAGCGAAGCTACAGACAAACATTTTTATATTATGAAGCTCATAGTTTACATGACTTTTGGCTGGACTGTTGAATTGCCTCGATAATTGGATTAGCTGGGTTTAGAATTCTTTGTATTTGACTGTACTGGGCACGTCTTGTTACCTCCAGAGTCTCAAGATACTGTGGTTAGCAAATACTTTCGAAAGTAGGCATCTTGGAGGTAACTTATGCAGTAATCTGAGATATCTTTTATGAAGTTAATTAAGGGTTCTGCCAGAACCTTTTTCATGATTACCTTTTTTTTGTAATTAATTACCTTTTTGTAATTATTAATTGTATTATTAATGTAAAACGTATGAAAGGGCGTATCTTTAGCTTCGCTTGCATATGGAATCTGAAGTTCCTTAAGATAATTACGTTTTAAATGCAAAAAACTTTACTTTTCTACGTGGAAGTCAAAATATGATAATAAAAACCTACTCTAATAGACAGGGTTTATTTCCACAACAGTTTCGATGCCCACTGGCACCATAATTACGTTTGCTTTAGCGCATAAACTTCGATATTGTTTCTTTATATCTAAGTCACACAAGGTGATAACTTGACCCAAAATGTTTAAATCTTTGTACTTGCTCTTTTGGTTCATTTCTCATTTTTGGGGTCAATCCCAGAATAGGCACCTGATGTACCTCAATCCCAGATGAAGCACCTGCGTTCAACCTCAATCCCAGAATAGGCACCTTGCAAGGAATTAAATAAAAAAAACCTGATGATTACAAAAATTTATTGTTTATACAAAGTTTATTACAATGTAATAAAGGCAAAGTTATAAAAAGGTTTAAAGTGGTTTAATGAATAAAGAAAAATTTTAGATATTATAAATTCCTGCAATATGAGCCCGAATGTTTCTGAATCAATCTGAAGCAAATCTATCTTGCCACATAAATTGGTATAGATATAGGTTAGTTAGGTTAGGTTGGTTAGGGTTGATTTTTCAAATATTGAAAAACAATGAAATTATATCTCTAAAAACTGTTTATATTTTTTCTCCTCAATCCCAGATTAAGCACCTGTGTTTTGCCTCAATCCCAGATTAAGCACCTAAAATGATTTCAGGTGCCTATTCTGGATTGATCCCATTTTTGAAAACTAGTATGAGCAGTAGTGGTTCCCAACCTAGGGTAAATTAACCCACTGGGTAATGATAATCTAATGATTGGGGTAATGGAACTTGATTAGAATTGGATTTTGGGCTAACCCTTCAAAAAAAGGTTGGGAACCACTGGATTAGAGGTTTGGGGTGAAACTGCAAACCTTAGTTTAAGTAATATTAAAATTAAAATATGATCCTGTGAATATAATTTGCAAGTTCAAGAAGACAATTCGAGCTTTTAATTAACCTTTCGGCCTGATTCATATTTAAATTTAAAAAATATATATTTTTACCTTTTTTTAACCTTTTTTAAACCTTTTTTTTTACCTTTTACCATAAGGACTAAAATCGCGTAAATTTATGGTCGCCTTTTCCACCATAAGGCATGAAAGGGTTTCACTGAAAGGTTATTAATACCATATCATCGGTACAGACTAAGTTACTAATCTTTCCTCTTATCTAATACAACATCCAACATTTGCCTCATTAAGTGAAGTAATTAATGCCATCAATATACGCTTTAAACAGTAGAGGAGAGAGCAAGGAACCTTGCCTCATTCCGCAGGAGGAGCCAAAAACACCTTATCTAATTGTAAAAGATTGGTGGGTGTACCAAAATTCAGTATATTTAATAATACACTGAGAACTTCCTGTCTCTAATTTTTAAATAATATATATAATATATATATATATATATATATATATATATATATATATATATATATATATATATATATATATATATATCTCTATATATATTAGTTGCAAAAAATGGTTTTTACTAGCTTTATTTTTACCCTATACAGGTTGGTTCAAAAGTCTTGCCTTATGGTGAGCATTGATATTTTGGACCCCTGTATAATGGAGAATCCGACTGATTGGAATAAGATCTCTCTCTCTCTCTCTCTCTCTCTCTCTCTCTCTTTGTATTCAACTATTCTGTGTGTGTGTGTGTGTGTGTGTGTGGTGTGTGTGTGTGTGTGGGACCCAAAAAAGCGCTACTAGAATCCTGAAACTGCATTCTGAATTTATTGACTTGTATTACAATTGTATTCCTATAGCTAAATCTTATTGCATGAGAATGTCTTTATCCTGATAGGTTAATGTACATCTGAGACACGTCAGTTTATGTTCCGACTTATGACTAACTTCCTTGTCACGAAAATTGTTCGTGAGGTGATGATGACGGCTTAGTTTACTCTCATTTTTTCTATTAATTAGAATTTGTAGCCTCGAAAAGGTGACATGTTACTTCATGTTTAAAGTATTGATTATTTATTTATTTATTTATTTTTTTTAATATTTTTAAATATTATAATTACCAACATACACGACTAATATTTAATTAAAGATTGAATTAATTTAAGTTCTTTCATGCAAGAATTTATTCATATACAAATTGACATTTATAGTACAGGGTGTCCACAATGTCTTGTCATTCAGTAAAATACTAATTTATTTTCGGGTTTTTTTTTTTTTAGATCCATTTATCATTAGATGGCCTGCCAGTTCTTGGTTTATCGTTTACATAAGTTCCTCTTGCGAACAGTTTCTTTTCCCATCTCAACAGAGTCCTTTTTGGAGGAGCTGCACAAAGAATCGGTCATGGAAAGTCTGCACGAATTTTCAATGGTTTTGGCCATTATGTGGTCGTTCATGGACCAGGTACTAACCAATATGTGTTGTTCAATCGTATAGTTGCTGCTATCACGCATTTGAATTTGGTCTGAAAAAGAAAATGAAAAGCAGTTAGTATTTTACTCGGGTAACAAGACATTGTGGACACCCTGTATGGTGTGTTTGTTCCTTAACTACATACGTCTTTCATGATGACATAAAATAGGTTACAATACTCGAATTTCAGTTCTATTCGACTAAAATTCTACAAATAGGTTAAAAGATTGGTTAAAAGATTGGTTAAAAGGTTGCTTCGGTGTAGTGGTTAGCGTCGCTGACTACGAATCCATCGGCCCGGGATCGAGACCCGGGACGGCAGCCGGCGCGCAGCAAAACCAGCTGTTCATCCTTCCACCAAAAAGAAAGTGGTTGGTAGATAATGGGTAACCTGGGTGGCGTAGTGGTTAAGACGCTGTGCTGGGTTGCTGGTGGGGCGTGGTTCGGATTCCACGTTAAAACTGTAGGTCTAAGGTGGAGTGAAAAGCTTGACCTTCGTCAGAATGAACAATTCAGGCGGAAGCTAACCAAAGGTATTATAATACCAAGGTTTGTTTGTCTGTGAGAATAAAAACTTTTATAAATTTCTGGTTGGTTTGTCAACTCAAGAATATTTCTATTAACAATGTTGCTAGAGTGAAACAAAATTGAAGCACTGGAATAATGCTTCAGTTTTATTTCACTCTAGCAACATTGTTAATAGAAATATTTTGAGTCTGCCATTATCCAACTTACAAATAACTTCAACATAAGCAAAGGTCTTTTTCAACTCGATCTGTTTTTGAATTCCTTCAGAACAGATTTAGATAATAAGGGTAGAACGCTAAATCTTTGGTAAACTTGTATGCTACTCTAATAACTTTTTTTTCAATTTATTTATATACATCGAACTTAAACAAGAAGGGCAGAGTGCTAAAACCGGGCAGATTTATAGTATAAATTTGTACTTTTTTTTTTAATTATAATTAAAAAAAAAAGTACAAATTTATAATTATCTATAACATTGGTTGGAAACAATTCATTTGATCTTGTGCTAAAAATCGGTAGTTTTTCCTTACAAATTTGTATGCTCCTCCCACAATCCTTTAATGTTTAATTTTATTTTTACCTCTCCGTTTATTGTATATACTGTATATATATTTTTTTTTTCTGTAACCTATATATAGGCTGTAACTCTTTATGTACTTCAGTGTTCTGAGGATGTCATTAGACGAAAGCGCTTGAGCACCATTTGTGTTTCCTTTCCTTCGTGGTTTTATTCATCATAAATATTTTTCACGTGTTACTTTCGTGAAATAATTGTCATATATATATATATATATATATATATATATATATATACACTACAGTTCAATGTAATTCAATGCCCAAAACCACCCTACATCTACATATTTAAACTTTGAGAAACGTGACATCACAAATGAATTAAGAGGTCAAACTCTTCAACCAATTGATACAGAAGAATGTCAAAGCACTTAATTAAGAAGTGTGAATTCAATTATTAATTAAGAGGTGACGTCATGTACAAATAATGGAAATTACTTAATTGCACACAATTGACGTATATTTAAGGGGTCGTAATAATGAATGAAGATGATTTAAGGGTTACCTTGGATAGGATAAGAGCTACGCGCTACGGGAGTTGTACAGTTTCGATCATGTATTTCAAACCTGTTAACCTTGGTTTTGCTTCCGCCCGAATTGTACATTCTGACGAAGGTCAAGTTTGTCACTTCACCTTAGACCTACAGTTTAACGTGGAATCTGAACCACGCCAGTCAGAAATTACAAAGTCCTCGCCCGGGCTTGATCTCACGACCTCCGATTAGCAACCCAGCGTCTTAACCACTAGGTTCCCCAGGGTACCCATTTATGTACCAACCAATTTTTTATTGTGTACAAGGGAAATATCTGGGGTTTGTGCGTGTCGAATGCCGTCACTGGGTCTCGATCCCGGGGCCGATGGATTCGTAGTCAGCGATGTTAACAGTACACCACCGAGGCGAGCAGCTAGAAATATTTGTAATGCGACAACTGTGTATTTCAGGTTGTTTATTAACCGTCTTCGTAATGGCAAAAGTCATGTGACCTACGTAAAATCTTGAGCCGCTGTCCACCAAGGAAGATCCACAGAATCACTTTAATCGTTGAAATTGAGGTCCCGGCTGGGAGCCGAACCCAGAAATTGAATTGAATAAACTTTATTGATAAAATAAATACAATTTTTAAATTTTTGTTTCTGTTTTAAAACAAATAATTGCAAATTTGACTATATTTTATTTAATTTGGCTCTCAAGCTTTAGGCTTTACTGGTTCTTAAGCTTTAGGCTTTACTGGGCTCTAATTAAAAATAAAACAGATAATAATGATAACTATTATTATTATTATTATTATTATTATTATAGATATAAAACAAATACAGGTCTTTATTGAGGGTATGATACCAATACTACACAAAGAAATCAATATTAGACATGAGAGATGAATAATAACAAGAAGGTACATTTAATCCTAGATTACACGCGAGAAATGAGCAAGTAATAGAGTAATGTACATTTAATCCTAGATTAGACACGAGAAATGAGCAAGTAATAGAGTAATGTACATTTAATCCTAGATTAGACACGAGAAATGAGCAAGTAATAGAGTAATGTACATTTAATCCTAGATTAGACACGAGAAATGAGCAAGTAATAGAGTAATGTACATTTAATCCTAGATTAGACACGAGAAATGAGCAAGTAATAGAGTAATATACATTTAATCCTAGATTACACACGAGAAATGAGCAAGTAATAGAGTAATATACATTTAAAACTAGATTAGACACGAGAAATGAGCAAGTAATAGAGTAATATACATTTAATCCTAGATTTTTATTAGTATGCCATTATTAATCGACATTTTAACTTGGTTTTAACAAATTTACATTCACAATATTTTTTATATCAGCATTTAAATCATTCCATAGTTTCAATCCAATCAAAATGGGTAGTAATTTTTGATATGAAGACAATCTAAATTGAGGATTAACGTGCTTTGATCTATTTCTGGTCTGATACGAGTGGATTTGTTGATAAATTACCAAATATTTATTGACCCGTTGTAAGTTAATGATTTTGTTCTTACACTCGTAAATACAAATAAAATGTATCAGTTTGATTACATCATTAAGCTTTAGTAGTTTTAGCTCTTTAAATAATGCACTAGAATGATCAAGGAAATCAGCATCAGATAATAACCTTCTTTGCTCGTTGTTAGCGGAGGAGTTTCTCCAAACAACGGTGCAATATGTTATATAAGGAAGAAAAACAGCATGATACAGAGTTAATAAAACCTGTTTGGTTGGGGGGGGGGGTTACATTTCTAAGTTTAAACAGATTGGCATTTTACCCCTATAGAGTACTCTGGCAAGCTTTTATGCATATCTCTCTCTCTCTCTCTCTCTCTATATATATATATATTATATATATATATATATATATACACACACAGCACGGTGGTGTAGTGGTTTAGCGTCGCTAACTACAAATCCATCGGCCCCGGGATCGAGACCCGGTGACGGCCGCCGGCGCGCAGGAAAAACAGTGTTCATCCTTCCACACAATAAAGTGATTGGTAGATAAATGGGTACCATGGGTGGCCTAGACACTGGGCTGCTGGTGGGGCGTGGTTCGGATGCCACGTTAAACTGTAGGTCTAAGGTGTAGTGAAAAGCTTGACTTTCGTCAGAATAAACAATTCGGGCGGAAGCAAACCAAAGGTTACCAAAGGTGTGTGTCTATATATATATATATATATATATATATATATCAGAGAAAACCGCAACAAACACCTTGACTTAAACAATGCTTTAAAACTGCAGGTAACAGTCCAACATTGCTCCAACCTGACCCACGAGAAATGAAAGTTGCCCATGTCCTCACTACTATGCTTACTAAGGCGATTTCTTCGTCAGGAGCAATTCCCGCATATGCGTACATCCCTCCTGCAGAGAGGTGAGGACAAGGGTGACTTATTTCTTCCGCGCCAGGCTGGAACGCTGTTGAATTATGGTTATCTCACAGTTAATATATTATATATATATATATATATATATATATATATATATATATATACAGAGAGAGAGAGAGAGAGAGAGAGAGAGAGAGAGAGAGAGAGAGAGAGAGAGAGAGAGAGAGAGAGATACTGAAGTAAACGTGTTGGCATGCAGGTAGCAATTTCTTCTTCAGTACGACATAGTCCAAACTATCACTATCTATTATACATACTTTGCGCTAAACATCATAAATCACCTGATACCCGAATTGTACTTATATTTGGGCATACATACCCATTTTAAATACCCATTATTCACACAATAGCACGGATGAGGAACGTCAATTAATTATCATAATGATCTTCGTCGTGTGAAAATGACTTTTCTCACGTCAAAGTTATTTTAAATTCATATATATATATATATATATATATATATATATATGATGCAAATCCACAAGGGTTTATATACAGGGTGATTAAAAAAAATATATTAGCACTTATATGGGTTTTTCTGTTACAGGGATTTGAAAATTGAAGAGTACAGAATAAGCCTTTCATACATACATAGATATCCGTGGACAGCAAGTAAAGACTGTATAAAGCACTGTTTGCATCACAAAAAAATGTTTACAAATAAGTTTGAAATAAAAAATAAAACCCCATGTTTTAATTTTTTTCTGAATCACCCTGTATATATATATATATATATATATATATATATATATATATAATATATATATAAAAAACCCAAAATACTTCTACACGTTTGCGAAAAGGAAAATGCAGTGTAAGGAGAGTATTGGTCCGTTGATAGACGAGGAGGCCAAATACACAAATGACCCGAAAAAAATACGCGAACTGCTTAGGGAACAATTTAACTCTGTGTTTAACATCCCTAAGTCCGAGATGGAAGTAGAAAACCCAGACAAATTTTTCGACATAGATACAAATCAGCCAAGAACAAATTCCGGCACAAACCTATTAATGGACTTCGAGTTCACGGAAGGAGATGTAATTAAGGCTTTATCACAGATGCGAGACAATTCAGCGCCAGGGCCAGACACATGGAGTGCCACGTTTCTAAAAAAATGTAAAGAGAGTATTGCCAAACTACTATACTTACTATGGAGGAAATCACTCGACACAGGACAAATTCCACTCCCCTTAAAGAACGCGAACATTGCCCCCCCCTACTTAAAGGTGGTAACAGAGCAATGCCCAAAAATTATCGGCCAGTGGCTCTCACCTCACACCTTATAAAGTGTTTTGAACGTATAAGTAGAGGCAAAACTACCTACTACCTACAAGAAAAAGATTTGTACAACCCAAATTAACATGGCTTCAGTGCTGGAAGCCATCACAGCTACTAGACCACCAGGAGAAAATATTGAAAACATTGTGTCGAGGACAAAACATAGCTGTAATATATACTGACTTTGCTAAAGCCTTCGATAAATGTGACCGTGGAATCATAGCACACAACCTTAAGAAATACAGGAATTACTGGGAAGCTAGGAAGATGGATATTTAATTTCTTTGATGCAGTTCGCAGTTCGACCGTCACAAATATAGATATAGATAAATAGGCATTATACTTATGATTGTACACATTCTTAGCTTTCAGCTTATTGCTTAGGCATTAGGCTTAATGTCGTATTTCGCTTATTGCCGCTACCATATATAAGAGTTACATCAAACAGTGTCTATGATTTTTATTGCAATTTTGCTCTCTTGCGCTTAAAACATATTTAAATTTAAGGAGAATAAGACAAAATATTTATATTTAACATTAATTTATAAATATGGTAAATTTTGAAGGAAAATTGAGCCCCTCCAAGGAACAAGTGGCTAAACGACAAAAGTAAAAAAAAAACGCCAGAAAACGCAGTAAAATTTTTACCAATTTGAAAGTGACATAACTTTTGAACTTCTGAACGCATTTCAACGAATTACCTTCAGAAGTTCATAAGTTATGTCACTTTCAAATTTGGTACAACTTTAACTGCGTTTTCTGGCTTTTATTTACGTTTGTCGCTTAGCCACTTCTTCCTGGAAGGGCCTCAATTAGTGTATTTTGATTTTTTTTTCTCAAAATTTTAATTCATTGACTGAAAATAAGCGAATGGGAAAAGTATTTTAAAGTAAAGCATAAAGCAAGCTTAAGGGCCAAATTAAATTAAATAAATAGTGCAGCTTCACAATTATTTATGTCATTGTAAACTGTAAGACCCATGTATTTATGTTATTATTAATAAAGGTTATGTAATTCATTTCAATTCAATTTTCTCTCCATGAACGTGTATATAACATTTTATATGGGTGAAACCCCCTAAATAATTATGGGCAACTCATCCAGCAACACTCTTTCAACCTAACTTAGCTTAAAGTAGCTTAACTGAGCACAACCAAAACCTAACCTAGCGAAGCCTAAGCGTGTCAATGTCTAGAATTTGGGGGTCATAGTTCATTCGACTTTGCTTAAAAATATTCTTATATTCTTCTTTTTCAACACAAACAAACTCTTTGACAATTGAACCCTCTGCAGAAATTCCTCCTTGTAGTACACCACAAGACAAATTATATAATACTCACTAAATCATTTGGATGTTAGAGAGGTAATGACATGAAAGTCGAATGTTTAGTAATGAATGATAGAGAGGTAATGACGTAAGATGTGAATGTTTAGTAATTCACATTTATGAAAACCTTCGATCTATCAGCTCTCACGATCAACCATGGAGAGAAAAAGTATTCGACATCCAACAGCGCAAGATATACGGGGAGGCATCAAAGGAATGAATGAAGTTGGATCATCACTGCAGGACGTAGTTCAACGGTTTGAAGTACATAAAAAAACCGGGTAACGTTGGATTACACGGTATAATATTGAAAGAAGCGTAGTTTCAAGGCCAAGATCCGGTCGTCCGCGTAAAGCAAACGAAGCCCAAGACCGAGACCAAGCTATTATAGGTAAAATGCTTTGATATATTTGAAAACATATCTACAGGGTGGGCCGTAAGTTTCCATACATAGGAAAATTTAAATACGTGCGTCGGTATTTGGATCAGCAGTTTCCGGATGCTTGGATTGGTCGGCGTGGTCCTGTGGAGTGGCCTCCCAGATCCCCAGATCTCACCCCCCTTGATTTCTATCTTTGGGGGCACTTGAAGGCCATGGTGTATCAGGAAAAGATACGAGACATAAATCATCTAAAGGAACGTATCACCAACGCCATTACAAGCATAACGTCAACTGTGCTAATGCGTGTTCATCAACAGTGGGGAACACGTATTGAAATGTGTTTTCAAAACAATGGCAACCATGTAGAGCATATTATATAAATAAAAATGGTTGTCCATAAAAAAATGTTTATTTTTGTACATAACAGTTATAATGATGCCCGAGCAATTTTGGTATTTCACTTGTCATAATTCATAGTTAAAGGGGAGTGCAGAAAAACCCCATGAGTTTTGTTTAAAATAAAGCAGGGAAGCCGTGGATTACCAAAGAGATGCTTGGTAAATAGGAAAACAGACGAAAATGGAAGAATATCAACAAAAGACGATCGCCAACAGTGCCGACAAATAAATAATAAACTGAGGGGAGAAACTGATACAGCGGGAGAAAAGTAGCTACAAAATCAGTGCCAGAATCAGTGCCAGGAAATCGAGGATTTCGACAGAAGAAGAAGATGGGACTTGATGTACCATGAAGTAAAGGAAATTAATCATAAAAGATGGCGTGTCGTTGTTGTAGCAGAGGTAAAAACAAAACAGGAGAAAATTTACAAAAAAACAACCCAGAGGATATAAGGATAAGATGGACTAAGCATATTGGAGAACTTTGTGCCAGGGCATGAAACGCAACTGCCCCTCTATTAATCCCTGTTTTGCCTCTCTCACATACTGATTGAACTAACCTATAATACGACCACAGATAAACGGAGGGATATCGCGAACACATCCTTTAGGACAAAGCAGGTTCCTGAAATGTGATTTATCATGTCCAACGGTTTAAAACAGTAATGTACGACTCGAGACTGGTCTCAAGACCTTTTTTCTGGTTTTGGTCTCGGTCTCGGCCATGTACTAGACCACTAGAATGACCACTAGAATGACCACTAGAATGACCACTAGGGTGACCACTAAAATGACCACTAGGATGACCACTAGGATGACCACTAGAGTGACCACTAGAATGACCAGCCGTCTCGCATTTTCAACGTGTGTCCCGCGTTCTCCAAGAATCGAACACATCTGCAAAATTTCCAGCATTACAAGTTAACTGCAATTTTGGAGAAAAACTAAGTTTTTTTTTTTTAACGCATTTCCTCATATTTGGCGGTTGTTAAGATGTAATATGATGTAATGATAAGATGTAATATTCCAAATTGTACATCCTTACTACGAAAAACATTCGTAATTTGTACTCTCTGTGAACTGTTTTTCAACAATAAATACAGTATAATATATATGTGTGTGTGTGTGTGTGTGTTGTGTGTGTGTGTGTGTGTGTGTATTTTTCCGATGAGGTCCGCCATTAAATACGAAATTTCAAATAACTTTCAAGGTCAACAAGCACTTAACTCTTTAAAAGATGGTTTTAAAAGATAAATAAAACTGATGAAAAAAGGTAAAAAAAAAAAAGCCTTCAATCGTAAATAATTTTTAGCGAAATAAAAAATAACGAAGTTCTCGTTACGAAAATCCAGCTCCGTTTTTTATTATTATTATTTTAATGGGTAACAAATATTTATCATCAAATTTAACGTAAATTAAGTTTAATCTCGGTAGGGAGTTTTTTAACGCTTTTTCCATGAAATTTTAAGCAGTGAACCAACTGGGCACAAGCGGTAATTTACCGCAGATTAGTCGGCGATAGAACCATCATGATAATTGCGTAATAAAACGTATTATTACAAAAATTCCTTATTTATTTATTTATTTTTTGCATAATAAAAAAGTGCAAAATAAAAAATAAATTCCATCCTTATATTGTGATCTTGTGTGTATATATATATATATATATATATTATATATATATTACAGTTGCAGGGGCGGATCCAGCCTTCTGGGCTGACCGTCTTCCAAAATTTGAATAGTAAAAAATGCGTACGGAACTATTTTGTAAATCGTGAAATTTTCGCTAGCACCTTTTTGGCAGAAGTACATTTTCAAGCTGCTATAACATATTTTTAAATGAAATGAAAGATATAAAAATAAAACAATGGAAAATTATATCATATTTATCAAAATATTATATAATTAAAATTTATATATATATTATTTATTATATATTATTGAAATATCATATAATAAAAAAATTCACTGAAAATTCTGACCGTCTTCCAGAAGACGGTGGAAGACGGTCTAAATCCGCCCCTGAGTTGATTCTAAAGCCAAATAATTTCGAAAATTTGTAACAAATTCAGACTTCAAAGCCTAACGGAATCTTCGATGCTCTTTCGGTGGTAAACGCGTTATGACTTCAGTGTCAAGTTCATTGATGATTTCACGATCTTAAGGGGTATGTACCCTGGTGTACCCATCCGTTATCACTGCATACTTTACAACTGTCTGGTTTAGGTTTTAATACGATTCAGTGTTACAGGTCTATATATATATATAAAAAAAATGTATTACATTAACTCCAATAACTTGAGTATAAGAACAGAATTTTAGTTCGACTCCATTCACATGTAGGATTGGATTTGTACGTTAGTATTAACAAGTATTAACGTGGTTTTGGTCAACCTTGGTTTTTGCTTCCGCCCGAATTGTTCATTCTGACGAAGGGCAAGCTTGTCACTCCACCTTAGACCTACATTTTAACGCGCAATCCAAACCACGACCCACTAGGCTACCTATTTATCTACCAACCACTTTCTTTATTGTGTGGACGGATAAACAGCTGGGTTTTGCTGCGCGCCGCCTGCTGCCACCGGGTCTCGATCCCGGGGCCGATGGATTCGTAGTCAGTGATGCTAACCACTAACCACTACACCACCGAGGCGCATAACTACACTGATTAAAAAATTTAAACGTTCTCAAAGTTAACGTAAATTTATTTCATTCTTTTATCAAATTTAACACTTCTAATCGTGGTTTATCACTTACAGAGGAAAATCTCTCTGTATATACTCGTATAAAGCACTTTTTACAAAAGGAATTTGCTGTTAGTCTTTCGTGACTTGTATATTTTGTCATGTTTGTCAATACAAAATGCATCTTTAAACAAGCACATCTATTTTGAGTTGTTGAGTAAGATTTTAAAAACCCAGCTGGTCATCCTTCCACACAATAAAAGAAAGTGGTTGGTAGATAAATGGGTACCCTGTGTAGCCTAGTGGTTAAGACGCTAGGCTGCTGGTGGGGCGTGGTTCGGATTACACGTTAAATTGTAAGTCTAAGGTGGAGTGAAAAGCTTGACCTTCGTCAAAATGAACAATTCGGCCGGAAGCTAACCAAAGGTTAATTAAAGTTATTTCTTCTTAAACAGACAGCCTCGTAGGGACCACCGGGTCTGTTGTTGTTTGATGTCCTTTACCATCAGTTTAATCCCTAAATTGGATCTTGTACCCTATTGTGAGGTTTAACTAACATACCCACTTCATCAAAAAGATGGAAAGAAAAATGCCCTTTCCTGAATATCGAACCAAGAACCTTTCAAGCGTAAAGTTTATACCACTGAGCCACGACTGCTCTAATAAAAATAGGACTAGCTCGTGGTCACGTCACAACACTACTTCCTATTAGATAAGCGAAGTTAAGCGACGTTGAGCTTGTTCAGTCTTTGGATAGGTGATCGTCCTCCGCGTTCAGATGTAACGACCCGTGGTTTGGATGATCCCACGTAAAGCTGTAAATCTCCTTCATCCCATATGACCTTCGCCGTTAAGAAGGAGGTTAAACAACAACAACAATAATAATAATAAAAACATTTTTCAAAAGTTACGTGAAAATATGGTGGAGTAACTGACCAACCAACCAACCAACCAATAACCAACAAACCAACCAACCAATCTGAATGATCTTCATTTCTATACATTTATAAGTTCATTACCGGAGAAATACAGTCATTACAAGGTTAAATTAACCATTTCGACAATAGTTTCCAAAAGGTCGTAAAACCACACTATTTGTTTGTTGTTTTAAACCTACAGGGTGGTCCAGAAGTCCTGCCTCATAATGCCCCCTCCCCCGCACACCCACCCATGACGCGGGACTTTTGGACCACCCTCTATATTTTATGTGCGTAGCGTAAGCGTGTTAAACTCTGCCCTTCCAACATGCCGTGTTTGTTATCCTGCTCTCGCGCGTTCATCATTCCGCTGCGGTACTTGATATGAACGCGGGAATTTTTGGTAGATGGAAGATCCTTTTCGTATGGCATTTTCAGACATCCTCCGACATTCTCTAAGCAGGTTGTCCTTTATGAATCCTTAATTGGTGGGGTTAACTTTGACCTTGGCATTTGACCTCTTAAGGGGGAGAGTAGACAGGATTTTGTTTTTTACTTTTCTTTCTTTAACGGTGCTTTTTTTTTGCGCCAATAATTGAGAGGAAGGAAAATCGCAGAAAGCAATTTTGAGGATGGAAAAGTGGGACAGAGAAAGTATATATATATATATACAGGGTGTCCCATAAGTTCGGTCTTATAGGGAAAAAAATTTCAAAAGTAATGTTACAACTGAAACGAATGTTTAAATTCACGTCTTGTTTTGGGACCTTTTTTTTTGTTGTTGTTGCAGGCAATGGCTAATGTGGAAGTGAGTTACACTCGTGGGGAAAAGGCGGAGGCCTTTTCCTCACGTATGTAACTCACTCGCATATTAACCATTGTGTGTTATTCTACTTGCAACAAAAAAAAAGGTCCCAAAACAAGAACATCAATTTGTACATTTGTTTTCGTTCTAATGTATTATTTTTGTAAATTTAATTTGAAATAAATTTTCCTACGAGACCTGACTTATGGGACACCCTGTAATATATATATATATATATATATATATATATATAGGTGTGGTGTAGTGGTTAAAGTCTCTGACTACAAATCCATCGGTCCCGGGATCGAGACCAGGTGATGGCAGCCGGCGCGCAGCAAAACCCAGCTGTTCATCCTTCCATACACAATAAAAAAAGTGGTTGGTAGATAAATGGGTACCCTGGGTGGCCTAGTGGTTAAGACGCTGGGCTGTTGGTGGGTTGTGGTTGTGGTTCGGATGCCACGTTAAACTGTAGGTGGAGTGAAAAGCTTGACTTTCGTAAGCATGAACAATTCGGGCGGAAGCAAATCAAAAGTTATATATATATATATATATATATATATATATATATATATACTCCGCGTATTGTGGGTAATTGCCTAATGTGCACATTGGAACTTTGTCTTAGGTTAGTTTAGGTGTTTTTCTGAGTGTTTGACTGTTTGACTCAGAAAAACATCTAACCTAACCTGAGCCAAAGTTCTAATATGCACATTAGGCAATTATCCACATTACGCGTAATATACTGTGTATATATATATATATATATATATTATATATATTAGGGTGGAGCGAAAAATACTTTTTTCTAGTATGAAGTTCTAATAGTGATTAAAAGTTGCATTTAGTGGACGAAATATGCCTGCCAAAATATGAGTTCATTTGTTTAAAATTTTCAGCTGCCACCAGGGGGCTAAAGTTAACACAATTTTGTGTAAAAGGAAAAAAATGCTTCTATTTTAGGTTTGTCAAACTATTATAAACTTTATCTTAGAATTATCTAATAGTTTGATTAAGATTCTTATATGATAGGAATTCGTTTTGTAAAAATGCCTTTTCATATGCTTAATATCTTCAGCTGCCACAAGAGAGCTGAAGTTAACACAATTTAGAGTAACTGAGTCATGTTGAGACTACACTGAATGTTGTGGGGGAGGGTTTGGGGAGGGTTGTGGGGGAGGGTTTTGGTGTGAAGGAATTTCTTTCTGTGAGTCATTAGAACAGTGTTTAACACTTGTCTTCTTAGGTAGTAGGCCTAGTCGCTCAGTTGATCGGAGAGGTTTTTAATATGATCGGAATATTATAAAACTTTATTTTAAAGTGATTTATATAGAGATAATATTGATTTTATTATAAAATGCTTGTTATAATGTATTATATAATTTTAGTTTATTTATATAATATATTATATATTTATATAATATATTATATATACTTATAAAATATATTATATATTAATTATATAATGTTTTGATGTTACAGGATATTTTGTGATTGTGAATTTTTCTTAAAAATATTATGGCATCAAATACTAAATATAAACATTTCACTAGAGAACATATGAAGTGTGCCATATTTGAAGTACCTTGTGAGATGAGTGATATGCAACTACCAACTTATAACTGCATTATGAAAGATTACCTGTTCACAAAACATTTAGTGAAGGAGCAGATGAATAACAAGGAGCCTTCATTTTCTGAAATAGCAGAGGCAGTTTCCAAAAAGGTAGAAAATATTTGGAAGAAGGCCTCTTTGCCATAGTTTCACATACACGCGTTTTACAGATGATGCGAGTGTACCATGATAAATACAGGTCCTTATTAAAGCCATACAAGTCACGCAAGGATCAGCCTAAGTACAAAAATCAGCTTGAAGAATTTGAAAACTCTTCAAAATGCACTTTGTTTGACATCTGCACCTGCAAATGTAAGGAGTTTAGGAGATGCTCATGTGAAAAGAGTAAGAAAGTCCCTCCAAAAGAGCAGGATTTTTTAAATGACCAACGAACACGCAGACTAATGGTGATAGGAAGCATTGACATAGCACACACAAGACGATTACAAGCAAGAGAACATCGAAAGGAAATGGAAAAAGCACGTCTGGAATCCCCACAAACAACTAGTGCTGCTATAACCAATACGTCCAACTTACAAATCGAAACAGAGACAGGTGAACTTCAACAACTAGAAGAGATATCTGAAGATAATGAGGAAGATACAACCTCGACTCAATATGTAATATCAGAACAACAGATGCGTGAGCCACTGCCTTCATTAGCAATTACTTGTGATAGATTTAAAATGTCGGACAGAGCTGGGGCTGTTATTGCTTCTGCAGTATTGGCAGATCTTAAAATTGTTACTCCCAAGACAAAGGGAATATTATAGACAGAAGTAAGCTAAGACGTGAAAGACAAAAACAGAGAAAGGAACTACAACAGATAGGAGAGCCAAAAACCATGCGGGGATTATACTTTGATGGCAGAAAGGATAAAACAATGATTCAAGTCCAGGAGAGTGATGGCTCTAACCACCAAAGAACCAAACGCGAAGAGCATATCAGCATAATATCTGAACCACACTCTCTGTACTTTGCACATGTGACACCTTCCAGTGGCAAAGCTAAATACATTTGCACAGCGCTAGTGAATTGCTTGAAAGAAAGGAATGTTGATATAGGGAACATCGTTGCAGTTGGCTGTGATTCGACAGTGGTTAACACTGGTGTATTGGAGGCACAATAAGATTACTGGAAGAAGCCTTTAATAAGCCATTGCAGTAGCTGATATGCCTTTTACACCTTAATGAACTTCCATTGCGCCATCTGTTTCATCACTTGGATGGTACCACTACTGGACCAAGAGCATTTTCAGGAGAAATTGGCCGAGCACTTTCAGACTGTGAAAAGCTTCCATAGTTAACTTCAAACCCATTGAAATTCAAGAGACATGTGTGAAGTTGATGTAGATGACATAAGTGCTGACCAGAAATACCTTCTTGAAATTCACAAGGCTATATCAAGTGGAACATTCTCAAAGAGTCTTAGTCATAAGAGTCCAGGCAATATATCACATTCAAGGTGGCTCACCACAGCAACAGGACTCTGCGGTTATATGCAAGCACAGAGAATCCTTCAGGCAATTTACAAGAATTAGCTACTTTCATTGTTAGGGTATACGCACCAATGTGGTTTCAGATAAAGCGTAAACCATCATGCCAATATGGTGCTAAACATATGTGGCATATGATTGCAAGAAGCCGGTATCTCCGTGAAGAGCTTAGGAGAGTACATGACTCAGTCATTCAGCGAAATGCATATTACGCAAATCAAGAAAACATTCTCATTGCAATGATAGCTGATGAAAGGGAGCATGTGCGTCAGTTGGGATTTAGGCGTATCATAAAAGCAAGGGCATGCATTCAAGAAACAGATGTTATCAGGTATTTTAAGGTGCCAGAAATAAATTTTTATGCCAAAGACTATACAGATCTCATTATGTGGCAAGATTTTCAGATAGCAGAACCACCGATAACCAAAGGAGTTTCTCTTGATGATATTGAATCATGCATCAAACATGGTACTACTCTTCATTCAGAATTATTTCAGTTTCCATGTCATACACAAGCCGTAGAGAGATGCGTCAAGCTCGTTACAGACGCTGCTGGATCAGTCTGCGGACCTACAAACAGAGACGGTTGGATTCGTGCTACATTAGAATCAAGGAAAAAACAGCCAAAATTTGACACAAAAGCAAATTACTAAATAGTCTTCAGCAAGAACCCTTTCTAGAGGGAGGTTGGTTGGGGAAAGGGTGGTAACTCCGCTAAGGCACGAAATAACGTTTCTTAACTGTCTCAAGCCAGTATAAAGGAGGAGAGACATTCTAATTTATTACTGTTCCCTTTTTCAAGTAAATACAGAATCATACTTAATTGTCATTTTTAAGTTAACGTCAGCCCTCTTGTGGCAGCTGAAGATATTAAGCATATGAAAAGGCATTTTTACAAAACGAATTCTTATCATTTAAGAATCTTAATCAAACTATTAGATAATTCTAAGATAAAATTTTATAATAGTTTGATAAACCTAAAATAGAAGCATTTTTTTCCTTTTTACCCAAAATTGTGTTAACTTTAGTCCCCTGGTGGCAGCTGAAAATATTAAACAAATGAACTCATATTTTGGCAGGTATATATCGTCCACTAAATGCAACTTTTAATCACGATTAGAACTTCATACTAGAAAACAAGTATTTTCGCTCCACCCTAATGTATATATATATATGTATATATATATATATATATATATATATATTATATATATATATATGTGTGTGTGTGTGTGTGTGTGTGTGTGTGTAATGGTCCTTGTTATGAGAGGACCAAAACTGTTTAATCAGCTGCCCAAAGACCTAAGGAACATGAGAGGGGCTGCAGTGGACATCGTCAAAAGAAGATTAGACGCCTGGCTCAGAACAATCCCCGATGAGCCGAGCGTACCTGGCTATGTGAGGTGGAGAGTATAAGAAACCAACTCACTACTTCACCAGGCCAACTCGAGAGGAGGGGCGACAAGCTTGACCCTTCGTGAAATGAGGAATCATCGCGCGGAACATTTGAAAGGTTGAAAGGTATATACAGGGATATTTAAATTGATTCATCCGATTTTAACTGAGAATACTTCCGTACCTATCAACCGTGCATCAACTGTTCATACACCACATGAAAGAGGAAATCTCCGAGTTTTGTAAGATCACCGCGAGAGGGCTCCAAAGTCACGCCGTGGCCTAGCCTAGCAACAAACATTCAGTGTGAAAATGGCGTCCGCAAAGCAGAAGGCGTTTTGTGTGTTGCAGTTTTCGAGCTGTAAATCGGTAGTCACAGTGCAGCGTGAGTTTCGTCGACGTTACAGAACAGATCCACCGGTGCTCAGAGCATCCGTCGGGTATCGGCAGGTATCGGCACTGTGACTACCGATTTACAGCTCGAAAACTGCAACACACAAACGTCTTCTGCTGGCGGACGCCATTTTCACACTGACTGTTTGTTGCTAGGCTAGGCCATGGCGTGACTTTGGAGCCCTCTCACGGTGATCTTATAAAACTTAGAGATTTCCTCTTTCATGTGGTGTATGCCCAGTTGATGCACGGTTGATAGGTACGGAAGTATTCTCAGTTGAAATCGGATGAATCATTTTAAATAGCCCTGTATATATATGTATATTATATATATATATATATATAATATATATATATATATATATATATATATATATATATATATATATAATATATATACAGGTAGCCCTCTTTTTGCGCTGGTCGATTTGCGCCGATTCGCAATAGCGCCATAAATAATAAAAGCTTTAGACATGTCCAACATTACCATCAAAGAATATTGGCGGTCGTTTGATGTCTTAAAGGGCATCAATCACATTAACACAGCCTGGCAAGAAGTGACTGTCAATTGTCTAAATGGAGTGTGGCGTAAACTTCTCCAGATTTCATGCGTGACTTCAGAGGATTCGAGCCACAACAGAATGTTGTAGAAGACATCAGCAGGCTGGCACAAGAAGCAGGGTTAGAAGAAGTTACAGTTGAAGATGTAACTGAGCTCTTGGAAAGTTATGCAGAGACTCTTTCAAATGAAGACCTTGAAGAGTTAGCTGCGGAATTTAGCCAACAGCAGGAGGAAGAGAAAGAAGAAGACCCTCCTCTAAAAATTATGAAGACAGTGATCTACAAACGGATTCTTGCGAGTGTAGAGTCCCTCACTAATGAGCTCTGTGACATTGATCACGACTGGAGAGGAGTGCCACAGTTAAAAGGAGTGTCATATCAAGCCTGAGCCCTTATTTTGAAATTGTTAAAGAAAAGAGGAAGAAATCCAGGCAATCAACACTTGATTCTTTCTTCAAGAAAAGGCAACCTTCTCAACCAGGGCCTTCAACAGAAGATCCTCAACCAGGACCTTCAAAGCCAACTAAAACTTCTGCATTACGCCACTGTCAAAAAACATCAATGCAGGGGCCTGACAGTGGCGCTTATAAGACCACGTGTGGGCTCCAAACGTGTAAAGGTAAGTGTACAAAATTTAATTGTTTTATGTATTCATTTATTTTATTTTTTATATTTATGTAGGTTAAAATAAAACACTTTTTTAATTAAAAAAGTTTATTTCTGAGCTTTAAATACTCCAGTATTGAAAAGGTTAGGTAAAATTTTTGGTGCCCGGACCTAACCCTGTGATTTCCCATTGACTCCATTATATAAAGGGTTTCATTTGCGCCTGTCCCCCCAAGAACCTAACCCCGGCGTAAATCGAGGGCTACCTGTATATATAGTATATATACACAGTTTTGCTTCCGTTCGAATTGTTCATTCTGACGAAGCTCAGATATTTGTGGATATTTCGTCGAAATGCCCTCAAAAGTTCAAAAGTTCAAGTTGGTACAACTTTAACTGCGTTTTCTAGCGTTTTTACAATTTGTCGCTTAGCTACTTCTTCCTGGAGGGCCCCATACGAAGTGGCAACTCGTATAGGTGGAGACATTCGTCTTCAAAAGTCCAAAAGTTATAGCACTTTCAAATTGGTGCAACTTTAACTGTGTTTTCTGGAGTTTTTTTTACTTCTTGTCGCTTAGCCACTTCTTCCAAGGAGGGTCTCATATGTAGGTTATCATAGCGATGTTGTTATGAGGAGAAAATACCGTAACCTTTTGCATGTTAAATCAAATATATTAATAAGGAATTCCTAATAATGTAGAGCAGAAATAAAAAAAAAACAACCCCCAGTTGTTCCAAGCGTGTTGTTCAACCATATTGTCAACAACTGTAGATGGGCTGTAAAAGATACAGGGTGAGCGAAAAGTCCCTGTGCACCTGTCCACTTCCAATACAGTGCAGGTACAGGTTCACTACACTTCTTGCAGGTACACAGAGACTTTTCGCTCACCCTGTATTTTCCACTTTGAATGATCAATAAATATTCTAAACTTATTCTAAACATTTTACTCGGTTGATTTTTTATTATTTTGGGGGGGGGGGGATATTCGCTTCAATTACAACGGATTGGGACATAGGGCCACCCTGTAAATTGAAAATAATTAAATGGAAAGTATTCACCCAGTCAAGTAAGAAGTACATCTCTGTTAATAATAATAATAATAATAATAATATTTCTAAGACGCCAAAACCATGGTATGAAAAAGACACACACATATATATATATATATATATATAGACGAGCGAGTGCCAAGGAGGAAAAGAAATTCTCAGAATTACTCTTGGTTACGCGAAATAATGGTGTAAGAACCAATCTCTGATAATAGTGAAATTATACACTATAATATAATCTACGTGCGTGAAAATACATAGCTATATACTTAGAAACCCAAGTGGGAGGGTGAAATTACCCGGAAAATTAGGGTTTTTTGCTAAATTACATATATATATATATATATATATATATATATATATATATATATATATATATACAGGGTGTCCCATAAGTCCGGCATCATAGGAAAAATAATAAAAAAAGGCAAAACAAAAGCTTTTATTTACAGAACGTGCTCAATATGTCCACCATTGTTTTCAATACACAAATTCAGACGTGATACCCAGTCAGCAAGCACACGGTGAATGATGTCAGGAGTAATGGTGTTACATGCCCCAATAATGCGCTGCCGCAAATGTTCAACACTCCTAATTTTCTCTGCGTATACCAGCGCTTTCAAGTGGCCCCAGAGATAAAAATCTAGTGGCGTGAGATCCGGGCTTCTAGCTGGCCATTCCACAGGCCCTCGATGTCCTATCCAATGACCAGGGAATTGTTGGTACAGGTATTCCCTTACTTGGGTGCTGTAATGTGCAGGAGCGCCGTCTTGCCGGAACCATGTTGGGAAATTTCCTTCGTTCAAGACACTGGGAAATGCTTTTCCTTGAGCATACGTAGGTAGGTGCTCCAGTGACATGTTCATCGAAAAAGAGGGGGCCTATGATGCGGCCTTCCAAATGCCACACCATACCATCACCCGAGATGCACCTGTTCCTTTGAAGAGGTATACCAGTGAGGGTTGTTTTGAGACCAGTAGCGGGTGTTCTGTCGATTTACCTCACCATTTCCATAAAAAACAGCCTCGTCACTGAACAGAATGGTGGACGGGAAATTGGCATCCCGAGCATATGAATTATGGTTTGTAGAAATAGAAAAATATGAATTTCTCCTATGATGCCGGACTTATGGGACACCCTGTATATATATATATATATATGGTTACATGACCTTCTTTTGCTATATTTGGTAATAATAAGCGAGATTATATGAAAATAATACGTGTGTTTATATTTTCTGTACTAAATACACAACTCAAAACACGTTATAAAGTTCAGGAAACTAGAAAAACATATACATGTAGTATAAGTACTTACACACACACACACACAGAAACAAAACTGACGCGCAAAACATTTTGTTTTGGGTATCGTTTTATATTTTTGTAATATTTTGGTGTGAAGGCCGTGACATCTTCACTTCTCATGATAGATGCCCAGTGCCCGATGCTACAGTAACTCCTATTAAAATAACTGTTTTGGTTATTTTGGGTATATTTATTCGTTTTGGGTATTACTCAATTATTATTTTATTTATTAATTAGGATTTAGAATTTGAAGTCTTTTTGGGAGAACGGGAGTCTCCGCAGAAAAGGTTATACCCAGGTGTATACCCAGGTTATACCCAGGTGGCTTTAGATATTTAAATTAATTACTTAATCGTAGAATTACAGACCGTCAGCAAATCTCATTCGAGGTTAGTTCAAGTAGGGTATGTAAAATTATTCCGGGCATGTACCCATTTTGCCGGAAAATAAAATCTCAATACTTACAAAATCCAATACATTATGGTAGGTTGAGTTGGGATACGCTGTGCCCGGTTAGGCTCCGCTAAGTGAGGTAAAATCAAATCAGTTTAATTTTGATTAAAACGAACATAAAAAAAAAGTAGGGATGTCCACCTCTGTAAGTATTTTGTGTGTGTGTGTGTGTGTGTGTGTGTGTGTGTGTGTGTGCCAAGTGGGTATAGCAATAGTGTGTCAAGTAATAAATATACCTCATAATGTTTTACAAATATTTTGAATTGTATAAAAATACCACACTAATACTATTGATTTTTCTACCTCTCAAAATAAATGTGAAGAAGAGTTCAAATAAACTACAGGGTGTGCATAAAATAACGCGAGCGAAGAGACAAATCCGATTTGAATTATATTAATGCGAGTGAATATGGATGAGTAATATTTATTACATTTACTTTATAACAACTGTAACGTCCAACATGTACTTTATAACAACTGTAATGTACAACATGTACTTTATAACAACTGTAATGTACAACATGTCCTTTATAACAACTGTATATTCGATAGTAAGGTTTGTAAGAGGTGTTGAAAATGTTGTTACGAGTTAAAAAACAAGTTAAAACTAGTTTAAACCAGTTCAAATCGGATTTGGCTCTTCACTCGCGTTACTTTATACACACCCTGTACTTAAGAATAAGGATACCAAAGAACTTTACAAAGGAGCAAGCCAAGCCAATACGGACGAAATACCGCTTTAAAAGGAAATGTCACGTGATAATAAAATTGTTTAAACTCCTTCGCAACGGCTAAGGCAGGGATTGGACAAGTTACCAGCCCTGCGCAAGACTTAATCCGGCCGCACTGTCGACTACAAATTATTAATAAAACTGGCCGCCGTAAGATGTCGTGCGACAAAACATCGACATACATTTATTATTTAATTCAAATTCTACAAATTTGTTCAGGAAATTTTTTGAGAAAATAGGTCAAATACAAGGAAATTTTGAGCACGTTTCCTGATTATGACATTTTCTGTCTTAAAACTGTCTCAACACTGTCTCAACACTGTCTTAACATTGTCTTAACATTGTCTTAACACTGTCTCAAGACAAATCAAGCTATTGATCAGTGACGACTGATGAACATCTTAGTTCGGTGCTCCGTATTACAACAACATAACTGAAGCCAATTAACGACACTTTACTCGAGGCCTACAACTTCAAGGGCTTTCACTCGTCCACTGGGATAATAACTTGAATATTATACCATCGCTATGCAATGGATTTTGGCGGGTTACTGCCCTATAAATTACATTATCAAAAAAATTGTTTAAAATTCAATAATTTAAATCAAAACATGGTGGATTAATTTAAACCAATAGTTTAAAACCACGGTTTTTTGGTTTTCTGATGGAAAAAACACCAATGTTTTTTTTTTTTTGTTTTTTTTTATGTATTTGTTTTTTGTTCTTAGTTTTAATGATAGTTTAATGCTTAGTATGAACATAAATCAATGCTAACAATTCCATACGTTAATTTTATACATGAAACCTAATATTGTGCTTATTTTTTAACAATGTTTGTCAGTCACACTGTCAACCATCAACATCATAAAAACAAATGTCTGTACTTTCAGCTAAGGTATTTTACATTTTTTCAATGGAAATCCTGACAAAGATTATGTCCCAATTACTATTAAAGTATCAATTACGCTACATACATTACATGCATTGATTATCATAGTAGGATCAATAAGTGGCAGCTTGGCAGGTTTACCAGCACACCATCCTATTCCTCACCACACCACTCCAGAACAAACGAATATCAAATGCATAACCTTTGGTTAGTTTCCGCCCTAATTGTTCATTCTGACGAAGGTCAAGCTTTTCACTCCATCTTAGACCTACAGTTTAACGTGGAATCCGAACCACGCCCTACAGCAGCCCAGCGTCTTAAACACTAGGCCACCCAGGGTACCCATTTATCTACCAACCACTTTCTTTTTTAGTGTGTGGAAGGATGAACAGCTGGGTTTTGCTGCAGCCTGCCGTCACCGGGTTTCGAACCCGGGGCCGATGGATCCGTAGTCAGCGACGCTAACCACTGCACCACCGAGGTGCTCGCTTAATTAAAATACTTAAATAAAATAATATAAAAAAAAAATTATTTTAATACAATCAAACACTAAACCAAAAAAAAAACATTAAAACCAAATAAACCATGTTTTTGTTTTTTAAAACCTAATGTTTTGGTTTTTTTTTTTTAAATAACCATGTTTTTTTTCCACCCTGAATTAAAATATTAAAAATATTTATATTTATATTTTTAATTTTTTCACATACACTCTTGTTAACCATTAACTGGACACGTTTTTAAAGCCTGTTATATATATATATAATATATATATATATATATATATATATATATATATATAATATATAATGTTAAACACAGACCGTGCATGGAACAAGGAACTCTTCTGGGATAATTAAATCCACTATAGTCCGAATAAGTAATGGTAAATGACAAATACCATAGTTTTTCTTTTTCATGATGCTAGCAAAGTGGACGCTCAATTCTGCCAGTTGAGGTTTAAGTTTTGGTTTTTGGCTAAGAATATAATAGTTACCCCTTTTCTTGATTTATTCAATCTGACGTGAAGACAGCGAGTCTTTTGCTTATATTGAGGTTCTAAATGTAGTAGGGCTAGGCTGCTTTAAACCCTAGATCCATGTCCCAAAGCTGGATCCTGTCTGCTTGCAGATAGCTGGTGAGGGAAGCTATATTTATGGGACCTCTTTGCGAGTGGCCCGTTGCCCACGTCGGGCTAGCATCATGAAAAAGAAAAACTATGGTATTTGTCATTTACCATTACTTATTCGGACTATAGTGGATTTAATTATCCCAGAAGAGTTCCTTGTTCCATGCACGGTCTGTGTGTATCATAAAAAACTCAGGGAACCATTCTGAGTTCATTCCCATATATATATATATATATATATAATAAACGTAAAAACGACGCTTGTATAGGAGATATTCCGCGCAAGACGAGAAAGAAAGAACGGAACAAATGAAAAAATGAGGTAACCACCTGGGAATATCTCCTATACAAGCGTCGTTCTTTACGTTATTTATACTGCGTGTTCTTTGCAGTTGAATGTGTATATATATATATATATAATATATATAATATACACACACACACACTAGGTGAGCGCCACTTTAAGATGTAACTGTTTACAAATTCTGTTATAGCCCAACCTTTTTCACTGACCTTCCGATCGAAATAATTGCCCACCTCTGATCTATCATATGACGGAGGGGCCCTACAGCTTTACGAGGGATCCGAACTACAGGTCGCCACATCAATTGGACGAGGAGGACGGTCTTCCATTTAACTACTGTCCAGACCCAATGTCCCTTAGGCAATACCAACCATCGACTAAGACTAAGATCGAAATTTTTATTATTCCTTATTGAATGTAGAGTATGTTTCAATTCAACGAGATATGAGAAACCATTAATATTATTTGTTAAAGAATTCCATTTTCTTTGACAATAATTTCTATTATTCCATTTTCTATGACATTATTTTTTATTATTCCATTTTCTATGACATTATTTTTTTATTATTTCATTTTCTTTGACATTATTTTTTATTATTCCATTTTCTATGACATTATTTTTTATTATTTCATTTTCTATGACAATATTTTTTATTATTCCATTTTCTATGGCATTATGTTCTATTGTCCCATTTTCTATGACATTATGTTCTATTGTTCCATTTTCTATGACATTATTTTCCATTATTCAAATGTCTGACATTATTTTCTATTATTACATTTTCTATGACATTATTTTCTATTATTCCATTTTCTATGACATTATTTTCCATTATTCAAATGTCTATGACATTATTTTCTATTATTACATTTTCTATGACATTATTTTCTATTATTCCATTTTCTATGACATTATTTTCCATTATTCAAATGTCTATGACATTATTTTCCATTATTCAAATGTCTATGACATTATTTTCTATTATTACATTTTCTATGACATTATTTTCTATTATTCCATTTTCTATGACATTATTTTCCATTATTCAAATGTCTATGACATTATTTTCTATTATTACATTTTCTATGACATTATTTTCTATTATTCCATTTTCTATGACATTATTTTCCATTATTCAAATGTCTATGACATTATTTTCTATTATTACATTTTCTATGACATTATTTTCTATTATTCCATTTTCTATGACATTATTTTCCATTATTCAAATGTCTATGACATTATTTTCCATTATTCAAATGTCTATGACATTATTTTCTATTATTACATTTTCTATGACATTATTTTCTATTATTCCATTTTCTATGACATTATTTTCCATTATTCAAATGTCTATGACATTATTTTCCATTATTCAAATGTCTATGACATTATTTTCTATTATTACATTTTCTATGACATTATTTTCTATTATTCCATTTTCTATGACATTATTTTCCATTATTCAAATGTCTATGACATTATTTTCCATTATTCAAATGTCTATGACATTATTTTCCATTATTCAAATGTCTATGACATTATTTTCTATTATTCCATTTTCTATGACATTATTTTCCATTATTCAAATGTCTATGACATTATTTTCCATTATTCAAATGTCTATGACATTATTTTCTATTATTACATTTTCTATGACATTATTTTCTATTATTCCATTTTCTATGACATTATTTTCCATTATTCAAATGTCTATGACATTATTTTCTATTATTACATTTTCTATGACATTATTTTCTATTATTCCATTTTCTATGACATTATTTTCCATTATTCAAATGTCTATGACATTATTTTCTATTATTACATTTTCTATGACATTATTTTCTATTATTCCATTTTCTATGACATTATTTTCCATTATTCAAATGTCTATGACATTATTTTCCATTATTCAAATGTCTATGACATTATTTTCCATTATTCAAATGTCTATGACATTATTTTCTATTATTCCATTTTCTATGACATTATTTTCCATTATTCAAATGTCTATGACATTATTTTCCATTATTCAAATGTCTATGACATTATTTTCCATTATTCAAATGTCTATGACATTATTTTCTATTATTCCATTTTCTATGACATTATTTTCTATTATTCCATTTTCTATGACATTATTTTCCATTATTCAAATGTCTATGACATTATTTTCTATGACATTAACTCTATAGAGATGCCAATACAAAATTATTTGTGTATCTAGAGAGCCAAATAAGAATGACCGTGATTCGAAGCCAGTAAATTAATTATTGTAGACAAATGAAATCCTATTTTTAATAGGATTATTATTAACCTATTCTTAATCCTATTATTAACCTAGGTCAGGTTAGGTTAACTCAGGTTAACCTAACCTAAAACAAATCAGAAGGTGTGTAACGTTTGAGGAAGCTTAAGAGACGACCTATTTGACTTCGAGCTTTTTTAATTGAAATTCTAACGCGGGTGAAATTATAAAAAAATAATCATTGTAAAAAAGTTCTCTAAATTTTTTTGTAGAACCCCTCCTCCCCCCCCCACACTACTCCCAACTCCCCTATTTTAACACAAACGAAAGTGATTAAATATTTGAAAAATAAAAAATATATAACCTGTTCGACCTGATAGGTAAAAAATGGTAGCGGACAAAAATTTACACAAATGTTCGACCTATTTGGGCATTTATGCCTTAATAAATAAATAAATAAATATATATATATACTAAAAGAAAGGATGTATTTTCTAACCCAATTCGTTTAGATTGTGGTCAAGATAAAGCCATATACAGATAACGAAGTCGGCGTCTGTTTAAGAAAAAAATTAAATAAAACTTTAAAAAAATGGACATTTTATCAGATCTATTTTAATTCCATTTTACTTTTAATTCTTCGAATTCTTTAAAATAATGATAATAATGAAAAATTATTTTTATTATCCGAGATGAAAAATGGGGGATAAAATGACGCCTAAAAGTCAGGTCATATTAGGTGTGATTCAGTTATATGTTAAGGAAGTAGGCCTTGTTCCTTTTTTGGTCGTCCGTATTAAAAATAAAAGGAGAAGGGAAATTGGTCAGCGTGTCATTAGTGTCTGTTAGATTTAGAACAGACTGAAGGAAACCGTGGAAAACAGACACACTGAAATAGAAATAATTAATAAATGAATGAGGAACTCATTTTGATTTTCAGAAAGGATTTTGGCAACGAAGTTTTGTTTTTATTTTAAAATCTGAATTAATTTACAGCTTCGCTTTTGTGACCCTCAAATTAATAAGCTTTAGGAACTGTCGAATAACATTTGTTTAACAGAAGTGATCAACGAAGAGTAATATATATATATAGGGTGAGCCAAAAAAAAACTATTACCCAACTTTTAAAAAAAATATTGTGGCCCACCCTGTATCTTACTGCTGAGGCCGTACGTTGTACCCATACTTTTACTCTTTCAAACGTTGGCTTTGAATCTAGATTCAACGCCCCAGGAGTAGAGGTACAGGCTCACAACTGGAGGGAGGTATCAGAATATGGTGCTCAATTGAAAGGCGGTCAAAGTCAGCAACTGATACTTTCAAGTGACAGTCAATTTCTCCATAAATAATTAATTTTCCTAATTTTTACACAAAATAATTTATTTCCTTTTATTTCAAACCATCATTCTGCTGTAGTTGGTGAACAAGTTATAACATAATGAAATACTCTTTGAAAGATGAAGCATTGTTGATATTGAACCTGCGTATGGAGAAACACTGGGGTGCAAAACGACTGAAGAAAGAGTTTCCAAATAAACCATGGACGATACCTGGACTTCAATATCTCATAAAGAAAATCGATATCAAAGGTCGACCAAACGAAAAGAAGGCAGTGGAAGGCCAAAAACATCACGTACTGAGGAAAATATTGACACGGTTTCATCCATGATATGCAGTCAAGAAGAATGGTCCAACACCCACAAATCCGTTAGAGAAATTTCAAAAACTACTGGTATTTCTCGCTCTAGTGTTCGTCGTATAGTAAAAGATGATCTGGGTCTTAAATGTATTAAAAGAGTCGAAGTTCATAAGCTCTCTGCATCAAATAAGAAAGCAAGAGTTGAAAAATGTCGTGCTCTGTTAGATCGATTCCCAAACAGAGAAGTGTCGAAAATATGGTTCAGCGACGAGAAGACCTTTAAGGTTGCTTCAACAATAAACACACAACATTACCGAGATTATGGAAGACAGGACAAAACAATTTATCAGTCTAGAATCTAGACTTTGCAGGGAACGTCGGCATTTTTCTGAAAAAGTCATGGTTTCCATCTTTATTACAAAGTTAGAGAAGTCAGAGATTGTTTTTGTTGATCAAAATGCCAAAATCACTGCTGCTTATTATCAAGAAAAAATCCTTGATGCGGTACTGCCGTCGATAAGGGAACAGTCAAGGTTGCAAGCGTGCATTGATAATGGAGGAGGGCACATTCCGCATAATCTTGGACTCAATTAGGTAACTGTATAGAAACAAAATTTTTCTACCCGTGTCTGTAAAACAGCGAATTACAAAATAATGGTTACAGTTAGCAAAAATCCAACTTCACCACGAGATAGACCATGAAATTCTATACAGGACACATATATTGATTGTACAAATAACATTTGATAAAGGTAAAATTATATCGTTCAAAATCAGGGTAATAGTTTTTCTGGCCCACCCGGTATATATATATATATATAATATATATATATATATGCACTGATAATAACTAGGGGTGGTTGCAATAGAGACTAACGAAAATTGCAATAAATTGAATGCGGATATTGATGTTCTTTTGACGAGACTAACACAGATCATGAACCACGAACAGGAAACCTCGTCAGTACTTTGACCCCTTACTTGCTTGGCAGTGCTGCTGCGAGCTGCTCCTACTCTGAAATGGGCGTATGGGCGGAATGATATACACAGTGTATATATATATAAATAATTATATACAGGGCGTCCCAAAAAAATGTATACACACTTTAACAGCTGATAGCTCAATTGATGTTTCTTTCTTTCCAAGTTAAACCCATTAGAATTAATAATGGCAGTCAGACTAAGCTTTGAACAAAGGAAATTCATTCTAAAATGCTATTGGAAGTGTGAAAACGCAGTTGAAGTGCAAAGACAGTTTAGGAGGGAGTTTCAAACAGATCCACCAACGCGACTTACCATCACTCGAATTAGAGATAAGTTTGAAGCCGATGGAACTGTTCAGAATGTCCACAAGAAGCGTTCCGGAAGACCACGGACATCGACAAGCCCCACAAAGCAAGAAAGAGTACTGGAAACGTATCACCAAAGTCCAAGAAAATCTGTGCGGCAAGCGAGTCGTGAGGTAGGAATTTCAGAATCGTCTGTCCAACGCATTTTGAAGCGCTGTCAATGGAAAAGTTACATTCCAAGATTAGTCCATGCTATTAATGAAGATGATCCGGACCGAAGAGTGGAGTATTGCGAGTGGTACTTGGCACGATGTGGATGTGGATTGGACGAAGGGGTTCGTAGAATACCCTCCGCATTCACCAGACCTCACACCACTAGACTTTTTTTTATGGGGATACTTAAAAGACAAAGTCTACGCTATAAAACCTGCAACAGTCGCGAATTGAGAGCAGCCATTGAACGAGAATGCACACAAATACCAAACGAAATGTTTCGTGATGTTTGCGATTCCATTGCTTCGCGTTATCAACAGTGCCTGGACCAGAACGGACGTCAGTTTGAAAACAGGCGTTGACAAAACAATTAAATAATGTCTGTAGATTCTATTACAGTTTGAAAATGAAATGTATTTTAATAAACACTGCCTTTATAATTATTTAAAGTGT
Source organism: Bathynomus jamesi (assembly GCA_023014485.1). Lineage (NCBI taxonomy): Eukaryota > Metazoa > Arthropoda > Malacostraca > Isopoda > Cirolanidae > Bathynomus > Bathynomus jamesi. The sequence continues at coordinate 443,769 of JAJOZX010000396.1, read as the reverse complement.
GTATACATTTTTTTGGGACGCCCTGTATATATATATTCTAGCTCGTTAACTATACGACACAGTTAATTATCTCAATTTATTAACTCGTGGAAAGATTAATAAAATGTCTAAATTGACTATCCTCCATCCCACTTTTGATTCAATTAAGCCATTTGGTAAGAAATTACATACTTTTATATCCATTCAGTTGGTTGACACTTTTAGTCTGCAAAAATCCAGGCTCTTGATAAATACATTTCCTAAATAAAGCCTAAAATTATACTTGCAAAATTTCAGAAATGAAATAATATTCAGTTATTCATAAAATATTTTAAAATTTGGAATGTTGTCCATAATTATGAATTAGTTGGTTGATCATCTTTGTTAGTGTCAGTGGTTGTCTGTTGCTGTTTTTCTTCCAGTTTTGATTTTGTATATTAGTACTGAGGAGTAGGGTGTGTGAGGTGGTCTTATAGAAATGGGGTCTTTCGTGTAATTAATCCGTTTGGAAAGGTGTCAGATAGGGCTACGTTGTGGTCATGTGGTTATACACTGCTTCCCCTAAGATCATCGAAGTTAAGCGACGTTGTATCTGAGTAGTAGATAGATGAGTGACTATCCTCTTCGTCCAGATAATGTAGGAACCCTCGATTCTGATTCTACGTAGAATAGATCCTTGGCTGGGTCTTACAACTCTAGCTGTTAGTACAGAGTCAAAATTTGGCAATTAACAACAGCAAATATCAGACATTATGAAATTTTAGACTTCCAACAGTCAAAAAACCTTTCAAAAAGGTGGGATTATCTTATTCTCTTCTTCTAGCTTTACAAAGGCCACAAATAACATCTCAGATCTAAAATATCTACATTTCTGTACATACTTTTCAAACTAAATAAAAAATAAATTCCCCCAAAATGTCCTCCTCACATTGTATTGCTCATTTATTCACCTCCACTTACAATATGGAATTACAGTATGGGGTAGTACAAAGAATTATATAAGATACCCGTTAGTAGAAGTAATCATAAAAAATGCTTACAAACTCTCTCAAAGAATGATAATAGGCAGTCTCATATCACTCCAATGTTCAGAGATTTAAATATTCTAAACCTAAATAACATCTATAAACTTGCTCTTGGTATCAGTATGTGCAAAGTTGCTAATAAAAAAAAAAACTATACTTTGCCTATTCACAGGGCGATTAACCCGCATCAGGTCATAATACTAACAAGGAATGCAAAAAATTTCACTTTTTTTTTTACGTGAAGGTGAAAATATGATAATAAAAACCCACTCCAATAGACAGAGTTTATTTCCACAACAGTTTCGATGCCCACTCTCATCCTCTTCGGGTGGATACAGAAAAACGAAGAGGATGCCAGTGGGCATCGAAACTGTTGTGGAAATAAACTCTATCTATTAGAGTGGGTTTTTATTATAATAATGCTTCCCAATGATTTCCTACACAAACCAAATTATTCGATGCAAACTGCAGGAAATACTTTCTCCTACAAAGGAGCAGATATATGGAACTCTGTACTTAAAAATGTCAAACACCATCATTAATTTCGTTTCGCAAATCACTAAAGAACCACTTTATTAGTTCCTAGTAATGTGTGTGTGTGTGTGTGTGTGTGTGTGTGTGTGTGTGTGTGTGTGTGTACAAAATTCACATTCTTAAATCGGGTGTAATCACAGGTTTTATAAATTATATTTTGAAAGTTTTCATTATATTACGCCATGTATATATGTACCTGATTTATCTTTAATTTTATTACTTTAAGATTGTATCTCTTTCATTCTTAATAATAGAAATTAATTATTATTATCGGTATTTCAACATGTACCATTTAAGGTACTGTTTACCGCCTCTTAATTTCCATTATTTCGAAGATTATCCTAATTTCATTTGTAATAAGAAAATTAATTAAAAGGAAATTTATTTTATTTTCCATTATTTCTATTTTTAAAAATTGAAATCAATCTCAAAGATTTTTGCCTGAAAAGTTGTCATACTTCCCAACGGCATATTCGATTGAGAATCCCGTAATAAGATTACTTGCTACTAAAAAAAAGAAAAAAGAAGAAATTAAACGTTAATTAATGCCAAAATTGTGTAAACCTATACGAATGTAATACAGGGTGACCCAATTAAAACGTAACCCAATACAATAATATTCTCCGGGTTGCGTTTTAAGTAGATCACCTTCTATATATTTCTTTAGTAATGGATTCTTTCTGACTAAAGCTCGTTTCCAGTCATCGTAAGAGGTTAATGTATTGCGGTTTAACCACGAAAGAAAATTCTTAAATTATTAAAAAGATTAATAATTATTAATAATGAATAATGAATAATTAATAATTATTAAAATTATTAATAATTAATAATTATTAAAAGATGTAGCGACAGTTTGATGAAGCGGCACAGGTTCTTTCCCGAGTATTAGCGACATCTACATCAACCGAAAGAAACTATTCAACGCCATGATGTAAACACATCTTTATGAAATGGATAGACTGAGGCGTTAATATGAATAATTAGTTATGTGATAACGTGAAGTCATACGACATATTTAACCTTACAGACTTCCAGGAAAGACAGCGACAAGTCTATTAAATTTGATGCTGTTAAAACAGCAGTATTGCCGTCGCTAATACTGTTTTAGACTTGTTTTTATAAACATTATTTCTTGTTCTTAAATGAATTGAACAAGGAAATTGATGTAAAAAACAACTAAAAACATTTTTTTTTTTTTCATTTTATCTTGCGAAAGTGACAATTGAAAACGATGTTTATTTACACTGTCTATTTGAACATCAGAATTGATCAGGGAATTCCATTCAACTATTGATACCACGCAACTGCATGTGTGTGTGTGTGTGTGTGTGTGTGCGCGCGCGTTGATCTGAAGTGTTTTCTTTCAAATTCGCCTTTTTGTTGTAAGGGATATCAGGATGAGCGATACAGGGTCTACGTCAATAGTCTGAATGAAGTTTATAAACAAGTTCCAAGGAATAAATTAATTATATTTCCTTTTAACAAATATCAGACTGCATTTCCTATACACTATTTAGCAAATTTTATTTTCAATACTACAGGGTGATTCATTTAAAACTGTACCCAAATTAAAAATATGTTCTTAATTTGGGTACGGTTTTAAATGGATCACCCGGTATAATGAATTTCAGTCTTATGTATAAAACTTAGTCGGTCAAATCTTTGAACTTTAGTACGCTATGATAAATATATGAATTTAACTGTTAATAAATGTATAATATATAAATTGTGTAAACACATGTTTTGAAAATATGGAAAAACCACGAAATACGGGTATATTTTTCACTTTCGTTTTTTTTAAATTATAAATTATATAATTAAAATTACAAATTATATATTTAAAATTATAAATTATATATTTAAAATTATTAATTATATATTTTAAAATTACAAATTATAGGTAGATTTAAAATTACAAATTATAGGTAGATTTAAAATTACAAATTATAGGTAGATTTAAAATTACAAATTATAGGTAGATTTAAAATTATAAATTATAGGTAGATTTAAAATTATAAATTATATTATAGGTAGATTTAAAATTATAAATTATAGATAGATTTAAAATTATAAATTATAGGTAGATTTAAAATTATAAATTATAGGTAGATTTAAAAATTACAAATTATAGGTAGATTTAAAAATTACAAATTATGGGTAGATTTAAAATTATAAATTATAGGTAGATTTAAAATTATAAATTATAGGTAGATTTAAAATTATAAATTATAGGTAGATTTAAAATTATAAATTATAGGTAGATTTAAAATTATAAATTATAGGTAGATTTAAAATTAAATATATAGGTAGATTTAAAATTATAAATTATAGGTAGATTTAAAATTATAAATTATAGGTAGATTTAAAATTATAAATTATAGGTAGATTTAAAATTATAAATTATAGGTAGATTTAAAATTATAAATTATAGGTAGATTTAAAATTATAAATTATAGGTAGATTTAAAAATTACAAATTATAGGTAGATTTAAAAATTACAAATTATGGGTAGATTTAAAATTATAAATTATAGGTAAATTTAAAATTACAAATTATATATTTAAAGTGTTAAATGTATACCTGTAAATATACAGTGAGACGCGAAACTTGTATTTAGGATACTGTTGTGGATTTAAAAATAATTAAAAATAGGATCACCTGAAAATCAGGGCCTCCCTATATTCTTGTTTTTTGCTCTACAGTACCAAATATAATAATAAATTAAATTGAATGCCCGGTTAGGTCAACTGTACGCCCTTGACGATTGGTTAGGTTAAGTCGTGATATTTTCGTTAGTTTTAACGAAGATATAATTTGGTAATTGAGGCTGGGGGCCCTGATCTTCAGGTGATCCTTTACATGTTCCCAAAAAGCAACTGTACTTTATATAATTAAAAAATACCTTCAGACTCCTATTTTTAGGGTAGCAGGTAAAAGAAACTATTTACCCCCCCCCCCCCCCCCCCGGATGTGATGACCAAAACACTGTATTAAAAAATAAAAATCACACTTGCTCTTTCTTTAATTAAACCCCCTTTTTATAATTACATAATTACAGTCATACTCGTAAAATATTACTAATTTATTTATGACATTTATCACATAAAATTATGACATTTATGACATTTATCACATAAAATTATGACATTTATGACATTTATCACAAAATTATGACATTTATCACAAAATTATGACATTTATGACATTTATCACATAAAATTATGACATTTATCACATAAAATTATGACATTTATGACATTTATCACATAAAATTATGACATTTATGACATTTATCACATAAAATTGACATTTATCACATTTATCACAAAATTATGACATTTGTGACATTTATCACATAAAATTATGACATTTATCACAAAATTAATAATTATTAACCCGATCATGGCTTTCCATTCCTATTATTTATATAATTATATATTTAATTTCTTGTAACACAAATCAGGGCCATCAATTTGATAGTGCCTTTAAGTTTATAAATAGTGCCAAAAAAGGATTAAGAAATATAGGTAGTTACTGCAAAGTAAAACCAGGAAGTAAATATAAAGAAATATAAACGAATATAAATATGAAGGTTTATAAATGCAAAGGAAAAATATAAAGCCCCGCAATTAACATTTTAATTTGTTAATTTCTTAATAGTAAACATTTTAATTTTTTAATAACATAAACTCAAAAAGATTCAATTCCGAAATGAAAGTTCATTTCACTAATAATGAAACCAACTTTATTGACCACACTATAGAGGTAGATATATATAGATAGATAGATAGATATAGGTAGATATAGATAGAGAGATAGATAGATAGATAAATGGATAGATATAGATAGAGAGATAGGTAGATAGATATATAGAGATAGAAAGATAGATAGATGGATAGATATAGGTAGATAGAAAGATAGATAGATGGATAGATATAGGTAGATAGATAGATAGATAGATAGATAGATAGATATATAGATAGATAAATGGATAGATATAGGTAGATATAAATAGATATACTGTAGAATGTATATAGATAGATGGATATATATAGGTAGATATAGATATATCTACTGTAGATAGATAGATGGATAGATATAGGTAGGTTTTGGCTCTCTTCTTCTTCTATGGGAGGGGCAGTTTTGGGTGCATTTGCCCTGGCCCCTCCTTCATGCATAAAAAAAAGATATAGCTAGATAGATAGACGGATAGGTATAGGTAGATATAGATAGATATAGACAAGTAGACGGATAGATATAGGTAGATATAGATAGATATAGATAAGTAGACCGATAGATATAGGTAGATATAGATAGATATAGACAAGTAGACGGATAGATATAGGTAGATATAGATAGATATAGATAAGTAGACCGATAGATATAGGTAGATATAGATAGATATAGATAAGTAGACGGATAGATATAGGTAGATATAGATAGATAGGTGAATAGATATAGGTCGATATAGATAGATAGATAGGTGAATAGATATAGGTAGATATAGATAGATAGATAGATAGGTGAATAGATATAGGTGGACATAGATAAATAGATAGGTGAATAAATGTAGGTAGATATAGATAGATAGATGTAGATAGATGGATAGAAGAATAAATATATATAGATAGATATAGCTCGGTAGATATCTATCTATCTATAGATAGATATATGTAGGTATAAAAGAGAATGAACAGTTCAAGAAATAAACATGACGGTATAAATAGGAAGTACAGATGCATTTTTAGCGTTTTTAGACCTTTATAATTTTTTCGTTTGAAAAGAAAAATGAAAGTAAAATAAATGATTAAAAATGAGGAAGTTGATGAAATGCAGCAAAGAAATGAGTAAAATGAAGGAATTAATAAATTAATTTAAAAAAAAAATGTTCTGTAAAATTTTGGTTCAAATGAAGTGATGTCAAAATTTGAACATTTTTTTGGCTTATTAAAATTCTTGATCATTTCATAGACGTTAGTCTTCACGTTTTCAAGTGTCTTAGACTTGGTAAAATAGATCCTGTCTTTTATGAAACCCCACAAAATAAAAAGTCGGGGGATGTGAAGTCAGGTGTGTATGTGGCCAGCCATTCCACTGGCTCATGAAGTCGGCTAAAAAAATGCTTTCTCAAAAAGTTACGAGCTTCAAAGCAGTGTGTAAAGGTGCTCCATCCTGCTGAAGACTAAAGACTTAGCTTTCCTTAAAGACTATAATAGCCTAGTTAAGGCCTTCTATGAGACTATAATAGCTTAGTTAAGACCTTCTATGAGACTATAATAGCCTAGTTAAGGCCTTCTATGAGACTATAATAGCCTAGTTAAGGCCTTCTATGAGACTATAATAGCCTAGTTAAGGCCTTCTATGAAACTATAATAGCTTAGTTAAGGCCTTCTATGAGACTATAATAGCCTAGTTAAGGTCTTCTATGGCTTTACTAGGCTAGAGTCTATTGGTAGCAGTATCGTTTTTTTCTAATGTCTTAGAAATTAGGAAAAACTATTGCTTCAAGCATGAAATGGTGAAAGATTGGTTTTAATATACGATATTTATTAGTTATTAAGTAATGAGAGATTACAAATGTATATAGGTTTATACGGGATAAAAAAACCAATCTGTGACCTTTCTGAAGAACAAACTCCAGTTATTATTATTATAAAATATAAATTCATTATAAAAAAACGGACAAATAAAAATAGGGACTTTTTGGGTGGGGAGGGGGGGGACACCCTATATATATATATATATATATATATATACTATAATGCCCGCTGCACCTTGCTCAGCAAACCCTCCAGAAACACAACCTGGAGGGGAACTGGAAGGGACGGGTGTACTAAAACCTTTCCTGGATCTACCTTAATATGTATACAAAATGTATTGCGTGTATAAATGAACATAAAACAGACAAACAGACAGACAGACATAATCATCATCCCCTACATATATAAATAAGATATATATATACACACACACACACACATTCGTTAAGAGTCTTAACGTTTCCAAATCAACACGACCTCCCTTCTCAAAAGACGCCAACAGACTCTTAAAAATGGCAGGAGTGTTTTTACAGAACCCTAGACACAGCCATTCACTATGTCTTTCTGTTAGTTTAGTTCCCTAAATCGATATTTACCTCTGAATATTTTATCATATTTTAAACATCATAATTTGATTTAATTTAAAATTTTATATCGATTTTTAGTCAATTTTTAGATTCTAACAATTATTGAAGACATTTTTTAAGCAAAAACTTTACTAAAATAAACAAATGAGTCCATTTGGAGTCCATTTACCTTTATTGAAAAGGGCTTTTTTTTCTTTTTAACCAAAATTTAACTTGAATGAAATAGATAAACGAGTCCATTTACACTTTTCAGTAAAGAAGAAACAAAATAAAATATGTAAAAAAAAAAATAGAAATTTCCTACTGTCCATTTATGACAATAAAAATCGCAAGTTTATTTCCATTAAATGGAAAATATCTTAGACAATAATATTGATGTTCAATTTTTTAAATAATCCTTCATTATTTCTTACTAAGAATTAAAATTAAGTAATTCCCCAGCTATCCGAGCTAATTGTATTTATCTATCTATCTATCTATCTATCTATAGGGTGTCTCAAAAGTCCCTGTGCACCTAATCAGAGAATATATATATATGTGTATAGTTACACAGGGACTTTTGAGACACCCTATATATATGTTTCATAATATATGTAGTAGTGTGTATGTGCGTGTGTGTAGGCAACTGAGCATATGTGAGGTCAAATGTGTGATAATTTACAAATGTAGTGGGGTAATTTTTGTGAGGTTACACTTGTGGTACCTCAGAACACTAAAATAATATCTAAAAAAATCTAAAAACATTTTTGTTGTCAAAAAAATATATGTCGTTTCTGATTAGGTTAGGTTAGGTTATGCTATCTTAGGTTTGTTAGGTTTAATTAACTTAGGCTAAGCTAGGCCATTACCTCACTATTTAATAACTTAACAGAAAACATCCTTCGAGCCCTCGGTTAGATGACACGGCTCGGTTAAATTAACGTTAGTTCATTATTTTCTTTGATATATGCATTTAAAAGTGTGTGTGTTTGTGTGTGTGTGTGAACTCTCTCTCTCTCTCTCTCTCTCTCTCTCTATAATATATATATATATATATATAGAGAGAGAGAGAAGAGAGAGAGAGAGAGAGAGAGAGAGAGAGAGATTCGAATAAGATAAGAATTTATATACAGGGTGTTTCATAAGAAAATTTATTTTAAATTGAATCTATAAAAGTAATACATTGTAACTTAAGTAAATGTTCAAATTGATGTCTTATTTTGGAACCCTTTTTTTTGTGTGTTGCAGGTAGAATAACACGCAATGCCTAATATAGAAGCGAGTTACACTCCTGAGGGGAAAAGCGGAGACTTATGGGACACCCTGTATATTTCTCAATACTCGATATACACTGTTAGTCCAGGCAATCTAGAGCAAAAATAGCTTCAACCTGGGCAAAATTGCTTCAGAAGCTTTCTAAACTGTTTCCAGCTCAGGAACCATTGCAGAATAACATATCCAAAATCCGACAAAATTGGACCCCGGGAACACCCCCAAAAATGAAATTCAAAATGGCGGACTGGCAGTTTCCTACGAAATACAATAAATTTTAATTTCGCTTTGTAGAGAGAGTTATGACGTTTTTCTTGATCAGTAAAATGTTTTAAAACACATTTTCGTTTCTAAATTAACCTATATGACACTAAAAATTGTATTAGGCGGCTAGTATTAAACTATGACGTCACGTAATGTAAATAAAATATACTGTATGGAGTGTATGTGAGAATGGACATTGCTACATCTTTATAAACTTATATTATATACAACTCTTTAATTCCTACTACCCACTATCAAATCTGCGTATTTGTGCTTGTCATTTTCTTTAAAACTGTTATTATGTACTCCTTTTAAATACTGCAACACAGTTTATTAATTTGTGTTTTCTGTTTCAGACTGACTCGGTGTGCGTCCGCCTTCAAGAATGCAGACCCCTGAAGAATTGTGCGTGATTTGTAAGGAGAAATTGGACAGCGGACAGGAAGTGGTTCACATCTCGCAAAAAGGAGCAGATGGTATAAATGCATCCAGCCGCAGCCGTGGAAGCGATGTTGTTGCAACAGCTGGAATAAGTGTTCACGTTGTATGTAGGAAAAGGTTTACGGATAAAAAGACCATTGAAATAAAGAAGCGACAGACCGCAGCCGAGGCAATACCAAGGAAAAGTGCTCGTTTTCATGAATACGCATTTTCCAGTGCTACTCACTGTTTGTTTTGTGATACCTTTGTGGACTTTTTTTCCAAACACAAACCAAAATCAGAGCATGTCAAAATAAGAACTACAGAGTTCTCCGAAACCATAAAAAGGTGCTGTGAAAGCCGCTGCGATGAATGGTCGTTTAATGTAAAAGGCCGTCTGGAGTATTATCTTCGTGATCTTCCTGCTGCAGATTGTGTCTACCATCACACCTGCAGCGTAAATTTTCGAAGTGGAAAAAACATTCCTCGCGCATACTCCTCCGACGATCATGATTCGAAGAAAGGGAGACCAACTAATGAAGAGCAACACCAAGCATTCCTTCAGACCTGTGCTTACCTGGAAGAGAATGATGATGAACAACTGTTGATTGGAGACCTAATTTCCAAAATGGAGGAATATCTTCAAGGAAGTCAGAGCTCTGTCTACGAACGCAGGCACATGAAGAGAAAGCTTTTAGAACGTTACGGAGACAAGATCATAATATCAGGTGAAAGTGGGAAGGCAGATGTAGTAACACTACGAGAGACAGCTAATGAAATTCTTATAGATTATCACAAAAAGTCGAAAGAATGTGATATAGATATAGAGCTACAGAAGATTTACCTAGTAGAAGCTGCTGCAAAAATAATCAGAAGTGATATCAAGTCTGTCGACTCGCCTAGAAAAGATGTGTATCCATCTCCAAATGACATCACTGCAGAAAGTGCTCTTGATTACATTCCCAACAGTCTGAAATTGCTATTATCAAAAGCATTTGCGGGACAGGATGCTTCAAGAAAAATAGGTGCAATTGGGCAGAGCATTATGCAAGCAACCCGTCCTAGAGGATTACTATGTCCACTACAGATCGGTTTGTCGGTTCAGCTACACCACAACTTTAGGTCAAGGTACCTTATTGACGTTCCATTACTCCATCAGCTGGGTTACTGTTCGTCGTATGCAGAAGTAACAAGATTCGAAAGAAACGCGGCGCTGGCAAGTGGGTCTGGCTCTTTTACTGTTGATGAAAACACTGCAGTCCTTCTAGCAGCAGATAACGTCGATCATGATGTCTGCACTTTGGATGGGAAGAATACCTTTCATGGAATGGGTATGATTGCCGCAATAACTCCGAAGATCAAGATCCACCCTTCTATTCACAGGCGTAATGTTGGTGACAATGACATTAAGAAGATTGCAACCGTTGACATTAGGGAATATAGACACGCGAGAAGCATGTTGAGGGACATCTCATTCCGCGAACTTCCAGTACCCACTGCCACCATAAGTCGACTTAGTCTTCTCTGGCAGATATCTTCAGCAGAAAGATCAGGTCCAAGTTGGTCCGGAACAATGCAGGCAATTCACGGTGGATCAAGTGTCTCACATCCAGGTGTGGCGTCGATCACGTTCCTTCCCATCATAGATATGTCGCCAACTGACATGACCTGCATATTTTCGACATTACTATATTTGAGCAAGATAGCACGCGATCAAAAAGTCCCATGCATTATTACCTTTGATCAGCCTTTGTTCTGGAAAGCTTCCCAAATCATCAATGAACAGAGAGACCTGCAGGACATTGTTTTAATGCTGGGATCATTTCACACTCTGATGAATCTTTTGGGAGCAGTCGGTACTCTTATGAATGGTTCAGGATTGTCTGAAGTACTTCAAGAAATATACGGACCAAATGCCGTGCAACACATGATGTCTGGAAAAGCTGTTTCAAGAGCGATACGTGGTCATATGATAGTAGATGCAGCTCTTAGTACCTTACTAGTCGCAGACGTTTTCCCTCGTAATGAAGATGGAACTCCTCATGACCTCCATAAGGAAGCTTGTGACCTGCTCGACGATGTTATGACCGCCAAACAATCAGTTGAGGATGTGGAATCTTCGAATGCATTGTCTCAGATTGCTACCACTTTGGATGCGAAGAAAACTGACCTACAATCTACTTCGCAAACAAGTCAACTCTGGTTGGAATATCAGCGAATGATCAACATTGCACGTTCCTTGATAACAGCAGACAGAACCGGCTCGTGGGATTTGCACTTGCAAGCTATGCTGGAGACCATCCCCATAATTGCAGCAGCCGGACATCACAATTACCTGAAATCGATATACCTGTACCTGCAGAAAATGTTAAGTTTGCCTTCTGAAAATCCAGCCGTTAACAAAATGTTCCAGGAAGGTAAGTTTGTGGTAAGAAGAAGCGACAGATTATGGGCCGGACTCGGCACAGACCTGGTGATAGAACAAGTACTAATGCGTTCCCTGAAAAGCAGAGGCGGACTGACACGCGGAAGTGGATTTACAGACATCCAAAGGACAACGTGGCTCTTTTCTATGCCTCTGTGTTCCACTTATAACTTAGCAATGCAGGAATACACCAGAGTTTTGTTGGAAAGTAGTGAACAGCACAAGGAAATGAGGGGAAGTAGACAAATCAGGGACAGTAATGACATGAAGAAAGTACTTGAACGTCTGGAATCCTTATCCCCATTCCATTCTACCTCGGGTCTCTGCAACATTGTAACAGGGCTAACTGCTGATCCTGGAGTTAACGTTCATCAATTGCATTCAATCGGTACGAACATTGTCGTAAAAATGATTGGGAAACAAGCCTTTACATATTCTGCCAAAAGATCTGACAAAGTGAAAACACTAGGATCTGCTTCTGCCGTTGTGATCACTGATGCTTCAGATATAGAAGTAGATCCTGCACTACTGTTTCAGAGAATGATGACTGTTGCCACTGGCGGAGACATGAATCTTGAAGATGTCATGTGTTACGAACTGTGTGCATATCCTCCTGCATTGTTCGAATCACGAAGTATCTTGAGGAAACCCGATAAGTCTCAGCTAGCTCATGCAATAATCAAATACACTGACACTTTACGCATGGAAGAAGTTCAAGAAATTCAGTGCACAGACCAGTACGTATTGGATGGTGGATCTCTACTACATCGTGTTTCCTGGCGTCAAGATGAAACATATGACAGCATCGCCAACTCATATGCCGATTTCACTCTGAAAACATATGGAAAAGCAATCATTGTTTTTGATGGCTACAGCAGCTCTCCTACGATCAAGGACATGACCCACAGAAGACGCAGCACCAAGACAAGCAGAAATGTGAATCTCAGTCCAAGCATGAAGTTTGTTGGCCAGAAGGAACACTTCTTGGCTAATGAAAACAACAAGCAAGCATTTATTTCCCTCGTAGGTGAGATGTTGAAGAAGCACGGGTGTACTGTTCACAACGCAGATGGGGATGCTGATGTGGACATCGTTCGTGCAGCAGTTTCCTCATCAGAAAATGCAACTACAACAGTAATAGGGGAAGACACCGACTTGCTGATTCTCCTTCTGTACCATGCCAAGGACAGTGGTTTCAAGTTGTACTATCGCAGCGATATAAGACGGGGACCATCTCCTAATCCTGTGTATGATATTCTCAGCATTCAATCATTGTTAGGCAATGACATCTGCAAGTATCTCCTGTTTGTGCATGCTTTCACGGGCTGTGATAGCACATCCAGAATTTTTTCGATCGGTAAAGCCAAAGCATTCGACACACTGATGAAGGTGGCTGAACTCCGTTCAGTTGCAAATACATTCTGTTCTGATTGTTGCCAACACTCTGACATTGAAGCCGCTGGAAGAAAGGCAATGCTTCTGTTGTATGGCTGCAAAACACTTGAATCCACTAACGCACTACGTCATCGAATGTTAGTTGAAAGGTAGCTACAGCTAAATTTTTTGTTACACCCGAACGTTTGCCACCTACCGATGCGTCCACAAAGTACCGCTTTCGCACATACTTTCAAATACTAATCTGGAAGTCTACAGAAGAGAAGATCGATGCAGAACAGTGGGGTTGGTATGTAAAGAATAATTCCTACTACCCTACAGCCTGCGACAAGCCACCAGCTCCAAATTATCTACTCAACATGATCTGCTGCTCCTGCAAGACGAAATGTGCTACTTCAAGATGTGGATGCAAGCGTAATGGAATGCCCTGTTCAGCCGCTTGTGGCGAGTGCCAAATCAGTGGTTGCGATAACAACCCAAGTACCGGTAATCTATCCGATGATAGTGATGAAGAGGATTAATTTCTGTATGTTGTGACCAGGTATCACTTCTTCTGTAATGAACATAACTTGAAACTGGGAAAAAAATAATTGTTGTATTATTGATTATAAAATCTGTAAAAAGCTATATAACATTATATTTGCGTAATAACTGGTTGTGTTGTATATTGTTGAATTATTTAAAACATTACAACTGAAAGAAAAAGCATCAAATGTATCTCTATAAATAAAAGCGTAAATTATATATTATTTTTTTTTTCGTAGGAAACATCCAGTCCGCCATTTTGAATTTCATTTTTGGGGGTGTTCCCGGGGTCCAATTTTGTCGGATTTTGGATATGTTATTCGGCAATGGTTCCTGAGCTGGAAACAGTTTAGAAAGCTTCTGAAGCAATTTTGCCCAGGTCTAACTACAAATTGCCTGGACTATGTTAGACACGTCAGTAGCTTAAGTATAAGTGGGAGAAAAAGGTTTACTATTTTATATAAAGCATCGTACCGCCCATACACCCACTCAGGGTTCGAGCATCTCGTGGGATCATTCATTGCCATGTATATACAGGGTGAACATACTAATGAGGCTCCGTACGTTGGTCAATACTACTACAAACAACAATATCAAACCAACTGAATGATGGCTAGTAAGAATTACATCTAACATTACAGTTAATTATGTTAGATGTAATTATGTTAGAATTACATCTAACATTAGTTAATTATGTTAGATGTAATTATGTTAAAATTACATCTAACATAATTAACTGTAATTATTTGTTAATAATGTGTAGCGTGAAAGGGGGGGAGGGGGACTTTGTTAATATTCTCCAATGGATTCTTGTTTGGAGGTACGTACAAGGGTACATACGAAAGTAATGTTCCTGAGGATGTCATTAGACGAAAGCGCTTGAGCACCATTCTGTGTTTCCGTTCCTTCGTGATTTTTTTCATCATATATATATATATATATATTAATGTAAAGAACGACGCTTGTGTAGAAGAGCGTTCCGCACAAGATGAGGAGGGAGAACGAGCAAATGAAAAATGAGGTACCTCCCAGGAATCGAACCCGGGATCATCCAATTGCCGGTCGGATATGCTAACCACTGCACCAAAGACCCCGATTAGTCAGTACTCGTAATTCTCCTACCTCGGGTCCTTGTTGCAGTGGTTAGCATATCCGACCGGCAATTGGATGATCCCGGGTTCGATTCCTGGGAGGTACGTCATTTTCATTTGCTCGTTCTCCCTCCTCATCCTGAGCGGAACGCTCTTCTACACAAGCGTCGTTCTTTACATTAATTATACTGTGTTGTTTGCAATTAAAAAAAAAAATATATATATATATATATATATATATGCGCCTCGGTGGTGTAGTGGTTAGCGTCGCTGACTACGAATCCATCGGCTCCGGGTTCGAGACCCGACGGCAGCCGGCGCGCAGCAAAAACCCAGTTGTTCATCCTTCCACACAATAAAGAAAGTGGTTGGTAGATAAATGGGTACCCTAGGTGGCCTAGTGGTTAAGACGTTGGGCTGCTGATGGGGCGTGGTTCGGATTCCACGTTAAACTGTAGGTTCAAGGTGGAGTGAAAAGCTTGACCTTCGTCAGAATGAACAATTCGGGCGGAAGCTAACCAAAGGTTATATATGAAAATAAAAACCCACTCTAATAGACAGAGTTTATTTCCACGACAGTTTCGACGCCCACTGGCATCCTCCTCGGGTGGATACAGAAACACGAATGAACCAAAACAAGAGGGAAAAGCAGTCCAGGGACCGACCGTTAAGAAATTCGCACCTAGGTTAGATCCCATTCTCTCGACACCGGAAGGGCATTTTCATTAAGTACATTCGCGCAAATTTGTTAAAACTATCTTCCTCTTCTAAACATACAGATTCTATTATATTTTTTACATAATTATTACATTTATTATTAAATTTATTACATTTAATATTGCATAATTATTTATTACAGAAATTATAAATTTATTAATACATTGGTTATTACATTATTGTTTATTATACAGAACTTATAAACCGAAAAACGAATGAAAAAAGCCGATTAGGAAACAATCCAGAAACCAATGAGAAATTCGCACCTAGGTTAGATACCGTTCTCCCGACACTGGAAGGGCATTTTATTACAGGGTCCGCTTACAAGTACATTCCCACAAATTAAAACTATCTTCTTGTTCTATACATACAGATTCTAATATTTTGACATAATTACTGCATTTATTATTACATTTACATTTTTTAACATTTATTATTATTACCTTTACCCTAATTATTAAATTTATAATATTACCTTTATTATTACATCTGTTGCATTTATATTTATTTCCACATTTATTACTTCCATTATTACATTTACTAAAGGCGAGTAAGGAAACATTCTAATCCAGAGACATTTAAGAAATTCACACTTAGGTTCGAACACGTTCCCACGACTCCGTAAGGGATTTTTTGACCAAGAATCTCATTAAAGGGTCTAACTTATAAGTACCTTCGCACAAATTAAAATTATCTACTTTTTCTATACACACAGATTCTATTATTTTTCTTGACATAATTATTACATTTATAAAGTACCTTACTTGATTCCCAATCTATAGCATGATTATTTTGGCTGGCGTGATAAAAAATGGCATTATTAGTATTACAACTTCTGAAGGCATATTTGTGTTCTTTAATACGGGTTTCAATATTTCTTCCAGTTTCACCCACGTATACTAAATCACAACTTTTACAGGGAATGCTGTAGACGCAGGCTTGTTCCTCTTTTGCCACGTTATTCCTAACCAATTTACTTTTCACGGTAGACGAATATTTGAACGCCAAAGCAAACTTAAAATCTTTCGTCAACGGTTTTACTCTTTCTAAGCCGGCAATGTAAGGCAAACTCACATATTGTTTTTGGTTAACTGAAGGTTCCCGAGGGACATAAAAAGATTTTCTGGCTTTAAAATACGCCTTTCTGATAAACCACTCGGGATATTTTAAATCCTTAAAAATGTTCCAAATCTTTGAATTTTCCGGGTCCAGCAAATGTGGGCTACAAATCCTGAGTGCTCTTAGAAACATGGAAGAAATAATTGAGCTTTTAACCCCTTCATCATGATATGAAAATAATGAATGTACGAATTACAATGAGTAGGTTTTCTATAGACCGTGAAATTGGGCTTTCCGTTTTCGTTAATGACCAAAACATCTAGAAAAGGTAATTGTTTGTCGTTCTCCCATTCATATTTAAATTTTATAGAGGGAACAAGATTATTTAATGACTGAAAGAAAGTGTCAAAGTTGTTCCAGTGGTCAGGCCAAAATGAGAAAATATCATCTACATAACGAAACCAAATTAGATTCCTGGGACATATTGTTTGCAACAATTCCGACTCATAGTATTCCATGTATAATGTACTCAGTATTGGGGATAAAGGAGACCCATTCCCATACCAAAACGTTGCAAATAAAATTCTTCACCGAAGGAGAAGGCATTATTGGTGACACAGAGTTTTATCAGTTCTAAAAATACAGATGTGGGCATGCCTAGTTCTACGTTACATGTTGGCAATTTTCTATCTAAAAAACTAAGTACATCATCAATGGGAACTTTCGTAAACAAGGACTCAACGTCAAAACTGATCATTCTTCCCCGTTTTAAATCTAAGGACATAACTTTGTTAATAAAGTCACAGGAATTAGTGATGTGCGAGCCTGAAAATTTACCAACTAATGGGGATAATTTATCTGCAAGAAATTTAGATAACCTGTAACTAAAGGAACCCCTGTGTGAAATAATGGGACGGAGTGGTATATTAATCTTATGGGTTTTGGGTAGGCCGTAAATGTGGGGGTTTGGGGTTAATCTGTAAAAATCTTTTAGGATCAATCGCCGGACATCTTTTAATAAGTTCCTGATGGTTTTGTTGAATTCGGAAGAAAGACGCTTTAGGGGGCGATCTCACTTTGGCGTAGGTGAATTCATCACTAAGTAACGCTTCCATTTTTTGTTTATAATCACACTTGTCTAAAATAACCACAGTGTTACTTTTGTCCGCTTTAGTGACAAATATTGCTTCATTCTTCCTGAGCTTGTCTAAAGCTAACCGGAATCTTTTGGGAATAGAGTCCAATGAGTTGAAATGTTCCAGAAACTTGCTCAGAATCAAACCATTTAAACACGGAATATCCGCCCTGGAATTAACTACGTATTTTAGAGCCAGAAAATCTTTTTATGCCCCTCGGGAACCTTCAGTTAACCAAAAACAATATGTGAGTTTGCCTTACATTGCCGGCTTAGAAAGAGTAAAACCGTTGACGAAAGATTTTAAGTTTGCTTTGGCGTTCAAATATTCGTCTACCGTGAAAAGTAAATTGGTTAGGAATAACGTGGCAAAAGAGGAACAAGCCTGCGTCTACAGCATTCCCTGTAAAAGTTGTGATTTAGTATACGTGGGTGAAACTGGAAGAAATATTGAAACCCGTATTAAAGAACACAAATATGCCTTCAGAAGTTGTAATACTAATAATGCCATTTTTTATCACGCCAGCCAAAATAATCATGCTATAGATTGGGAATCAAGTAAGGTACTTTATAAATGTAATAATTATGTCAAAAGAAAAATAATAGAATCTGTGTGTATAGAAAAAGTAGATAATTTTAATTTGTGCGAAGGTACTTATAAGTTAGACCCTTTAATGAGATTCTTGGTCAAAAAATCCCTTACGGAGTCGTGGGAACGTGTTCGAACCTAAGTGTGAATTTCTTAAATGTCTCTGGATTAGAATGTTTCCTTACTCGCCTTTAGTAAATGTAATAATGGAAGTAATAAATGTGGAAATAAATATAAATGCAACAGATGTAATAATAAAGGTAATATTATAAATTTAATAATTAGGGTAAAGGTAATAATAATAAATGTTAAAAAATGTAAATGTAATAATAAATGCAGTAATTATGTCAAAATATTAGAATCTGTATGTATAGAACAAGAAGATAGTTTTAATTTGTGGGAATGTACTTGTAAGCGGACCCTGTAATAAAATGCCCTTCCAGTGTCGGGAGAACGGTATCTAACCTAGGTGCGAATTTCTCATTGGTTTCTGGATTGTTTCCTAATCGGCTTTTTTCATTCGTTTTTCGGTTTATAAGTTCTGTATAATAAACAATAATGTAATAACCAATGTATTAATAAATTTATAATTTCTGTAATAAATAATTATGCAATATTAAATGTAATAAATTTAATAATAAATGTAATAATTATGTAAAAAATATAATAGAATCTGTATGTTTAGAAGAGGAAGATAGTTTTAAAAATTTGCGCGAATGTACTTAATGAAAATGCCCTTCCGGTGTCGGGAGAATGGGATCTAACCTAGGTGCGAATTTCTTAATGGTCGGTCCCTGGACTGCTTTTCCCTCTTGTTTTGGTTCATTCGTGTTTCTGTATCCACCCGAGGAGGATGCCAGTGGGCGTCGAAACTGTCGTGGAAATAAACTCTGTCTATTAGAGTGGGTTTTTATTTTCATATTTTGACCTTCACGTAGAAAAAACAAAAAGTGAAGTTTTTTTGCAAAGGTTATATATGTTGCAATGTTATAATGTTTCAGACCAACAAAGACCCTAGGATCCACTCATGGCTGGTCTACCTAACTATGGTTGTAGTTGTGTATTGCGCATGTCCTCCGTGGTGGCGGAGGGGACCTACAATTTTACGTGGGTTCCGAACCACAAAAACCTTAATTTTACTACCTTAAACTATACCTAATCTATCAACATACGCATCTAATCGATTTTTAAACCTATTTATAGACGTGCTACTAATTACTTCTACCGGCAAACTATTCCACCTATTTACTATTCTATGCGTAAAAACTTTTTAGCAAATGCTGTCTCGAACTTTCTACTTGTCAACTTACACCCATTATTTCTAGTCCTACTATATTGAGATATTTCGAAAAAGCTATCTCTATTTACGTTATCGAACCCATTCATATATATATATATATATATATATATTAATATATATATATATATATATATATATATTTATTTATGTATTTACTTTATATTTGTCAATGTATGCATAGTCCCTGTAACATAGTCATTGTAATTATAAATATATTTTGTGAGACATAAAATAAGGTGGCATTACTTTCACACCGACCCTGTAAAATATATACATCTTATCAATATAATTATTTTTATCCGTGATAATAATTATTGAATTAGATTTATAATTTTTAAAAATATGCTGTGAATCATTCAAATTTTTTTAATATTCTTAAGTCTCTCCTTTAAAATGTACTGTTTTGGAAAGAAAATGACAAATTCATGCCATTTCTGGTTCTAAAAATTCGGCTGATGCACAATTCAGTTCAAATTTGAAGTTTTCCTCAACCGTCCCTTCCGCCCCCGAGCACTCCCTCCTTCCCCCAAGTAATAATTAATATGTTTACATTTATTTTGATCATCATCCTTCAATAAAACCTTTGTATTTTTTCTATGTTTCTCAGAGCTTAAGAGTTGTTTGTCCTGAATTTTTTAATTTTGAATTCCGCAATATTATGAATACCCTGTTTCATCGCCATTGGCATCATCCTTCCTACATAAAGAAAATTTAAAAAAAATCTATAAAAAATTATTTTATTTTAGCAAATCTAAAATAAATAATACCCTAATACCATAATACCATAATACGTACTAGGGCATGGTTCTGATTAATCAATTAATCATTGTTTCGAATTTAATCATTAATTAATCAAAAATATTTTTAGAAAATGATGGGAAATGATTAATTTTCCTCAAAATTTCAGCATCATTTTACCTTAAATTTTGTAATGTATCATTTGAATTTGGCACCTTTTTGTGTGTAATCCGCCCATGCCTGATTTCTTGAACTAAAGCAAACTAAATGTTTGAGCAAAATGTTTTCTTCGGTCTTATCTCAAGCACCAGAAACAATAAAGCTCTTTCTTACTCATTTCAGAAGTATTTCATTTTTAATAATTTTTAATCAGTTAATCATTGATTAATTACAAAATTTCATCATTCATCACTTTTTCCTAAAAATTATTAATTAATCATGGCCTACATAATACCTTAATTCACTAAAGTAGGAGTTTCGTCATGGAAATATCATTCTTAGCCTCCCTTACAAAGTAAGGGAGGCTAACTAAGGTATTATGTAGGGCATGGTTAATTAATCAATTTTAGGAAAAAAGTGATGAATGATGAAATTTTCTAATTAATCAATGATTAACTTATTAAAAATGATTTAAAAATAAGTACAAAGTAAGGGAGGCCTTCCGACCTTACTTAAAACAAGTCTAATGAATGTTATTTTTAAATATAAAAATATGATATAAGCCTACCTAAATAAAAAAGCCTAAATAATGTGGTTGGATAGGTCTGCTCAATTGAATGTAAACAATATGAATTAGTCAAGTATCAATCAAACTAGAAGACTTTAGATATTAAATTGTTAGATTAAACTGGCATAAATACGAGTGTAGAACAGCAGCAAGTATTTCTAATACATTGTTTAACATTGTGTGTATGTGTATGTGTATATAGGAAGGTTAAAAAATTCGATAAAAATGGAGATAAACTTGAAAAGGAACATTCTAGAATATGCGTAAAAATATAAATAATTTCAACAAAAGTTGGGAATGTATAAAATGGACCCTATTTTGTTAAAATACCTTTTTTACCCCCCCCCCCCTCCTTAATCAGTAAATGTTAATCTTTCATTAATTCCTGTTATCTCTTTTATCTGCTCTAGGTATAGAGAGAGAGAGAGAGAGAGAGAGAGAGAGAGAGAGAGAGCATCCCTTAAAGTGTATGATTGAAGCGAATTTGCGTAAGATAAATAAATGGATTTTTACACAAGGTATAGATTCTATTTCCTCTTCCCTATCGATCGATAGATGGGTTATATATACCAGTTCGGGGACGCGGTGGGGAGGGACTTGCAAGCAGGGATGCCACTACTTGGGATTTATCCCAAAATCTTGGCATTTTCAGCGATACCTTGGGATATTGGGATTTCTTTAAACAAATATATCAAATCTTGGGATTTTAATCTTAAGATATATATATATCTTGGGATTTCTTGGGATTTTTTACGTGTGGATCTTGGTTTTTTTTTAATTTTCTGAGTGGCATCCCTACTTGCAAGGCGTTCCCGAGATCTAGAGAGTCCATTTCTCTCAAATCTTTCAATTAACCGTGTGAGAGGACACAATATTAACTTAGACTCTACAAATATTTTTTTATAAATGAAGTAACAAAAAAAAAAACCCAACCAAAAAAAAATTTTATTCAGAATTTTTTTTTAAATACAAATGACGTTTTTTTTTTGTAACGATATTTATCGTTATTTTTCTGTACAAATTAAATATTTGATATGACGTTAATATATTCATTATATTCAAATTTGAATATGCCATTGAAAGCATGGAAGCTTTTTAGGCAAAATTAATGCCATTTAGTTTGCTTATTGCATAAAGAGATATGAAAAATGATAAGTAACAACAAGAACAAGAACAACAAGAACAATAATAATAAAGTTAGCGTATTTTAGATTAGTTAATTATAAAATGAGGATTTAATTACTATGTTTAAAATGTCAGTAATTAACTTATACATCATTAAGTGCTAATTGAGAATTTCTTTGGCCATTTGCGAAATACATTTAACGATGAAGCCTGTCTAATACAGGGTGTTCATAAAGTTTCGCAAGTAAATATGAAGTGTACAGGCATATTCACTTGCGTGACTTTATGAACACCCTGTATTTTGGTTATAATGATGACGTAATTCATAGGAGGTAAATAGGTGATGTACGTTGATTTTTTTTGCGTAAATCATTTAGTTTTGAAGGTCTTTAACCCTTTAACGATGGGTGGCACTTTAAAGTGCCACTACCAGAAATAATAATATATATTGTACTACAATACCTCATTTCTATAAACGTTTCTACACGCGTATTTAGGTGTCATTCAGTTGTCGGAAAAGGAACCCAAAATGGATATCATTTCAGTGACGAGTTACTAAAATATTTACTTTTGAATAACGATAAAAAATCTATACTTTATGGTGACAGTGATCGTATATGTCTATATGAGGTCAGAATCGTCTTTAAAAAGGGTTATATACTTGTGCAACATTTCGAGTCGTCATATTTCGAGGTTAAATCCCTTGTTGAAAAGTTTTATCGACAGTATCGTCTTTTTGGAAGACTCTGTATGACTTACGATAAGGACTCGTTACCTCTTAAATATACACCTTTGTTTGTCGTCTCTTCGTCATTACTCATAACTGTGTGCGTCTTTAGCTACGATAATAAGGACAGTTGTGCGTCGAAAAATCATTTCTCGAAGATCAGTGAAGTTAAGCGATGTTGGGTCCAGGTTATAATTGGATGGAGGACCGTGTTCTGCGTCCAGATGATGTACCGACCCGTGGTTCGGACCTCACGTAAAGTCGTAGATCCACTCCGTCACGTGACCTCTGCCGTTACGAAGGGGGGCTAAACAACCCCGTAAACAAAACAAAATATACTATTTAGAAATGTCATCGCTATGTCAACTATTCAATCCCTTCCTTTTTTTAGGCTATGTTAGATTAAACTAGGTTAGGTTATGCTAAATTAGGGTTTAGGAAGTGTAAATTAGGTTAAAACGAACGCTCTGTAAATGTGTACAGGGTGGCCCATAAGTCCCAATCGGTTATAATTAAAACGAAAATACAACAAAAATCAAACAAAGTAAAAAGTTTAGAAATATTTATTGATTGTTCAAAGTGGAAAATATAACCATCTCGACAAATATTCTTTATGGGCCACCCTGTAGAATATTATTTTGTCAGCAAGGTGCATGGTAACTCCGGTTACAGACCGACATTTTCTCATGAAAAGTTTATATCAGTTCCATTTCTAAAAGATTTTTGTGTTGATGTATTCAAAAGGTTTGTAAGTACAGTAAATACGATAAATGAACGATGATTTACTGATGTTTTGTAAATGGAAGGAAAGCTTAAGTACGATAAATGAACGATGATTTACTGATGTTTTGTAAATGGAAGGAAAGCTTAAGTACGATAAATGAACGATGATTTACTGATGTTTTGTAAATAGAAGGAAAGCTTAAGTACGATAAATGAATGATGATTTACTGATGTTTTGTAAATGGAAGGAAAGCTTAAGTACGATAAATAAACGGTGATTTATTGATGTTCTGTAAATGGAAGGAAAGCTTAAGTACGATAAATTAAGATAAAATACAGATGTATATTAAGAAAAAGTGCTTTGCCTGTAATTAAGGCCCTCTATGGAAGAAGTGGCTAAGCGACAAAAGTTTAAAAAAACGCCAGAAAATGCAGTCAATTTGAAAGTGCCATAATTTTGGCACTTTTGAAGATATTTTCAATGAAATATCTTCATAAGTTCAAAAGTTATGGCACTTTCAAATTGGTACAACTTTAACTGAGGTTTTCCGGCGTTTTTTACTTTTGTCGTTTAGCCACTTCTTCCTAGGAGGGCCTCAATTGATTATAAAGCTATATATTATTTGTTATCTCTAAATCTACACTTCCAACAACCATAGCTCATTATTCCTTTAGCATTCCGTCTGTAATTGTCTCAAACCGCGAAAGTGTATAAAATATTTCATTAATTACAAAAATTAATAAAATTTCATACACTTTCGTGGTTTGAGAAAAATTCTTTCAAATATTATTTAAAATTAAATATAAATTTACTTTCAGATTCATATAAGCGATTTGTCTGTTTCAACTAATTATTAATTTCTCTTTGTTTGGAAAAATATTTCATGTCAAGTTAAACATTTTATAGCATTTATATGCGCTGTGTACGGTTAATTTTTCTAATTAACCAATTAGAGCCCAGCGACACTTTACTGATGTTGTCCTGGTTAATGCCAGAAGATTTTAGTCAATCTCAGAAAATGCATTTGGGCATTAAAGGGGAAAAGTATTTTTTAAGTGTTGATTATATGGATGGTTTTAGCAACAAGGAAGTCAGAAATTACAAAGTCCTCGTTCGGACTCGATATCACGCCCTTCCACTCAGCATTCCAACGTCTCAACCACTAGGCTACCCCGGGGTACCTATTTATCTATCAACCAGTATTTTATTTTACGGAAAAATCAACAGCTGGGTAAGGTGGGGGCCGCCTGCCTTCGCCAGGAATCGAACCCGGGACCGATGGATTCTTACTCAACGATGCTAATCACAACTCCACATACGCATAACTTTAAAGAAGACTTATCAAGAGAGGACATTATATGGTCGACCCCCAGAAGTTTCCAACAGCAGTCTCGCTTCTGTTTCTCTTTCAGATGTGGTTTAAAACTCTGAAGGAAGTTTGAATTAAAGCAAGCTGAATTCAGTAAACATATCACACTCATATTAAATAACATAAACTCCACCAGGGTAGCAGACTAGTCTTCCTCATATTAACACACACACACACACACACACACACACACACACACACACACACACACACACACACACACATTTAGGCAAGTAGATATACGAGAAATATACTAAGGGAATTAGCGATTGACCTAAAACAGTATAAAGAAAATCAGTGGCGTACATTATACTGTAAATGTTAAATTCTGTTTATTCATTCATTTGTTTGTATCTAAGATGAGTAAAATCTACTCATTATTGGATGGGTAATACATAAATAAATTAAAAAAAAAAACCTTTGGTAAATCGAACGAAGAAGGGGATTAAGTCAATTCAGGTCTTTTCGAATTAAGCAGTTTCTTTTTCAAAGATAAACCATTGAGTTGAGAGAGGGGCAAACGGGATTCTGGTACACTAAGGAACAAAACAGGTATGTACATTACAATATATATATATATATTGAGAGAGAGAGAGAGAGAGAGAGAGAGAGAGAGAGAGAGAGAGAGAATGGATACATATATTAACTCAGTTCGAAGGGGTTTGAGTTATGGCAACCTTGTAAACGTGATGCAAATCTTGTATCATATAAATGGAAGACACGAAGAAAGACTAGAAGAGTATATGAGGCCTTCCGAGGAAGAAGTGGCTAAGCGACAAAAGTTAAAAAATACCAGAAAACGCCGTTAAAGTTGTATCTATTTTGAAAGTGCCATAATTTTTGCCGCTTAGCCACATCTTCCTCGGATGGCCTCAAATGTATACGGTGTCTGGAGAATGAAACGATTTTCTCACTGCCTTTCGAGGACAATCAGACACATAGGCAGATCCAGAGGGGGAAGGGGGTAGCCAGGGGGCTTAATTGAAGTAACGTCGACATAAGCATAACCTAATTTCGTTTAACCAGGATGCATGGGCCTCCAAATTAAGCCCCGTTGATTCAATTAAGCCCCCTGGCCCCCCCCCCCCCCTCCCTCTGGATCCGCCTATGATCAGACGTAACCGATGTCAAAAAACAATTTTAAAATTTAAAAAAAAAATACCAATACCTTTAATACAGGGTGATTCAAAAAATGTTAACACTTATATGAAGTTTTTATTTTTATTTCCAATTTATTTGTAAATATTTTTTTGTAATGCAAGCAGTGCTTCATACTGTTTGCATCAACGGGGCTTACTTTGGATATCCACGGATATCCACGGATATCTATGCATGTATGAAAGCGGTCAAACGTTGCTTCCAGAACCCTAAGGCACATCTCTAGCGGTATTGATTGAATGACATCCCATATAACAACCCATATAAGTGTTAACATTTTTTTTAATCACCCTGTAATAAAAATCGAAGTGGAGCTGTTGTTTTCATGGCACTCTTTCAATAACTGAATTATTTTGTTATTTTTATTCAAGTATATACAGGGTCTGTCAAAAAAAACTAAGCCAATTTGAAATCTCTATAAAATTCACAATTTGATAGAGATTTCAAATATTTTTTTACACTAAATAAATAAAAGGCTCATAAATAATCTGTGATAATTTTATAACTTTATTTTAAATATTTTAGGAGTTATGCGGTTATTTCTACAGATTGCGAAAATTTCAGTTTTTCTCATTATGTAATATCTTCTTTTTTCTCTTTTTCAGAATTTGTTTAGATTTAACATTTTTCGTGAATACCTCTAAATATGCCATTCTCACATGAAGATAAAATAATTATAAAGCATTATAGAGTTGAAAAAGGTTATAGTGTAAGGAAATTACTTTCTGAATTCGATTATAAAGGATGGACTAGATCAGGTTTAGATTACTTATTGAGAACTATCGATGAAACAGGAAGCATTGAAAGGAAGGTTGTTAGTGGGCGACCAAAATCAGTTAGAGTAGATGAAAATATTCAGAAAGTGGAGGAACATATCCTTAGTCAAGAGGATCGACCTGGTAGCCACATGACACCTGCTCAAATATCAAAAGAACTAGAAATATCAGAATCAAGCGTAAGAAGGATTATTAAATCTGATCTGCAATTTAAACCATTTAAAAGAGTGCATGGACAAAGATTGTCAGAAGTAAACTGTCAGAAAAGAGTTGAGAAATCCAAACGTATTTTACATATAATAACTGAAGATAAACTTCCCAAGACATTTTTTACGGATGAAAAACGTTTTACGGTAGAGCCACCAAGAAACTTACAGAATGACCGGGTTTATTCTGATGTTGCGAAGAAAAATGAAATCCAAGATGAAAGACTGTACGCAACAAGGAGTCACTTTTCTTCTACTGTAGCGTCATGGTTTCTGTTGGAGTGTCCAAGTTGGGAAAAACTTCAATATTTTTTATTGAGCCAGGAGTGAAAATTAATGCTCAATATTATTCAAATACCCTGCTTGAGAAAATGCTTCCAGAAATGAGAAACTTGGCTAGTCAAGGTTACTTTATTTTTCAACAAGATGGTGCAACATCACATACTGCCAAAACAACCATCGAATATTTGAAAAAGAATGTGCCTGAATTTCTGGAACCGAATAATTGGCCACCTAACAGCCCTGACCTAAACCCTGTAGACTACGGAATATGGGAAAACTTGGCAGAGAGAGTGTATAGGAACAGAATAAGGGATGTCAATCATTTGCGTGAGTTGATTATCGCAAAATGGGCAGAGCTCCCCCAAGAGCAAATAAATCGAGCAATAGACGAATTCAGACCAAGATTAAAAAAAGTGATAGAAATGCAAGGGAATCATATCGAACAGTTCTTTTAATTTTATTAAACTAAAAATTATCTACAGTATATCGTAAAAAAAAAAATTTCAGGTTAAGTAGGAGAATCTCACATTTTAGTTAATTATTAATAAAATTAACAATTCTGAAGATATCGTCATAAACATTTAAAGGATAATAGGTGATTACCTATTCTTTATTGTGTAAAAAATTCAACTTAATTAGATAAATGGTTTTGTTTTAATAAAGGTTTGAATTTGGCTTAGTTTTTTTTGACAGACCCGTTACAAGCGTTACATATATAATAATCAATACATATCCATTTGTAATTAGTCAGGTGGCATCCTCAGGGTATATCTTTTGCGATAAAAGTAAATATTTGGGCACGCTGACCTCTTGATCTTCTGTAATAGCTTTAAAATATAATTAGCGGCAATAACTGGGGCGGGGGGTACAGATTTTGACCCTCTTTTTACTTTTTACAGTCTGGCTTCGTATACGGAAGTTTCACAGACTGTCTAACACGTCTATCATAATACGTTACATCATAATGAATGTGACCGTGCATCCGTACACACGCACTATGTACCCGTTAGATTCATCTAGGTCAAGACAATGATTTTTGTTTCTTATAAATAAATACTTTCAGTATATATATATGTATATATATATATATATTATATATGATACAAACAGACCGTGCATGGAACAAGGAACTCTTCTGGGATAATTAAATCCACTATAGTCCGAATAAGTAATGGTAAATGACAAATACCATAGTTTTTCTTTTTCATGATGCTAGCCCGACGTGGGCAACAACGGGTCACTCGCAAAGAGGTCCCATAAATATAGCTTCCCTCACAAGCTATCTGCAAAGCAGACAGGATCCAGCTTTGGGACATGGATCTAGGGTTAAAGCAGCTTTAATCAAAGGCTGCTTTAACCCTAGATCCATGTCCCAAAGCTGGATCCTGTCTGCTTTGCAGATAGCTGGTGAGGGAAGCTATATTTATGGGACCTCTTTGCGAGTGACCGGTTGTTGCCCACGTCGGGCTAGCATCATGAAAAGAAAAACTATAGTATTTGTCTTTTACCATTACTTATTCGGACTATAGTGGATTTAATTATCCCAGAAGAGTTCCTTGTTCCATGCACGGTCTGTGTGTATCATAAAAAACTCAGGGGACCATTCTGAGTTCATTCCCATGTGTGTGTGTATATATATATATAAAATTTTAAGATAAGTCTTAAAATATACATTTGACACGCTTATATGTTTGAAAGACGACTGTAACTCGTCAGAGACGATTGTAACTCGTTTTAGTTCTAGGAAATTATGTAGAAGTGAAAGTCATCAAAAGGACAACTTAAAAAAAAAAAAAAGAAGTATCATACAGGGTGTCCATAAAGTTGCGCAAGTGAATATGCGTGTACACTTCACCGTATTCACTCGCGTGACTTTATGAACACCCTGTAGTTAACATTTATTTAACACGGTCATTATTAATCTTTACATAAAAAAAGCTTAACATATACACCCTGTGTTTCCACTTATGTTATTAAGTATTATCAACACACACACACACACACACACACACACACACGTGTATGATAATTCGCTGATGAAGTGGGGTAATTATTTTTTTGTGAGGTAACACGTTTGATATCTCGGAACAGTAATAAAATTATATAAAATAAATCTAGAACCATTTTTACTGTCGGAAAAAACATGTTCCTCCTGATGAGGTTATGTAACGCTAGCTCAGGTTAGTTAAAGTTTGGTTAGGTTAGATTGATGAAGGAAAATGACTTAGGTTAGGTTAATGAAGGAAAATGACTTAGGTTAGGTTAGGTTAGGTTAATGAAGGAAAATGATTTAGGTTAGGTTAGGTTAATGAAGGAAAATGACTTAGGTTAGGTTAGGTTAATGATTTAACAACAAACACCTTTCAAGCCTTCATTTGCGTCCCGAGCACTTGTCACCCCTTCTCGGTTCGATGGCACTTTTTTTAATGTAGGAAGGAGGGGCCAAGGGTCGAATGCCCGCAAAAGCGGCCCCCTTCCCTTCCCATAGAAGAAGAAGAGAACCAAAATCAAGGTCCAGGGTTTTCGAGATGCCTGGATACTCTGTCTTTGAAAGAGTGGAGGTCATAGACAGGGGAGGAAAGATGGATTGAAGAAGATTGTTCCATAAGTGACTAAGGTCAGGTTAATTTAAATTAGGTTCGGTTAATTATATATATATATGTGTGTGTGTGTGTGTGTGTGTGTGTGTGTGTGCGAAAACACCAAAGGTGACTTTAAAATCAAAAACTTAGTGTGAGAAGAAATAAAAACAACTCTTCGAACCCCATAATCTGGGATTCCGCATCTGGATTGTTTACTTTTGAAAGCAGTTATTTTGTTGTTGTTGTTGTTGTTGTTGTTTATTTGACGGGGCTGTTTAACCGCCTCCGCAACATTTAAGATCATGTTGCGGAGATCTACAACTTTACGTGGGATCCAAGCCACGGGTCGCTACATCACCTGAAAGCAGAGGACAGAGGCAGAGAATGTGCATGTCTGACGAATTACTGAAATGTTATGCTTAAAACAGACTTAACTTTATATTTTGTTTAATTACTGCTGCCTGCCAATGAGGCTGCCATACTGTTAAACGGATAATAAATATGAAGGAACATGAAGTTAAGTCCACCATAGAAATTCCACGTTTTCTTTAACTGGTTTTCTTTTGAAAAAGAAGTTATTTAGGGGTAACTCGAATATCAGAAAATCTATTTCATATACAGTATACTCCAAGAACATCCCAATAATATCACCTTTAAAGTTGTTCAAAAATACATCTACCTCGGACAACTAATAACAGCTTCACCAGACAAAGACCAAGAAATAAAACGACGCATGTGCGGTCTACAAAGATAAGTTTAGTCAGGTAGACTAAAAAAGGTTAATGAAGGTTAATCGAATGCCCGGTTAGGTCAACTGTACGCCCTTGACGATTGGTTAGGTTAAGTCATGATATTTTCATTTACTGTCAAAACTAACGAAAATATCACGACTTAACCTAACCAATCGTCAAGAGCAGTTGACCTAACCGGACATTCAATTAACCTAACCTAACTGTAATATAATATTCATTTCAAACTTTGCCTAAAAACCATACGGCAATGTATAGAATGCCTAGGTAGTATATAGAATATATTGTAGACCGCACGCTATAGTGTAAATATCTTTGTAGACCGCACGCAAGAGTGTAAATATCTTTGTAGACCGCACGCTATAGTAACACCGGCAAGCCTTTGACATGCTAGTTCAATTTTCAAAAGTAAAATACCACTCTCCCTAAAATGACAGGTCTATGACCAATGTAGTCTACCTACGGTAACCTACAGTGCAGAAACGTGGAACCTAACAAAACATTTAACTCTCAAACTCAGAACGGAGCAGCGAGCACATGAAGGAATTATGCTGGGCATAACATGGAGGGATCGCAGAACTGCGGAATGGATGAGAGAGCAACCAAAAATCAAAGCCATCATTGTTGCAGTCAAAAAATTAAAATGGAGCTGGGCAGGTCACATAATGAGACAAAACAATAGATGGTCAAACAAGCTAACCGAATGGATACCCAGGAACCAAAAAAAGAGATTGTGGTAGACGTGGTAGATGGAGAGATGAAATACAGAAAGAACTAGGAAACACTTGGTCAATGATGGCAAAGGACCGGCTTGTATGGGACAGCTTGGGGAAGGCCTACATCCAAAGGACGGTGGATAGACAATGGCTGATAATGATGATGATGATGATACTTTCCTCATTTGATTTGTACTTGTTAGAAAATCTAGAAGAGGAAGGGTCATTGTTATCCCAAAGCGATATGATGACGAAGCTGATTAATGCAGCATTGCTATATTAAGTTAAGGTGTGTGTGTATATATATCCATCTCATAATTGTAAGGTTAGTGAAAAAAAAAATTATGCCACAAGAGCCCAAAAGATTTGGCTCTAAAAGTCAACTCTTTTCGGCTCTTGTGGCATCTTTTTTTTTTTTATGCTAGCAGCGTCCTTTCTACTTTTCTGTTGAATGTGGCACTGATAGGGCGTGGTCTTATAGAGAGCTGTCTTTCAATTCAGTTTGGTACTCTAGATACAGGATTGTTACACCGTGCAATGGTACAGGTTGTGTTCTTGTTGCAAGATTTAGAGTAGAAAGAAGACCATAGAAGGCATAAATAATGTCCCCTTTTTGTATTTACGTTAACTTAGGCCTAAAGTAGGCCCGCGTCGAATCGACAACCCTGAGACAAGACCAAATAGGACCTCCAAGTCCATCAAGTCTGTTTTAGTCTAGTTTAACTTAGGCTATAAGTTGAGGTAGCTATTGAAAAATTTATTATTTAGCTTGAGAGAGATTATTTTGATTTAGGTGTAGTATTAAGGTTAAGTTTACTTTAAATAGACTCGGTAATTATAGAAATAATAATGGCCTATTTAGACACTGTCAACACAGCTACAGACTTTTTCACTGTAGGTTGCAGTGGTTTTCAGGTTAAATTTGGTCAGCAGCCAGATTACTAACTATGGTGAAGCATGGGCGCCCGCAGGATTTTTTCCAAGAGGGGGCAAAATTTAATGTATTAATAGGTAGGGACCGGAGCAAGCAAAAAACTTTTGACCCCTTAGGAACCAGCAGGTTAATTCTAAGCAAGTTTAGTGTTGCATTTTCTGTAATGGAAACTGCAAATATATATTGTATATACATACAATGCACATGATAACAATCATTTATTTTATTTATAACAGAAACATGATAGAATGAAGAAAAAAGCACACTGAAGTAAATGTTGTACCTAATTTGAAAACGGTGTTTCGAGCATCACCTACACTGCTCATTTGAATAGGAATTGTAGTCGTCTGCGGTCACTACCAAAATTATGAACAACCTTTTCCATAAAATCAGTTTTGTTGGAGTTGATTTTCTCCCGGTCTACACTGAGCTGGATAATTTTAAGGGGGGACTTCTGAACAAATAAAAAGGTAGCAACCTTTTATCATGCACACAAATAAAAATTTTCACCCTTTAGGAGGCAGTTGGATACTTTTCAGCAAGTTTAGGATATAAATGTTTTCTTAGAAAATATTTAATATATTTTCTTGGCATTTCCAGGGGGGGGCAAGCGCCCCCCCTTGCCCCTACCTGCGGGCGCCCATGTGGTGAAGCTAAATTCATCAAAATTAATTTAGACTTACCAAAAATGAAGTTGCCAGTTGAACGTTACCCTTTCAGTTTCTAACTGATTCATAAGTTTCATTTAGTTTCCAGGTTTTTAATTTTCGTTGTTAAGTTTTAGGTTATTGTTTAACACACTGCTAGGTTATTTATTTGTAGGGGCTATTTCCCAGACCTAGGTTTTGCAGGTTAAGTTAGGCTAGGGCTGGATTGCCCTTAAGTTTTTGGTTTTAAAGGTTTAAGGTTTAGAAGGTTTTATTTAAGTTAAGTTAGGGCTATATTGCCTTTAGGTTTTAATAGGGGCTATAACAGCCATTTAATTATTGAGTTAGGGCCGTTGTAGCCCGGTTCGAGTTTCGTCTAGGTACCTAGTTTTTCTCTTACCTTAGTTATTTTCTTTAACTTACTTGCACCTAGTTCTGATAGGCCTCTATTTAGTTAAACATGGGTTTTGATTAATTGCAGTGGTTATTAATTAAGGATACGGTTTAATTAAAGGTTGTTAGGTTTGAAGGTTGACTCAGTTTCCCGGTTTGGGTAACCACGAGCATTTTAATTTTTTTGAGAAAAAAGGGCCCACTTCATGCGGTCAAAAATTTTCAAGACTGCACAAAGCTCCGTTTTTCTTTGTCCCAGAAACTTTTTTTTTCCTTTTTTTTGTTAATTAGGGAAACCCAACTTCACTAGTTGGTTAGAAACGAGGGTTTTTATTTTTATTTATTTTGTTTATA
This sequence comes from Bathynomus jamesi, assembly GCA_023014485.1. Taxonomy (NCBI): domain Eukaryota; kingdom Metazoa; phylum Arthropoda; class Malacostraca; order Isopoda; family Cirolanidae; genus Bathynomus; species Bathynomus jamesi. The sequence continues at coordinate 409,726 of JAJOZX010000396.1, read as the reverse complement.
TTTTATTTGGAAATATATGTGGTTATTTCTAACCACTTTTTTCAACAGTAGCCCTTCAAAGTTTGACCGTTCAATCAAAGAGAAATAATAACAGTTATCATTGCCATTGCCATTTACAAGTGGACTTAATTCTTTTTATACCTGTCGTAAAGTACGTTTTATCGAATATAAATAGAAGTTTACTTAAAATTTAAATGATTCTCCTCATTCTAATTTTCTTATTAAATTGTCAGAATCGGAGTGTTGCATTAATATTTAATAAAAACCAAACCTCATCGCCACAAAACAATTTTCCAGCTTGCCCAGTCACGTTACCATCTTAACCAGAAATCACTCTTCTGAGTGGAATAGCACAGATATAAAGATTGTTAGAAAATCTAGAAGAGGAAGAGCCATTGTTGTCCAAGGCGTTACGACGACTAAGCTGATTGATGCAGCAGTGCTTGTATATATTAAGTTAAGGTGTATATATATATCCATCTCATAATTGTAAGGTTAGTGAAAAATTCACTTAATTTAGAGGTAGCATTTTTGGGCTTTTGCGGCATCATTGTTTGGGCACTCTTGTGGCATCATTTTTGTTTGGGCGTTGGCGCGTCCTTTCTACTCGTTCGTTGAATGCGGCACTTACAGGGCGTGGTCTTATAGAGAGCTCTCTTGCAATTCAGTTTGGTTGTTTAGATACAAGATTGTTGCATCGTGCAATGGTGCAGGTTGTGTTGTTGTTGCAAGGTTTAGAAAGAAGACCATAAATAGTGTTCCTTTTGTTTTTTCTTAATTTTATGCAACTGGGGTCTAAAGTAGACCCACATCGGGTCAGCAACCCTGAGGTAGGACCTAATAGGACCTCCAAGTCGTAAGTTTGTTTCAGTCTAGCTTAACTTAGGCTATAAGTTAAAGTAGCCCCTCAGAGCTTGGCCGTTCAAGGCTCAGCTGGGATTCTGAAACAAATTAAAATAAATAAAATAATAAAGATTAAAGAAGATACACTGCGTTATCGGCAAACAAGCCTCTTCAGTCACTCATTTGTTTCTAAGCGATAAGTTGTATGGAACTCTGCGGCCGCTTGGTGTAGAACCTGCCGGTTTGATTCTGTACCCGTATGTGCTGTTGGATGGACAGAATTTTGCTTAACCCTTTCTTGCATGCGGATGTCTTCTATCAGGCGGAGTAAATGAATGTACATTATTCAACAAAGGGTTAAGACTTTTTCTGAAAAAACCCTTGAAATACGAGTTCGATACTCCCCTACTGAGTCAAGGCGACAATTTTACTCCATTTTAACCTTTTAATGCCTGGGGAGGTCTTTCCCAAAACTGAATAAAATTGTTTGGCGTTAGCCAGAACAAAATCAGTACAGTAACACGAGGCACTAAAGGATTAATATCAAGTCTTATAAGATTGCAGACATTAATGAGATTAACTGAATCTCCGAAGTAGGTTAATTAAAATTTTTTTGTACCAATTTGCACAATTTTTTAAAAGTTAATTTTTATTAATTTATTAACACACATAAAATACAATAAAATACACAAAATACAAATTCGCTTCCTATCAATGTACAGGGTGGGTAAAAAGTCTGAGCACCCCGTCAAGATATTTACATATCTAATTTTTACATTAGAGGGGGTGCCCAGACTCTTTGCCCGCCCTGTACTTCATTTACTCGTGAATCTTCTTATTAGTGCGGTGAAGCCAAAAGCTTTATAAGGGCCAGATTGTGATAAAATAAATATACAATTATATGTACACTGTACGCAGTAGAGTCCTGTATAATATGGCAATTTTAAACCGTTCGGTTCCCTATTACATGTCAAAATAGGTTAAGGAAAGGTTCTTCTCAGAATTAGGCTCCAAAGTGAGAACCGTATAGACAATAACCGGAAGTGTACTGGCTCTCTTTTTTTGGACCACATATACCAAAAGGGGACTTATACGGTCAATGTTAGGAGCCGTTTAATGTTAATGACGGGGTTGTTTAACTTCCTTCGGAACATCTACTAAGGTCATATGACGGAGGGGACTACAGGGGACTTACAGCTTTACGTAGGATCCGAACCACGGGTCGCTACATAATCTGGGCGCGGAGAACGGTCTCCCATCCAACTACTACCCAGACCCAATGTCGCTTAACTTCGCTGATCTCCGGAAAGCGGCGGTGTTACGACACTAGCCACAACGTAGCCCTTAGGAACCATTTACAGGGTGTTCAAAAAGAAACGCAACGCATTGGAGAATGCATATATCATTGTAACATAACCATTTTCTTTCTGTTTCTGTTTGCCTTTCTTTTTTGGACACCCTGTACTTGGAATGGTCAAGTTACAAAAACCCATTTTAGGGGGGGTACTTCGATTAAGGGGTTTTAAGAACTTTCCTGTCTGTAATGTATTAAAAAAGATTTGGAGCGCCATGTTGAAATTACTGTCATAGTCATCTTATCAATAAAGAGTATTATTATTATTATTATTATTATTATTAAGACGAGCAATATACTCCATTTTTCTACAGGAAAAGAATTGTATAACTTTACAATTGAGGCCCTCCTAGGAAGAAGTGGCTAAACGACAAAATTATAAATAACGCCAGAAAAAGGCAGTTAAAATTCTACCAAATTTGAAAGTTAAGTAATTTTCAAATCGGTAAAAAAATTTAATGCGTCTTCTGGCGTTTTTTAAAATTTTGTCGCTTAGCCACTTCTTCCTCGGAAGACCTCGATTAATAATGGCTTCTCTAAGATACGGAAAAGGATTCACATTAAAAAAAAAACTGCCTGAAAGTTGTTTTAATTTTGTTTCTGAAGAAAATGGGTGAGAAATGCAAGTATCTGTACGAAACGTAGTGAGTACACTACGAAACGTGTATTACTCGATATTACTTTTGTGTACGATATATTTCTATTCTAATTTGTATATTTTCCTCGCTAAAAACCATTTAGGATTAAACTACAGGGTGGCCACAAAGTCCCTTTGCGTGAAAAACAAGGGCAACATACATATATGCTGTAATTTCACTAAAAATGGACTTTGTAGACACCCTGTAGTTCAATCCTCGTAAATTCTTAACTTAATATCAACGTATAAATAAAGGAGAATTTGCAGTGGGGCCATTCTATGGCTTCATATTATCTAGTATCCAATTTCTGTAGTCCTTGACTGAGACGTACACTCCAGGAAACCTTTGAAGCCCACAGGGGAAGGGACCGTAGGAAACAATTCCAATCTGTGTAAATGGGGGACCTGATTCCTCTGCCAAAACCAGGGGACCACCAGAATCCCCGCTGCAAGTGTCGAATCCCTTCTCTCCACCTACACACAACTAACAACAAATTCAAGTTTTAGTACTTTTTCCTTTATATATATATATATATATATATATGAGAAATTAAATTATACTATAATGTTAATTTAACTCAACTATAACTGTATTAACCTTGTTTATTGTTCTGATAAAAACTGGGATCACCCGAAGATCCGTCACCCCCAGCCTTTTTTAGTTAGCTTTATAAGGCTAACTAAGGAAAATATCACGACCTAACCTAACCAATCGTTAGGTCAACTGTACGCCCTTGACGATTGGTTAGGTTAGGTCGTGATATTTTCGTTAGTTAGCCTTATAAAGCTAACTAAAAAAGGTTGAGGTGACGGATCTTCAGATGATCCAAAAACTGCGTATAATGTGTAGAATTTTAACGATAGATTTTTCTTTGCACATTTTAAAGACGCTACTTTTTGTTAATAATGGAATTCTTAAGTTAACTTTAGTGTTAAACGTTTAACATTACAGTTTAACGTTTAAATTAATCTCATAATTTTAATTATTTTGAGAGAAAAACGGAATAAAATGTAAAAAAATATACGTAGGTTCCAGATCAATTTAGGGCCTAACTCTTCTTACCTGGTTTCCAATGAATTGGGGATATCGTTCTTTACACTGATCATTGCTTACAATTGGAACATCTACTCTTAGCATTACATCGCTATGTGTAGTATTTTCCGTTAATCCCCATCCAGCCGCAATTGGTCTTCTCTTTCCAATGAGACTGCGCACGTCCAGGCTACTTTCGGGTATGCAAATTGGCTGGACGGTTGCTGCAAATAAATGGGTCCAATTAAGCAGAAAGTACAGTCATATCCAACAAAATATATTCCTATTTTAAAAATTTAAAAAAATCCTTAAACAAAATAACTGCTTTGCTAAAAGGAAAAAAAATCCATAATTAAACAATAACATGTTAATAGGCCTGGTAATCCATTTCTAATAATAATAATTAGTGCGGAGGGCCAGAAACGCGTTCACCTCTTAGGCCAGGCGAACAAGACTCATTGCGCTAACTCCTGAATTATCATAACCAGTATCATCGGAGTGGAGCCATTGTTTATCCAGATAAGCGACAACCCAGCACGCGAAGTAGATTAAGTTAAGTTAAAGGAGGCTTCACGGTCACTTGGGTAAAAAGCTTTTTCGAGGCGGCTAATAGGTATAACATAGTTAAGTTTTAAATTCCACACTTTGGGTGTACATTTTTAGCAAAGAGAGATTTTGATGACAAATGTCCTGCGGGATAGGTTACGGTGAGTTGGCTTAGCTTAATTTAGGATAGCTTAAGTTAAATTATATTAACAAAGGCGTCGATAAAATGCCCTTAGACCAATGGTATTTAATCTGGGGGTCGGTAATTTGGCCTTTCTCGGAGGGGTAACGAGCCGGCGCCAGTGTAAAAAAAAAAAAAACAACCCTAATTTATGGTTCCACTTAAATTGCATTTTTTTTTCCTAATTTTCTTTTTCTCATTTTTGCCATTTGAAAAGGGGAAAAAGGGCGGGGGGGGGGGGGGGATTACGGTTTTGTTGGCTAGTTGAAGGGGTAACAGTGCTAAAAAGGTTAAGTACCACTGGTCCACTGCCCTAGACCTTTCTAAAAGTTGGGCAGAACTGTAGAAAACTAGTTCAGTATTTGTAAGTGCAAACACAAAAAACATTTCATGGCACCAGAAGACTGGCGAGTTTGGTCGTATTACCTTCTTCAGTAGCAAAGTCGAGGGTAACATTAAGTCTTATGAGAGCAATATCATCAGAAGAGGATGCTCTCTTGTCGTATTGAGGGTGGATTGTTATTTCCTCAAACCCGGCAACAATATGAGTAGGAGAACATTTGGTTCCAATGCGCGTTACTTGGCAGTCTTCGTCGTTACTTAAATCCCAGTCACCAAGATGTAGCACGGCTCTTCAATCAGCGAAAAAAAAAACTTATTAATAATGACATGAATTTCCTTCATGTTTTAATGAAAATTGAAACAGTTTGAAAATTTTATAATTTGCAAAGTTTCTACGAGATGAATGGAAATGAGGACAGAACCATCTGTCAACAATTTTCTGTCTCTAGTACTAACAGCAGCAACAGCAATGAGAGATAACTGCATTTGAACAAAGATATCTTAACGGTAAAATAGTTAGTCAAGTTATTTATGGTTTTATTTGGATATCTCTTTACTTTGCGTGCGATTCTCCGCATTAATAATAAACATGAAACGAGAGCCCAGTAAAGCCTAAAACTTAATAAGGACCAAATTAAATAAAATAAATAGTGCAGCTTCACAATCATTTATGTAAATGTAAATTATGGATTTATTTTATTACTAATAAAAGTTATTCAATTAAAAATTCAAAATTCAATCATGTAAAATTTAGTAGGAGTAAATTGAAATGTATTTTATTACTAAAATTGAAATATATATACACACACACACACAAAGTCTTACTCAGCATTTTGTCGCCCCTAGGCAGAGATTAAAGTGTCTTTTTGCCCTATTTAGGTTGAAATTCGACAAAATTTGCCGCCTTAGGCAGGTGCCTACTCTGCCTATACGTAAATCCGCACATATATATATATATATATATATATATATATATATATATAAGACACCAGTTTTTGCAAACTTGCTTGCAAACTTGCTCACAAACGAAATCACTCTTGTGATTTTTATTGTAAAATTGATTCAAAATTATTAAAAATAGTGAAATTTTTACACTTAAAAACCAAATTAAAAACTTGGGGTAGAAAAACAAAGTCAATTTCTACAATGTCGACTTTGATCATGTGACCTATTACCAGAACACTTACAGTCTTTTTCCTCCGAGATCACCTCGGTTCACGCAGTGGGCCGCTGTGAGGACATATTTTGAACTGATAATAGATCCTGAACAACCAAAAATAAGGTTCCTCTTTCCTGGTTCTGCAAAAAAGGAAAAGGAAAGATTAAAATAGGCTGTCGTGCGTGCTAAAGGAAAAAAAATGGATGCAACTATACTACTGTAGTGTTCAGCCCGGGCACATTATTTTTGTACCAAATTATCTCGTATCTCGCGCGCGTCATTTGTGTATTTTTAGAAATAATTTTAATTTATATTTACGATTTAATTTTAATATGTTACTTTTGTAAATTTAATTTAAAATAAATTTTCCTATGAGAACGGACTTTATGGGATACCCTGTATAAGTGAATGAGTGGAATTGAGGAAAAATCTCTTCCTTGGACTTTTAACTGAAATATGTGAATTTAGTAATATTTTTTCAAAGTACTGAATTAAAAACGGAGATCATGGACTTAATATGGACTTAATATGGACTTAATTCCTCGCTTAAAGAGGGTATACAAATCAACTTTGGTTGATACTATAAATAAACCTAGCTTAAATTAACCACGCCTAACCTAACTTAGCGTAAACTAACATGGCCTGACCTAACTTTCACCACAGGAAAGAAATCCGACAGATGTTACATCAATCTTTTGTAACACGGTATTCACACTGCATTTTTGGTGAAATTCCTGTTCCAAATTAAATGTTTGTCGGGAATCTCAATAAAAGTGTGAACAGACTCGGAACAAATATTTACTGTTTTTGTCGATTTTTTAGGAATTCCTGGTTTCGTTTTCAACTGAAGGTGTAAGGAATAAATTGGTAAACAAACCCAAAGATCGTATCAGCAAAAACTAAGCAAATCTCCCAACAAATTATCGTTTATTTTTATCAACAAAGTGTAATTTTATTCACTGCATACAAAATTTTCCTGGAAAATAAGTAACAAATCACTGTAACTTGAGGATTTCGTGTGAACTAGTGTGAACAGCTGAACTAGCGTGAACGTTCAGCAGTAAATGGAGTACTCTTTTTCAAGGAACAGGAATTCCACGAACAAAGTCTTTGGAACTCTTGTTTCTCGTTCCAAAAGCAGTGTAAATAAAGTAAAAGTATTTGGTTGAAGGAATCCCTTATAGTACGTCCTTCGTCGGATACTTTCGTCAGTCCTCGGAACGAGTTTGATTTAGGACGTTTAGTCATTTCATGTTTGACTCATCTTAAATGTCTTAAATATCGGTTTGCCAAAGAGAAGTAAGTCCTTAGAATTGCTTCACTCAAATTAAAATCCTTACTCGTGTACCCCATGGCTACCATCCATGGGTAGGCCCCAATAGCGGCTGGAGTTCCGCCGATAATTTTATCTTCAGTTGAGGGACGTCCACACAGTCTCGGGAGGAGTACATTACCATTCCCTCGTGGTGGGGGTGTTGGAGGTGGAGGCGTGTTACTGATGTGGGGTGAGACCGAACAACAAACCTAAAACAATTACAGTTGTTATATTACTCCGTACTGTTTTATATTACTGTATGCAAGCGGATATATTTGATAGGAAAATACAATACAGAGTTTGTACGGACTTTTTAACTTATAAATTACGTAACTCTTTTTATTGTAATATCCTTTAAGGTGTCATCAAAAACGTTATCTACATTCTAATAACTTCTATTTTATTAAAACGTGACCCAAAACGATACAGTATTTCTGAAGTGAACATAGTTGGTACAGTCCTGACTTAAAATTTTTTCTTAACACTCCCAAAAAGTACAAGGATGATCCCGAAATTTTTTTTTACCTCAAAACTGTAGTCCAAAATAGACAGAAAAAAGACATAAACACCGTTCGTATTCAGAAAGTACTTAAGTACTTTTTATGCGTAATGATAAAAAAAGTAATTGGAATTGCTTAATCACTTAAATTCTACACAAATGTACAAATGCAAAAAATCCAGTCAGTGTCTTTACAGCAGTTCACCACGTGCAGGTTATTCCATTTTTCACCACGTGCAGGTTATCCCATTTTGAATACACTGCTCTGTCTGCGCATGTGCGCTAGTCCTATTCGTCCCAGTTAATTTGTTTAGTTTAGAACAGTGGTTTTTAACCTTTTTAGGCTGCGACCCAAATTCTGGTCGCGAGGCTAGCTCGGCGACCCATGTCTTCAAACAGTTCACTCGTAATAGATAATAAAATAGATAATTAATGGTAAAATGATAAGGGATAACATAAATAAATGCTAAATGACAATTCAATAACCCAATCAAAATGGCTTGGCAATCCAATTTTTTGGGGTCGCGACCCAGGGGTTAAGAACCACTGGTTTAGAGGAGAGATGTGAAGGTAGTTCCTCCATAGAAATAATTTAAGACACGTTCATTACCTTTTATTATATTTAATTAGTTATAAGAAATTGACTGGACTCAAACAAATGAATTCTGAAATTATCAATACATTTTTCAGTTTGGTTACTGAAAAAAAAATGGCTTGGCGACCCAATTTTTTTGGGTCGCGACCCAGGGATTGAGAACCACTGGTTTAGAGGAAAGATGTGAAGGTAGTTCTTCCATAGAAATAATTTAAGACACCTTCATTACCTTTTATTATATTTAATTAGTTATAAGAAGTTGACTGGAGTCAAACAAATGAATTCTGAAATGATCAATACATTTTTCAGTTTGGTTACTCATGAATCTGAATTATTATATATTCCGAGCTCCATAAATCTAATATTTAGTTTTACCTCAAATTATGAAAAGTAATGTAATGTTTTGGGGGTTTTTAACCCCCTCCTGAACGCAGAGGACGGCGTTACGTATTGAGCGATACTTTTGTATCGGTATCGATATCGCTTTAGCCATCTATAAGTATCGATGTATCGGTATCGCTTTAGACGATTTACGAGTATCGATGTATCGGTATCGCTTTAGGGATTTTCGTGTATCGATGTCCATCACTGATTGTCCAGCAACTGAAGAGATCCATTGTTGCTTAACTTTGCGGATCTTTTCGGTTTGAAGCACTTTGAAAAAACAAAAAAAATATTTGTGGGTAGAAAATGTATATATTTGTTAAGAAAAGTACATTTTATGGGGGGAAATGGAATACAACTTAACCTAACCTAACTTTCTTACGTGTACCATGTTGGTGCTGAGACAAATCTAAAACATCCAATGAAAATCGAAGGTCCAAACTGTACAGTTGAAATAGATGAAACATTTTGCGAATTCGTTTGGCGTCCAAAGACTACAAATAAAAACCTATTTCACAAGATATTACGTGACGGTTCTCAATTTTCAGTCTATTCTAGTTAAACTATTATACCCAAATACCCAAATACCCATTCCACCCAAAAATGTACTTTTCTTAACAAATATATCAATTTTCTACCCCCAAATATTATTTTCTTTTATTTTTTCAGAGTGGTTCGAACCGAAAAAAACCCTGTTTTAACGACATAAGGTCTAAGGACAAAGAACGAACCGAAAACCCCCCTGTTTTAACGACATAAGGTCTAAGGACAAAGAACGAACCGAAAAAAACCCTGTTTTAACGACATAAGGTCTAAGGACAAAGAACGAACCGAAAAACCCCTGTTTTAACGACATAAGGTCTAAGGACAAAGAAGCGTACTGTATCTCAGGGTCAATAGAATAGCATAGTATACGTCTATTTACATCTGGTAAATATACGTATAGGTAAAGGTAAGTAATGAATGGGGTTAACCCCATACGTAATGATGGGGTTGGTTAACCCCATATACGTAATGATGAAGGTTGTTTAAACCTCCTTCTCAATACCTAAGCCCATATGACAGTAGGGACCTACAGCTATACTTAGGATCCGAACCACGGGTCGTTACATAAACTGAAAACAGAGTCACCCATCCAATGTCGCTTAGCTTTGCTGATCGACGGGTAGTGGTGTTACGACACTGGGTATGACGTAGTCCCGTGAATATTTAATTTCGTAGCAGCCAGTGTTTTGACATAAATCCTGATTGGCCGAAAATTGATGACGTTTTCATGAGCTCTTGATGACGTCTTCATGAGCTTTTGATGACGTCTTCATGAGCTCTTGGCCAATTATAGCCAATCATATTAGTGACGTCATTAATAGTACTTGTTTGTTTTCGGTAATGTATGATTCAGATGTGACACGTAGCACTTTTTGGAGACGTATTTACTAGCTCGTACTCACAATGAACAGTTTTTTGAGAGTATATATATATATATATATATATATAATGGGTGATCCAGATAAATGGGACCCATAAAAAAAAGCCAAATATTCTTAATATTTAATTCCTTTCATAAAAACTATATATATATCATTCGAAAGAGTAAAGTTACAAGTTTATTATGACATATTTATTTTTTAAAAATGACTCCTTTCAAATGTGCTCCATTAGTTGCCAAGCATTCCAGTGTTCTCGCTTGTAAGTTCTGCATCACTTTTGCAAGTGTGCGGTGGTATGGCCTGTATCTCATTTGTGATGGCGGCCTTCAATTCTTGCAAGGTCGTTGGGTTATTTCTGTAGACCCTACTCTTTAAATATCCCCAGAGATAATAATCTAAGGGAGAAAAATCCGGAGACCTTGCGGGCCATTCAACGTCTCCAAATCTTGAGATTAACTCGCCTGGAAACGTTTGACGCAAAACTGCCATGCAGTTCCTCGTGGTATGGCAGGTAGCTCCGTCTTGTTGGAACCAGTGGTTTTCTAGACAAAGATCTCTTAATTTAGGAATAAGGAAATCGGTCAACATTTTTTCGTAGCGATCACCATTTACAGTGACCGTGTTTCCGGTGGAATCCTCGAAAAAGTACGGCCCTATGATCTGAGATGCAGTAAGACCACACCAAACAGTTACACGCTGACTATGCAACGGGACTTCGGTAATATTCACTGGATTTTCTGTTGCCCAGAAACGACAATTTTGTTTGTTTACAGTTCCATTCAAGTGAAAATGGGCTTCGTCTGACATAATCAAAGTTGCTAGAAAATTGGTGGTGTCATTTACCTTCTGTTGGATCCATTAACAGAATTGTCGTCTTCGTGCGAAATCTCCATCGTTTAGTTGTTGCACTGTTTGAATTTTATATGGAAAGAGCATTAAATTTTGCTTGAATATACGGTGTGTTGTTGTTCCATATCCAACTCCTAACAGCTGAGAAGCACGTCTGATGCTTATGTTAGGATTATCCTGTACAATTTCATGAGTTCTGTTAATGATCTCGTCTATCCTTGCTGTGCGCACTCTTCCAGTTGGTTTTCTTTTTCCAATGCTGCCAGTTAGGGAAAAATTTCTGACACACCGACGGATTACTTTCTTAGAAGGCGATTTTGACATCTGAAAATTTGTCTTGAAAGATCTTTGAGCTGAAACTACACTTCTTCCATGCTCATAATAATATTGCTCAGTTATGAAACGCAGCTGTTCCACAGTCCATGCAGTCATCTTGAAGGGTTAGTTTTAACTAACACTTTTATTTTGTATCTTATCTTGTCTTGTATTGTCAAAACCTATACAATCCTGTACAAACTTGTAACTATCCTCTTTCGAATGATGCGTATGATTTTATAAAAGGACTTATACTTTAAGAGTTACAGGAGTTTCTTTTGGGTCCCATTTCTCTGGATCACCCTTTATATATATAGGGCCGTACTTTTTCGAGGATTCCACCGGAAACACGGTCACTGTAAATGGTGATCGCTACGAAAAAATGTTGACCGATTTCCTTATTCCTAAATTTGGCTAGACCAAAATCCTTGAATATTTAGAAAATATTGATTCTATTTCCTGGGATAAGTTACCTTTGTAATTAATATGAAAAATGTGTCTACTGACAAAATGTCGTGGTGGTGGTGGGCGTTTTTGCGGGCATTCGCCCCTTGACCCCACCTTCCCGCACAAACAAAAAAAAGACATATAAATATATATTATTTACAGCCGACCCATCATTCTCCAAATTTTTATGATTTTTTATAAAGCTTTACCGGGTTCAAGTTCAAGGCTATCAGACGAGGATTAAGGAAACCTCTTGAAATTTAGTAAAATCTCTCTCTCTCTCACATATATATATATATAGTTGTGATGTAAAATGTCGAAAACAAATCACAATTACACTAATTAGTAATTTGTTTTAGGTTTATAGAAATGTTACGTTTCTAGTCGAACTTTTTTCCCGAAACTGTACATATTCGATAATTGTAGCAGTTTCATGAGTACAGTACAGCAGTCTTCGAAAGTGAATCTGGTTAAGGAATCGTTAACTCTTTCTTTGCCGATAACACGAATTTTAATTCAGAAAACCCCAGATTTAACCCAGATTTAACCCAGATTTAACCCAGATTTAAACCAGATTTAACCCAGATTTAAACCAGATTTAACCCAATTTTAACCCAGATTTAAACCAGATTTAACCCAGATTTAAACTAGATTTAACCCAATTTTAACCCAGATTTAAACCAGATTTAACCCAGATGATGTAATAATAGTTTGCACAATCCACAAAAACGTTTACACAAATATCACTTAAATAAAACTCTATTTTATATATATATATATATATATATATATATGATGAATAAAACCACGAAGGAAAGGAAACACAAAATGGTGCTCAAGCGCTTTCGTCTAATGACATCCTCAGGAACACTGAGCACTTTGAGCACCATTTTGTGTTTCCTTTCCTTCGTGGTTTTATTCATCGTAAATATTTTTCACGTGTTACCTTCGTGAAATAATTTTCATATATATATATATATATATATATAGGGTGTTCTAAAAATTATCTTGTATACTTTTATATGTAATACATAACATACGTAACTTCTATACGTAATATATAAAGTACGTAACTTTAATACGTAATACATACGTCACTTTCGTACGTAACATTTCATTTGTGTATTTTGTATATTACAATAAGGATATTTTGTTTTCAAGGTCACTTGAACCCGATTTTAAAAAGCTTATCCGATCTATCTCCAAAATTATGCGTAAGTGGCCCTTAAAATACTTAAATACTTACGAGTGACGTTCTCCCCTCGAACCCGCAAATTGCCTCTCGAACTCGCTTGATATTTGCCCGATTACCGCTTTGCACCAATCGAATCATTTCCGGGCAGGATCGGATGGAAATACATTTTGTTCCGCCACTACACTGGTTTGCTCCTAGCAAGGCTGTTTTTCGTTTTGGGAGGTGGAGAAAAAAAGCTTTTTAGGTTATTATATATTTTTTTAAATTTATTTATTGGTATAATGTCGATCTTACTGCGTTAAAAATATTACGAGGGTCGGTACGAAAGTAATACCTCTTCTTATTGTATTTACGAACTGAAAAATAAGAGGCATTACTTTCGTAGCTACCCTGTAATAAAATGAATGTATGTTATTATTGTCTGTCTTCGATGTTCTCCTCGGTGATGAACCAAAAAGATAGGAAGTTACAAAATAAATACCCAATTAAAAGGGTCAAAGTGTGAACAACGCTGGGCATCTGTACCTATATACTAGTACAGAGTAGACCATAAGTCGCTTTACCTTCGTATCATAACGAAACTCACTTCGGTAAAACGATTTATGGCCCACCCTGTATTTTGCAGGAAAAAAATCTCGCTACCTGCTAAGTCCGATCCTATTATTTTTTAAAGTTTCTCTTTAATCTAACTTAAGTTGACATAAACTACCATAAACCAATCTAACCAAACGTAACATAACTTAAGCTAATCTATCTGATAACTTACTCTAATGACTAGGGGGTCCGGGGGGAGGGGGAATTTGATGCGTGCATCTTTGTGTCAGGAAGTTTTATGTCGGCAAAATGGCCTTGTTAACATTTGTTAACTTTTAATAACGAGAATGTGGAGATAGTTAACATTCAAACGTTCAACTCAAACATACTGTATATGACAAGAGCTTAGCAAAATTTATTTTTGTCTTCCTTCAGTTAACTTTTCAGTCGGTAACGCAAGTTACAAAATCAGATGTAACAAAACTACAATATAGAAGCGTAAAGCCCAGTATAGTATGGAGCCCAGTAAAGCCTAAAGTTTAATAAGGACCAAATTGAATAAAATAAATAGTGCAGCTTCACAATTATTTATGTAATTATAAACTGTAAGACCCATGTTTTAATTATATTAATAAATTTATTCAGTTCAATTAAAATTTAAAAAAAAAATTTAATTATTAAATTTGGCGAGTTTTTCTATTAAATTTTATTTTATTTTTAAATTTTTTAAATTAACACAAACAAATTACTACGAAATTGTGAAATTTATTTTCAAATAATTTCTTGAAATTTCTAAAAAATAAGTCAATAAGATATTAAAATCTTACTTTGTCCCAGACATATCGCAATGGCAGAAATGAACACGGTGTAAATTCCCAAAATGACTTTCGAGGATTGATACATTTTGAAGGCAAGTCTGAAAAATAAATAAATTCATTATTTTTTTATAATTCTGATAAAATAATAAGTAAATTCTCTCTCTCTCTCTCTCTCTCTCTCTCTCTCTCTGGTTGATTGTGCCCCACATAGCATGATCAACCATCGATCAATTCATTTTTTATTACTTGTCTAATAAACACCTCTAAGTGGGAGAAGACTCTTGAATTCGCAGTAGCAACAACGAGTGATCAGCCACGAGACACTTTCATTCTCCATAAGGGACAAGTACATGGGGATAGATACAGGGACCTCCCACTGATATTCCTCGCCAGAAAGAGATTTTCTCTACTTTCGTAGTGGCACAACATCGCGAAGTATGAACGACTCAGTATATCACTTGCTGCATAAACACCTTTCATGGCGGGAGACCCAAGTTGAAACTCAGCGACATTCAAAGAGTGTGCAGACACATACGCATGACAGACATTCAATTACGGAAAACACGTTTACACATTTGCCTGCCTTGTTAATGTCTAAGAATAAAGTAGAAAAATATTTTGTGGAAGCACACAATTTCCCCCCAAACAATTTTCCCCAAAACACTTAAAAATGCATGGCATTCATTAGGTGAGGTAGAGTTGCATTTCTGCCGACACAATTTCTTTATCTTTTGATTGGTTGGATGCACGTGACGGGTGAGGGCATGGTGTGGAAAATTTTATTTCTGTTCTTAATTCTTGTTTCCATATGTTCGAGGTTTATGTGACGATACCAAGTGGTTGATGGTGGTTGATGTGCGATCGACACAAGTGTATTATTGGTTAGTTTATACAGAGGTGCTCTCTAGTGTACGATGTCAGTAGTATAGCCGCAAAAGGGGAGAGTGCAGGAATGTTGCAGGTTATTATGTAATGTTGCAAAGGGGGGTGGGGGTTGTTGCAAAGGGGAGTGGGGGGATGTTGCAAAGGGGGGTGGGGGATGTTGCAAAGGGGGATGGGGGGAAAGGGGGGTGGGGGGGGAAACTTGGAGGCGGCGTTATCCCCCAAGAGAAAGAAGGAGGAGAGAAAGGAGGAGAGGTGTTCACCTGGCAGGAGCCATGTGCACACTGAGACTTCCAGCCGGGCTGGCGTTGTTTTATAGGCTCCTAATCAGCCAGTTGGCTGAGTTGCCAGATACCATTGTATACATTATTATCCTAATCAGCCAGTTGGCTGAGCCAGAGACGCCTGAAGAAGAGAGAGAGGCCTGTAGGAGGGAGAGACGCCTGAAGAAGAGAGAGAGAAGCCTGTAGGAGGGAGAGACGCCTGAAGAAGAGAGAGAGAAGCCTGTAGGAGGGAGAGACGCCTGAAGGAGAGAGGATAGGTGCACATGCAGGAGTACACATGCAGGAGGTACACATGCAGGAGTACACATGCAGTAGGTACACATGCAGTAGGTACACATGCTGGATGTACACATGCAGGAGTACACATGCTGGAGGCAGACATGCAGGAGAGAGAGAGGCGCCTGAAGGAGAGAGAGAGAGAGAGAGCTGAAGGAGGGAGAGAGACACCTGAAGGACAGAGTGGAGTTCTCCCCCAATTTATTTTCGTTTCCCTAACCTAAGAGGCCACTATGGGGTTTACCAAAGGGCATGAAATAGAAGGAGCAGAGCTCCTTACTCGGCCGGAGCCGAGGGGGGAATGGTTCTTCACCAGATTCGCGATCTTTTATAATCCTCTATTCTGGCTGAGTTGCCAGATAGCGCCATGTGTCCCATTAATCGTGTAGCGATTCAATTATTATTATTATTATTATTATTATTTCTACAATGAAACGGGTTCGGGTCGAAGAACGGGCGAGAGATCTTCCCCCCCCAATATATATATATATATATATATTATTTATTTTATAACATTTAATTTTAGTTTAGAAGCAAATTTGACTTCATTGGAAACAAATAACATAGTTTACCTTCGAAAACGTCATAATAGAAAACTTCATTTTACGGTAAACTATGTTATTTCGACTTGAAGATAGCGCCATGTGTCCCATTAATCGTGTAACACATATATAACGGCTGTTATTCCCTTGTATATATAATAAGCTAATGAATCATATAAAATACCACAATATATGGTTATACAAGATTCGACCGTATAAAATAACACAAGCGCCTCTTTCATTACGCTTTAATAGAATTAGTAAAGTTACCCAATTTCGTTAGACGATTTTTATAAGGGAAACCCAACTAATTATCCACCATTCAATAAATAATACGTGAATAAAGAGTTCCAATTCAATGGGTAACTATATCGACATAAGCTTATTATTGTAACGTTTGCTCCCAATATAAAATAACAGTAAAACCAATTAATTGAAACTTCATTTAAATAATTTACGATACAATTCCACCAAACGAGATGAAAACTTACGAGACATATAATCCTCTATTCTGGCTGAGTTGCCAGATAGCGCAAGGTAATCCATATAGATCCATGTGTCCCATTAATCGTGTAACACATATATAACGGCTGTTATTCCCTTGTATATATAATAAGCTAATTAATCATATAAAATACCACAATATACGGTTATACAAGATTCAACCGTATAAAATAACACAAGCACCTCTTTCATTACACTTTAATAGAATTAGTAAAGTTACCCTATTTCGTTAGACAGAAAACGAATTTTTATAAGGATTACTAACTAATTATCCACCATTCAATAAATAATACGTGAATAAAGAGTTCCAATTCATGTGAATGAGATAACTAAAATTTTAGTTATTGTATTATCATAAGACTACATCAATATTTACTATAAATACGAGTATATTTAATATTCTTAATTAACAAAAGCTTTAAATCCAGATCTCTAAAATATTTCCAACTTTCTTCGTCTCTTTAAACTTCGTTTTTCAATTCCCTGCGAAGAAAATTGAAAAACGAAATTTAAAGATACGATGAAAGTTGGAAATACCCAAAACATAATCCGATAGAGGAAAGGATTTCCGAGAATCTGCCAAAATCGGTCGGCCTTATCTTACCCTTCTACGAGTCAAATCATGCTAAACCTCGCCTCACTCCTTGTTTCAGCATTCATTCATTTCACGTTTTATTGTGAATTTCATCCCATATATATATATATATATATATATATATATATATATATATATATATATATACCCTTTGGTTAGCTTCCGCCCGAATTATTCATTCTGACGAAGGTCAAGCTTTCCACTCCACCTTAGACCTGCAGTTTGAATCATCAACAGCCCCGCGTCTTAACCACTAGGACACGTAGGGTGCCCATTTATCTGCCAACCACATTCTTTTATTATGTGGAATGACCACCTTAGACCAACAGTTTGAACCATCAACACCCCCAGCGTCTTAACCACTAGGAGACGTAGGGCACCCATTTATCTGCCAACCACTTTCTTTTATTATGTGTAATGACCACCTTAGACCTACAGTTTGAACCATCAACACCCCCAGCGTCTTAACCACTAGGACACGTAGGGTGCCCATTTATCTGCCAACCACTTTCTTTTATTATGTATAATGACCACCTTAGACCTACAGTTTGAACCATCAACAGCCCCAGCGTCTTAACCACTAGGACACGTAGGGCACCCATTTATCTTCCAACCACTTTCTTTTATTATGTGGAATGACCACCTTAGACCTACAGTTTGAACCATCAACAGCCCAGCGTCTTAACCACTAGGACACGTAGGGTGCCATTTATCTTCCAACCACTTTCTTTTATTATGTGTAATGACCACCTTAGACCTACAGTTTGAACCATCAACAGCCCAGCGTCTTAACCACTAGGACACGTAGGGTGCCCATTTATCTGCCAACCACTTTCTTTTATTATGTATAATGACCACCTTAGACCTACAGTTTGAACCATCAACAGCCCCAGCGTCTTAACCACTAGGACACGTAGGGCACCCATTTATCTGCCAACCACTTTCTTTTATTATGTGTAATGACCACCTTAGACCTACAGTTTGAACCATCAACACCCCCAGCGTCTTAACCACTAGGACACGTAGGGTGCCCATTTATCTGCCAACCACTTTCTTTTATTATGTATAATGACCACCTTAGACCTACAGTTTGAACCATCAACAGCCCCAGCGTCTTAACCACTAGGACACGTAGGGCACCCATTTATCTTCCAACCACTTTCTTTTATTATGTGTAATGACCACCTTAGACCTACAGTTTGAACCATCAACAGCCCCGCGTCTTAACCACTAGGACACGTAGGGTGCCCATTTATCCGCCAACCACTTTCTTTTATTATGTGTAATGACCACCTTAGACCTACAGTTTGAACCGCGGGTCGATGCAAGACAGTCGGCAGGGGACCTACCGTTGATATCTCCGGTGACTCCGCACTCAGGACGGGGGCATCCATGCCACCAGCAACCGTTAAAGGAGTACACAGTCTTCACACCAGTGACACGGTTTTCACTTAACCCATCAACCCAAAAAACACGTCCATTAATCTTAATGGGTACTTCACCCGTGTTGCGGGCGTGCTTTATGTATACACCTGTTTGTTGCTGCAGGTGTATGAGCCAGTAAATAGCCTTGTGTCCGTAACTGCGGGGGCTGTTTCGGTGAATAATGGCTAAGGTGTCTTTAGGCATGAAGTTATTCTTGAACACCGTAAAACATAATGATGCGATGGTGGTTGCGACTTGCACTGGATCGCATTTGAAACGGGCTATGTACATACTTCTAAAAGCCTGGAAACATACTCTAAGCACGCGCACATCATTCACGCAATAACGCTCACATTCATCAGCTATATTATAAGGGTTACTTTCATTAAAACTGTCGTAGTATCGATCAAAGTCTTCATCCATTAGGACACGTAGGGTGCCCATTTATCTGCCAACCACTTTCTTTTATTATGTGGAATGACCACCTTAGACCTACAGTTTGAACCATCAACAGCCCCGCGTCTTAACCACTAGGGCACGTAGGGGGCCCATTTATCCGCCAACCACTTTCTTTTATTATGTGTAATGACAACCTTAGACCTACAGTTTGAACCGCGGGTCGATGCAAGACAGTCGGCAGGAGACCTACCGTTGATATCTCCGGTGACTCCGCACTCAGGACGGGGGCATCCATGCCACCAGCAACCGTTAAAGGAGTACACAGTCTTCACACCAGTGACACGGTTTTCACTTAACCCATCAGCCCAAAAAACACGTCCATTAATCTTAATGGGCACTTCACCCGTGTTGCGGGCGTGCTTTATGTATACACCTGTTTGTTGCTGCAGGTGTATGAGCCAGTAAATAGCCTTGTGTCCGTAACTGCGGGGGTTTTTCGGTGAATAATGGCTAAGGTGTCTTTAGGCATGAAGTTGTTCTTGAACACCGTAAAACATAATGATGCGATGGTGGTTGCGACTTGCACTGGATCGCATTTGAAACGGTCTATGTACATACTTCTAAAGGCCTGGAAACATACTCTAAGCACGCGCACATCATTCACGCAATAACGCTCACATTCATCAGCTATATTATAAGGGTTACTTTCATTAAAACTGTCGTAGTATCGATCAAAGTCTTCATCCATGCAGTCAAAATAATGTTTGGGGGTGGTGGGCCTACGTAGTTTAAAGTCTCGCTGGTGAGGAAAGTGTATGGGAAGTACCCTTTGGAAACTTCAGCTGCTACTCCCATCACCTTGGGTAGCTTTGCTAATTTACAAGGTGTGAATAATAAAGTATCTTTAAATTGTACATTGCCTCAGGGAATCACAGATAGTAGCATGACTCACGGTCTTACAGTGGGCGGAGCTTAGAATTTTCGCCTGTGCACACACAAAGGAGAAAGTGAAACGCTAATTGAAACATGAGTTATTTAATAAACGAGATATTCAGTTAACACAAGAAATAACAGAAAACACAAGAAAAAACAAATGCTTAGATTTGGTGATCACAAACAACAGAAACCTAAAGAAACCTGTACTCGATATGAAGGGCTTTCATATCGTTCAGTAGTATTTTTGTTCCGAACAACCGGATGGTAAGTCATCTTTAAATACGTTTAGAATACAATCAAAGCACGCACAAAGAGTTCATCGTTAGTTACATTATTAAACAAGTTTATAAGAACGCTTTTCCAATCGAGGGTTTATTTCTACCGACCCGAGCTTTTCAATCGTGAACACGTCTTCACACAACATAGCGGCATTTGAAATAATCTTCTAAATCGTTACGACAACTGCCCGTTATATAAAGAAATAGTTCTTCAGTATAATTTTCACGAACTAGGCATATTTTATAATGTTTTACTAAACATCTTCATACACCGGCGCATTATTTGAGAGGAACATATGCTCATATTTTTCCTTTCTGCCCGTCAAACGATACTCATCTCTAAAGTCTGTTAAAAACTCACGCAGGACACTAGCCACAACCTCACTACGAACCTCGTCATGATATACATTAATATAGTGATAAAAATACTTAAGATTGTCCATGCTCACGAGATTCACATTTTCAGTCGTAGAGTATGAGTAATCGACATGGTGTAGCATGACGTAATGCGGCTTGTCACACCACCTATCCGCAAGACTCATTATCCATACCTGCTGCTTCTCTTCTGCACACGCTGTTTCTTTTACTTTAGACTTTATAAAGTTTAGATCTGCAGCATACTTCAGCACATCGTCAGTGCAACGAAAGCCTTCAATGGTCTCACCAGAACATCCGTAGAGTATTTGTGCATCTTGGAACTTCACACAATCCAATGTGGTTTTAAAAGAGGCATAGGAGGAGGGGAATAGGAAGTTTTTCGGTATCCGCCACATCCTGGCACTTTGCTGAGTACCATTTCATAAACGTTGTACAAACAATATTAAAGGTCGCCATTTGAATACACGTCTGATTTTTCTTCTGAATACACATCTGATCTCTCGGTCTTACTGCAATCGACTGATCACGCAGGGAATCACAGATAGCAACATGGCTCAAGGTCTTACAGTGGGCGGAGCTTAGAATTTTCGCCTGTGCACACACAAAGGAGAAAGTGAAACGCTAATTGAAACATGAGTTATTTAATAAACGAGATATTCAGTTAACACAAGAAATAACAGAAAACACAAGAAAAAACAAATGCTTAGATTTGGTGATCACAAACAACAGAAACCTAATACTTTAAAGAAAGCATTC
This sequence comes from Bathynomus jamesi, assembly GCA_023014485.1. Taxonomy (NCBI): domain Eukaryota; kingdom Metazoa; phylum Arthropoda; class Malacostraca; order Isopoda; family Cirolanidae; genus Bathynomus; species Bathynomus jamesi. Next base: position 387,998 of record JAJOZX010000396.1, on the reverse strand, counting down.
TATTAAATACTTTTAACCTATGTTCACGAATTAATACCGGTCTTAAAATAGATTCGACAAGAAGACCGGCTGGACTGATTTTATAGAAATTCAAGGATTCCAAGTTGATCACGAGAGAAGTTATGTAGTCATCTTCCATGCTGCAAAATCTCATCGTTAGCCTACCTGCTCAGAGCACCGACAAGAGGTAAAATCGAATCCACATCAACACAAAATTTTAGTCGCTAAAATAACAGCCTGAGTATTGTTCATGTTCTAAATAATCTTTGAGTCGTTTTGATAAAATTGAGTAAACTGCAGCCTTTGTTTCCTGATCAGAAACTCTCCGTCTTTTTCTGGTATGGTGCAAGGCTTCGTTGCAACCATATTCACTGCACGAGTCTACTTCACAGTCGTTGTCTTCTAATCTAGATTTGCACTCTTCACTAATGCATTCGATGGGCGAATAATCATCTTGGTTGATATTATTGACACCACATTCGAGGGGGCTCACTGGGGTAGCGGACACTTCAGGTAATGGCGAGGACGCTTGAGGTGGGTCGGGGACAATCTCCTCAGGTTGCCCTTGTGGCGGGGCAAATATTGTGTGGGGGTAATTATGTGTTGCTTCTAAGTAAGCAAAACGGGCCTTATGTAACACAGTGGCAATTAATAATGATTTATGCAAAGATGCACCAGCTCTTCTGGAATGTCTGGATGCAATTTTACCGAGCGATATATTTATCAACTTGTATGCTTCAAACCCGTTTGGAACGTCAGATATCATGTTCACCACCTAGGAAATGGTCAAGGCACAGAGAGCTAACTAACACGATTCTATCCTCTATTACCAATCTTGTAATGAGTTAAAGTGAAAGTTTCGCCTGCCTTTATACAATGTCGTTCTGACGTCGTTATCAAGCTCCACACAGGGAATTTCCAGGAAGTAACATGAATCACGTTGCTGTTCATTCACCTGTACACACACACACACACACACACACACACACACACGCACACACACACACACACACACACACACACACACACGCACGCACAACACACACACACACACAAAGGAGAAAGTGATACGTTGGTTGAAACATGATATCTGACGTTCCAAACGGGTTTGAAGCATACAAGTTGATAAATATATCGCTCGGTAAAATTGCATCCAGACATTCCAGAAGAGCTGGTGCATCTTTGCATAAATCATTATTAATTGCCACTGTGTTACATAAGGCCCGTTTTGCTTACTTAGAAGCAACACATAATTACCCCCACACAATATTTGCCCCGCCACAAGGGCAACCTGAGGAGATTGTCCCCGACCCACCTCAAGCGTCCTCGCCATTACCTGAAGTGTCCGCTACCCCAGTGAGCCCCCTCGAATGTGGTGTCAATAATATCAACCAAGATGATTATTCGCCCATCGAATGCATTAGTGAAGAGTGCAAATCTAGATTAGAAGACAACGACTGTGAAGTAGACTCGTGCAGTGAATATGGTTGCAACGAAGCCTTGCACCATACCAGAAAAAGACGGAGAGTTTCTGATCAGGAAACAAAGGCTGCAGTTTACTCAATTTTATCAAAACGACTCAAAGATTATTTAGAACATGAACAATACTCAGGCTGTTATTTTAGCGACTAAAATTTTGTGTTGATGTGGATTCGATTTTACCTCTTGTCGGTGCTCTGAGCAGGTAGGCTAACGATGAGATTTTGCAGCATGGAAGATGACTACATAACTTCTCTCGTGATCAACTTGGAATCCTTGAATTTCTATAAAATCAGTCCAGCCGGTCTTCTTGTCGAATCTATTTTAAGACCGGTATTAATTCGTGAACATAGGTTAAAAGTATTTAATAGAATGCTTTCTTTAAAGTATTAGGTTTCTGTTGTTTGTGATCACCAAATCTAAGCATTTGTTTTTTCTTGTGTTTTCTGTTATTTCTTGTGTTAACTGAATATCTCGTTTATTAAATAACTCATGTTTCAATTAGCGTTTCACTTTCTCCTTTGTGTGTGCACAGGCGAAAATTCTAAGCTCCGCCCACTGTAAGACCTTGAGCCATGTTGCTATCTGTGATTCCCTGCGTGATCAGTCGATTGCAGTAAGACCGAGAGATCAGATGTGTATTCAGAAGAAAAATCAGACGTGTATTCAAATGGCGACCTTTAATATTGTTTGTACAACGTTTATGAAATGGTACTCAGCAAAGTGCCAGGATGTGGCGGATACCGAAAAACTTCCTATTCCCCTCCTCCTATGCCTCTTTTAAAACCACATTGGATTGTGTGAAGTTCCAAGATGCACAAATACTCTACGGATGTTCTGGTGAGACCATTGAAGGCTTTCGTTGCACTGACGATGTGCTGAAGTATGCTGCAGATCTAAACTTTATAAAGTCTAAAGTAAAAGAAACAGCGTGTGCAGAAGAGAAGCAGCAGGTATGGATAATGAGTCTTGCGGATAGGTGGTGTGACAAGCCGCATTACGTCATGCTACACCATGTCGATTACTCATACTCTACGACTGAAAATGTGAATCTCGTGAGCATGGACAATCTTAAGTATTTTTATCACTATATTAATGTATATCATGACGAGGTTCGTAGTGAGGTTGTGGCTAGTGTCCTGCGTGAGTTTTTAACAGACTTTAGAGATGAGTATCGTTTGACGGGCAGAAAGGAAAAATATGAGCATATGTTCCTCTCAAATAATGCGCCGGTGTATGAAGATGTTTAGTAAAACATTATAAAATATGCCTAGTTCGTGAAAATTATACTGAAGAACTATTTCTTTATATAACGGGCAGTTGTCGTAACGATTTAGAAGATTATTTCAAATGCCGCTATGTTGTGTGAAGACGTGTTCACGATTGAAAAGCTCGGGTCGGTAGAAATAAACCCTCGATTGGAAAAGCGTTCTTATAAACTTGTTTAATAATGTAACTAACGATGAACTCTTTGTGCGTGCTTTTGATTGTATTCTAAACGTATTTAAAGATGACTTACCATCCGGTTGTTCGGAACAAAAATACTACTGAACGATATGAAAGCCCTTCATATCGAGTACAGGTTTCTTTAGGTTTCTGTTGTTTGTGATCACCAAATCTAAGCATTTGTTTTTTCTTGTGTTAACTGAATATCTCGTTTATTAAATAACTCATGTTTCAATTAGCGTTTCACTTTCTCCTTTGTGTGTGCACAGGCGAAAATTCTAAGCTCCGCCCACTGTAAGACCGTGAGTCATGCTACTATCTGTGATTCCCTGAGGCAATGTACAATTTAAAGATACTTTATTATTCACACCTTGTAAATTAGCAAAGCTACCCAAGGTGATGGGAGTAGCAGCTGAAGTTTCCAAAGGGTACTTCCCATACACTTTCCTCACCAGCGAGACTTTAAACTACGTAGGCCCACCACCCCCAAACATTATTTTGACTGCATGGATGAAGACTTTGATCGATACTACGACAGTTTTAATGAAAGTAACCCTTATAATATAGCTGATGAATGTGAGCGTTATTGCGTGAATGATGTGCGCGTGCTTAGAGTATGTTTCCAGGCCTTTAGAAGTATGTACATAGACCGTTTCAAATGCGATCCAGTGCAAGTCGCAACCACCATCGCATCATTATGTTTTACGGTGTTCAAGAACAACTTCATGCCTAAAGACACCTTAGCCATTATTCACCGAAACAACCCCCGCAGTTACGGACACAAGGCTATTTACTGGCTCATACACCTGCAGCAACAAACAGGTGTATACATAAAGCACGCCCGCAACACGGGTGAAGTGCCCATTAAGATTAATGGACGTGTTTTTTGGGCTGATGGGTTAAGTGAAAACCGTGTCACTGGTGTGAAGACTGTGTACTCCTTTAACGGTTGCTGGTGGCATGGATGCCCCCGTCCTGAGTGCGGAGTCACCGGAGATATCAACGGTAGGTCTCCTGCCGACTGTCTTGCATCGACCCGCGGTTCAAACTGTAGGTCTAAGGTTGTCATTACACATAATAAAAGAAAGTGGTTGGCGGATAAATGGGCCCCCTACGTGCCCTAGTGGTTAAGACGCGGGGCTGTTGATGGTTCAAACTGTAGGTCTAAGGTGGTCATTCCACATAATAAAAGAAAGTGGTTGGCAGATAAATGGGCACCCTACGTGTCCTAATGGATGAAGACTTTGATCGATACTACGACAGTTTTAATGAAAGTAACCCTTATAATATAGCTGATGAATGTGAGCGTTATTGCGTGAATGATGTGCGCGTGCTTAGAGTATGTTTCCAGGCTTTTAGAAGTATGTACATAGCCCGTTTCAAATGCGATCCAGTGCAAGTCGCAACCACCATCGCATCATTATGTTTTACGGTGTTCAAGAATAACTTCATGCCTAAAGACACCTTAGCCATTATTCACCGAAACAGCCCCCGCAGTTACGGACACAAGGCTATTTACTGGCTCATACACCTGCAGCAACAAACAGGTGTATACATAAAGCACGCCCGCAACACGGGTGAAGTACCCATTAAGATTAATGGACGTGTTTTTTGGGTTGATGGGTTAAGTGAAAACCGTGTCACTGGTGTGAAGACTGTGTACTCCTTTAACGGTTGCTGGTGGCATGGATGCCCCCGTCCTGAGTGCGGAGTCACCGGAGATATCAACGGTAGGTCCCCTGCCGACTGTCTTGCATCGACCCGCGGTTCAAACTGTAGGTCTAAGGTGGTCATTACACATAATAAAAGAAAGTGGTTGGCGGATAAATGGGCACCCTACGTGTCCTAGTGGTTAAGACGCGGGGCTGTTGATGGTTCAAACTGTAGGTCTAAGGTGGTCATTACACATAATAAAAGAAAGTGGTTGGAAGATAAATGGGTGCCCTACGTGTCCTAGTGGTTAAGACGCTGGGGCTGTTGATGGTTCAAACTGTAGGTCTAAGGTGGTCATTATACATAATAAAAGAAAGTGGTTGGCAGATAAATGGGCACCCTACGTGTCCTAGTGGTTAAGACGCTGGGGGTGTTGATGGTTCAAACTGTAGGTCTAAGGTGGTCATTACACATAATAAAAGAAAGTGGTTGGCAGATAAATGGGTGCCCTACGTGTCCTAGTGGTTAAGACGCTGGGGCTGTTGATGGTTCAAACTGTAGGTCTAAGGTGGTCATTATACATAATAAAAGAAAGTGGTTGGCAGATAAATGGGCACCCTACGTGTCCTAGTGGTTAAGACGCTGGGCTGTTGATGGTTCAAACTGTAGGTCTAAGGTGGTCATTACACATAATAAAAGAAAGTGGTTGGAAGATAAATGGCACCCTACGTGTCCTAGTGGTTAAGACGCTGGGCTGTTGATGGTTCAAACTGTAGGTCTAAGGTGGTCATTCCACATAATAAAAGAAAGTGGTTGGAAGATAAATGGGTGCCCTACGTGTCCTAGTGGTTAAGACGCTGGGGCTGTTGATGGTTCAAACTGTAGGTCTAAGGTGGTCATTATACATAATAAAAGAAAGTGGTTGGCAGATAAATGGGCACCCTACGTGTCCTAGTGGTTAAGACGCTGGGGGTGTTGATGGTTCAAACTGTAGGTCTAAGGTGGTCATTACACATAATAAAAGAAAGTGGTTGGCAGATAAATGGGTGCCCTACGTCTCCTAGTGGTTAAGACGCTGGGGTGTTGATGGTTCAAACTGTTGGTCTAAGGTGGTCATTCCACATAATAAAAGAATGTGGTTGGCAGATAAATGGGCACCCTACGTGTCCTAGTGGTTAAGACGCGGGGCTGTTGATGATTCAAACTGCAGGTCTAAGGTGGAGTGGAAAGCTTGACCTTCGTCAGAATGAATAATTCGGGCGGAAGCTAACCAAAGGGTATATATATATATATATATATATATATATATATATATATATATATATATATATATGGGATGAAATTCACAATAAAACGTGAAATGAATGAATGCTGAAACAAGGAGTGAGGCGAGGTTTAGCATGATTTGACTCGTAGAAGGGTAAGATAAGGCCGACCGATTTTGGCAGATTCTCGGAAATCCTTTCCTCTATCGGTTTATGTTTTGGGTATTTCCAACTTTCATCGTATCTTTAAATTTCGTTTTTCAATTTTCTTCGCAGGGGAATTGAAAAACGAAGTTTAAAGAGACGAAGAAAGTTGGAAATATTTTAGAGATCTGGATTTAAAGCTTTTGTTAATTAAGAATATTAAATATACTCGTATTTATAGTAAATATTGATGTAGTCTTATGATAATACAATAACTAAAATTTTAGTTATCTCATTCACATGAATTGGAACTCTTTATTCACGTATTATTTATTGAATGGTGGATAATTAGTTAGTAATCCTTATAAAAATTCGTTTTCTGTCTAACGAAATAGGGTAACTTTACTAATTCTATTAAAGCGTAATGAAAGAGGTGCTTGTGTTATTTTATACGGTTGAATCTTGTATAACCGTATATTGTGGTATTTTATATGATTCATTAGCTTATTATATATACAAGGGAATAACAGCCGTTATATATGTGTTACACGATTAATGGGACACATGGATCTATATGGATTACCTTGCGCTATCTGGCAACTCAGCCAGAATAGAGGATTATATGTCTCGTAAGTTTTCATCTCGTTTGGTGGAATTGTATCGTAAATTATTTAAATGAAGTTTCAATTAATTGGTTTTACTGTTATTTTATATTGGGAGCAAACGTTACAATAATAAGCTTATGTCGATATAGTTACCCATTGAATTGGAACTCTTTATTCACGTATTATTTATTGAATGGTGGATAATTAGTTGGGTTTCCCTTATAAAAATCGTCTAACGAAATTGGGTAACTTTACTAATTCTATTAAAGCGTAATGAAAGAGGCGCTTGTGTTATTTTATACGGTCGAATCTTGTATAACCTATATTGTGGTATTTTATATGATTCATTAGCTTATTATATATACAAGGGAATAACAGCCGTTATATATGTGTTACACGATTAATGGGACACATGGCGCTATCTTCAAGTCGAAATAACATAGTTTACCGTAAAATGAAGTTTTCTATTATGACGTTTTCGAAGGTAAACTATGTTATTTGTTTCCAATGAAGTCAAATTTGCTTCTAAACTAAAATTAAATGTTATAAAATAAATAATATATATATATATATATATATATATATATTGGGGGGGAAGATCTCTCGCCCGTTCTTCGACCCGAACCCGTTTCATTGTAGAAATAATAATAATAATAATAATAATAATTGAATCGCTACACGATTAATGGGACACATGGCGCTATCTGGCAACTCAGCCAGAATAGAGGATTATAAAAGATCGCGAATCTGGTGAAGAACCATTCCCCCCTCGGCTCCGGCCGAGTAAGGAGCTCTGCTCCTTCTATTTCATGCCCTTTGGTAAACCCCATAGTGGCCTCTTAGGTTAGGGAAACGAAAATAAATTGGGGGAGAACTCCACTCTGTCCTTCAGGTGTCTCTCTCCCTCCTTCAGCTCTCTCTCTCTCTCTCCTTCAGGCGCCTCTCTCTCTCCTGCATGTCTGCCTCCAGCATGTGTACTCCTGCATGTGTACATCCAGCATGTGTACCTACTGCATGTGTACTCCTGCATGTGTACCTCCTGCATGTGTACCTATCCTCTCTCCTTCAGGCGTCTCTCCCTCCTACAGGCTCCTCTCTCTCTTCTTCAGGCGTCTCTCCCTCCTACAGGCCTCTCTCTCTTCTTCAGGCGTCTCTGGCTCAGCCAACTGGCTGATTAGGATAATAATGTATACAATGGTATCTGGCAACTCAGCCAACTGGCTGATTAGGAGCCTATAAAACAACGCCAGCCCGGCTGGAAGTCTCAGTGTGCACATGGCTCCTGCCAGGTGAACACCTCTCCTCCTTTCTCTCCTCCTTCTTTCTCTTGGGGGATAACGCCGCCTCCAAGTTTCCCCCCACCCCCCTTTCCCCCATCCCCCTTTGCAACATCCCCCTTTGCAACATCCCCCCACCCCCCTTTGCAACATTACATAATAACCTGCAACATTCCTGCACTCTCCCCTTTTGCGGCTATACTACTGATGTCCATGTATGTACAGCGTAATTGCAGAGCTAGCTTATATATTCTCCGCTTTCCTGTAAAATTTCCTTGGCTACTTTTCCATGATGAAGGTATTTTTTTTCAACCTTTTTCCGTACCGCTTCTGGCAGATAGGGTTGGGAGAGACCCTTATACTTTTCTATCAGGTTTTATAGTACTGCTAGAACAGTTAAAAAATGAACAGTTTAATAATAGGAACCTCCTTGAGTGGACCGAAAGGTCTTTGAGGCTTCCTCTTGTCCTTGTAACTCCTCGTAACTCTCTCATAAATGAATGAGTTACTAGAGAGAGATACTTAAACTTATCATTTAGAATTAACATTGATTTTTCACTTTTCCACTTAGGCCTATTTCGGTTTCCTACGAGTAATTTGATTGAAAAGGAAGTACAATGATGCCAACCCAGCTATTTTGGTGCTTATCACTCTGAGTTGAAGTTATCAGATCACTTATCACTACATTACTTTCTCGCATTCTATTGAAATGAAACAAACGAAACCGTTCTTTATTGATTTTGCATTTGCAGTTTCAAGGGCAGATCTAGGGGGAGGGTCAGCGACATCTGGACCCACTCCCTCAATTTCTCACAAGTGCCATTTTTTCAAATGCGGATCTACGGGGAGGGTCGGCGACGTCTGGACATCCCTCCCCCCTCAATTTCTTGAAAGTACCCTTTTTTTCAAGTGCAAGTGCCCTATTTGAATGATGTATATGTCTCTGAAAACAAATTTTGTTTTTGTAAATAGGTCATGGGTATTTTATTCAAATTCTATTTTGAGTCTTTATCCGTATACGTCGTACTTCCAAATTTGTAGTTGCAATGGTTTTCATAGGTGCCCTTAGTACTGGTGCAGCCATATCACAATTTTTATCTACATCTTATTCTGAAAGTTTTTTTAATTGGCAAGACATCTGTAATTGTTTGAAAATTTTCTGTGATAATTGTTGTACCCCGAAATTAGATTTTTATTTTTGTATCTTATTTGAATGAATAGAATATAATAGAATGGAATAACATTTATTAATAATAATAAAATAAATAATTTTTTTTCAATCTACAATGACATGAATAATTTTGAAGCTCGACTATTTATTTTATTTAATTTGGCCCTTAAGCTTTAGGCTTTACTGGGCTCTTATTAAAAATAAGCAGCTAGTTGTTATAAATTAATAATAATAAATAAATAAATAAGTAAATAAATATTATTAATAGTTAAAACATGTATTACAATATTAAACAATATTAATGGACAATATTAAACAATATTAGTGGACATTAATCCTAGATTTTGTTAGTATGCCATTATTAATCAGGTTTTCAACTTGGTTTTAAACAAATTTACATTCACAATATTTTTTATATCGGCATGCGAGTCATTCCATAGTTTCAATCCAATGAAAATGGGTAGTTTTTGAGATGAAGACAATCTAAATTGAGGTATAACGAGCTTTGATCTATTTCTGGTCTGATACGAGTGGATTTCTTGATGAGTTGCAAAATATCTATTTACCCATTGCAAATTAATGATTTTGTTCTCACACTCGTAAATAAAAATAAAATGTGCCAGTTTGGTTATATCGTTGAGCTTTAGTAGGTTTAGCTCTTTAAATAATACACTAGAGTGATCAAGGAAATCAGCATCAGATAATACTTTTGCTCGGTTTTGGATGACAAAGATACCATTTAACGCGTTGTTAGCGGAGTTTCCCCAAACAAGGGTGCAGTATGTTATATAAGGAAGAACAAGAGTATGATAAAGAGTCAATAAAACTTGTTTAGGGACTACATTTCTAAGTTTAAACATTATGGCAACGCTCCTTGAAATCTTTTTCGCGATATAATTTACATGATCATTCCATTGTAAATTCTTATCTAGCATTACACCAAGAAATTTTGTTACAGTACACTCCTTTATGGCGATTTCATTAACATTAAGTTCATCAAAATATACATTTCTTTTATTAGTAAAAATCATGAAATTTGTTTTACTGGTATTTAGGAAGAGTTTATTCGTGGTCAACCATTTCATTACACTGATGAATTCTGAATGAAATATATTCTTAGCTGTATTAACATCTTTGCAAGAAAAAGAGACACAGTTGTATCATCTGCAAACATTATGAAGTTCAATATATCAGATGAACATGTATATTAGGAGATTCAGAGGTTAGGTCAGGGTCATTGATTCAACACCGCTTCCCATCGATCAGCGAAGATAAGCGACATTGGGTTTGGAAAGTTGTCAGATGGGTGACTGTTTGTCCTCGGTGTCCAAATAATGTAACGACCCACCGCTATTCAGATCACGCGTAAAGCTATTATAAATCGCTTCTGTTGCATGACATTTGCCTTTACGAAGGAAGTTAAAGAACCCCCAAAACAACAAAACAACAACAAAGCCAACAATAACAAAAACAACATCCGGGTTGATCGTGATGGAATGATAATTTTACATCAAATTTTTCTGTAAACTAGCTGTAAACTATAATAATAATAATAATTATATAGCTGACATTCAGATATACAATTCGTGATAAAAGTTTATGATACCAGGTATAATAAAGTTGTACGTGCCCTCTGTCATATGACCTTAGATGTTGCGAAAGAGGTTTTAAACAACCTCCCCCCCCCCCAAAAAAAATCGCAATACAGAGGAGCCTGCAGCACGAATTAATTGTCGAACTTATAATATTAACATTGAGAATGAAAGTACAAATATGTAAATGAGGAGGAGATTGGAGATACTAGTCGACCAGGGAAGTACTCCTAGGGTGGGGAAGGGGGACGGGACGTTAGGCAGAAGACAGGGAGTGCTGGAACTCCCGTTTCTTCTGTCACTGTCCTCTTTAACTGATCTTTTTCTGTGTCTCATCCACCATGTTTCTCTCTCTATATATTCTTCACTACACATACACGCATTTTACACACACACACACACACAAACTTTTCAAAATTTATAAAAAAATAATAAAATGGCATCGTAGGCCTCAGAGACCTTGATTTTGGCTCTCTCCTTCTTATATAGGGGGGGGGAGGGCGTTTTAGCAGGAGCTCGCCTTTGCCCCCTCCTTCCAACCTCATTCAACCTTCTTTTGAGAAGTTGTTGAATGAAGCTTTTTAAGGGCTGCCAAGAATCCAGTTCGAACAATTTTACTGAAATATTCATCATTCACTCACATTCACCGATTCCTTTGTGATGACGGAATGACAAAAAAAGGGATGCAGATTAAACGCAGCGTATGTACAGGGTGTGTATAAAGTAACGCGAGTAAAGAGACAAATCCGATTTGAACTGGTTTAAACTAGTTTCAATTTGTTTTCTAACTCGTAAAAACATTTTCAATGTCTCTTATAAACCTTACTATGGAATATACAGTTGTAATAAAGTTGTTATAAAGTATATGTTGTACATTACAGTTGTTATAAAGTACATGTTGTACATTACAGTTGTTATAAAGTACATGTTGTACATTACAGTTGTTATAAAGTACATGTTGTTCATTACAGTTGTTATAAAGTACATGTTGTACATTACAGTTGTTATAGAGTAAATGTAATAAATATTACTCGTCCATGTTCACTGGCGTTAATATAATTCAAATCGGATTTGTTTCTTCGCTCATACACAACCGGTAGTAGGCTTTCAACAAATCCTAAAAATCTAGAGACCATTAGGCCGACGAACGACTTCAAGGTCATTAAGTTACGGCACAGAACCAACATTTTTGAGGTCATATTTGAAGGTAATTCGGTACTTGAAGGTTATCTCCCCCCCAATTTTGACAGAATATTTTCGTTAAAACTAACGAAAATATCACGACTTAACCTAACCAATTAATTATCAAGGGCGTACAGTTGATCTATTATTAATTATAACATTGTTTGTTTCTGGAATAGTATTTATTATTTACTAATAGATCAACTGTACGCCCTTGAAAATTGGTTAGGTTAAGTCGTGATATTTTCGTTAGTTTTAACGAAAATATTCTGTCCAAATTGGGGGGGGGGGGGGGGGGGGAATAACCTACAAGTACCGATAATTAATTCATAGAGAATTTAACTTTCTAACAAAGTTCGGAGCTATTGAAGAATAGCGACCCCAGCCTTCTTTAGTTAGGCTTATAAGGCTAACTAACGAAAATATCACGACCTAACCTAACCAATCGTTAGGTTAACTGTACGGCCTTGACGATTGGTTAGGTTAGGTCATGATATTTTCGTTAGTTAGTCTTATAAAGCTAACTAAAGAAGGCTGGGGTCCTTATTCTTCAATAGCTCCCAAAGTTCAGTATCTAACGTTAGCTAAAGTTAGGTCTAACAGTAGATCCGTAATCAACGTTTGGAAGCCATACCATATCTGGTATAATAGAATACTAGGCTCTCTCTCTCTCTCTCTCTCTACTTTAAGTTAGGGCATTTTTGCCTCCAGCCAGTTCACAGCTATCTCTATGTTGCTAATTGGTGATTTCTGGTGCGATTTTCTACTAATTTATAACATGTAAATAACTTTGCTTTGCATTTAATATTTTTAATGTTACGCAACTAAATCAGTTTACTGAAATATCATAAACTTCAAACTCCAATTTGACATCTGCACATTTGCACACACAGTTACGCGCAACTATCTCCCTCATTTGATATATTTCACCTTCCTTCAAATCATCAACGTCATCCTGACATAATGAGTCTCAGGAATAAACACGAATTTGCGAACGAGCAGGAGATGATATCATCATTGGGTGTAGAATGACAGTGTCATTACACGTTGTTCCCTCACTATGGGATAACCTTCCTACTTTTATCAAATAAACACCATACCATATATATATATATATATATATATATATATACTTTAAAATTATAACGAATCTTTGCACTTGTGTCACAATAAGCGAAAATTCTGTACCAATGAGAGTGGAAAATTGCATTTCTGCGGTTTTAAAATTAGTGTGTGTGTGTGTGTGTGTGTGTGTGTGTGTGTGTGTGATTGAATACGCAGCGCATAAATTACAATTTACGTAATGCTCCCTTGAAAATCCGGATACAAATTTTGCGTGTTTATTTGCATTAACTCGTGTTAATGTCAGGTTTTCTTTTTTTAATGAATTTATTCCTTTATCCATTTTTGTTTATAAGTTTATCAGTTTATTTGTACTTAATTTCATTCTTTTTCCATCTGACGCATATCTAACTTCATTTTTTAATACCTTCTCTCTCTCTTTTATTTATTAAGAATAAGAGAGAATTTTTGTTTGGAAAAACAAAATGGAAACTGTCGTAAACAAAGAATTTGGCATTGAGCAGCTCACAAAGAAACTTTTGATCTTGTAAATTAATTGACGTTAATGAATGGACAAAAATTCTACTAAGGTTTTTTTTTTAATACCAACAAACATCAATAAATACAGGACGCGGACAAAGAAGGCATTTTGAACTATTTACAAAGTTTATATTAATAATGGAGACGTATCTCTCTTTATATAGTTTGCGTAATCCTTATACATGCGGTAAAACACACACACACACACACACACACACACACACACATCCTTCAGTATAGATTAGAAATATATTTTGGTGGAGTCATGTTCTCCTGAGATCATTTAGAAGGATATATATATATATATATATATAATATTATATATATATATATATATATATATATAACTAAAAGTTTTCCGAGCACTATTAACATATTTGTACGGCGCATGTATTATAAAAGCTACAACATTTCATATATACAGGGTGGCGCAAATGTCGCGCATCAACAACGCAAAACAACTATTGATTACAGGGTGCTACTTTAGTATGCGGTCTACCTACGATTCGGCGGTCTACCTTTTAATTATATCTTATTATCTTGTTTACTAATTGCTTGTTTACATCCCGATGTCAATCGCCCTTGACGATTGGTTAGGTTTAGTCATGATATTTTCGTTAGTTTTAACGAAAATATCATGATTAAACCTAACCAATCGTAGGTAGACCGCATACTAAAGTAGCACCGATTACAGAATATTCTCAGAGGTTAACAAAAGAAAATTTGTTGGGGCTGTAGAAAATACTCGACTTGACAGAATTCATCAGTGTAATGAAATGGTTGGCCACCAATAAACTCTTCCTAATACCAGTAAAACAAATTTCATGATTTTTACTAATAAAAGAAATGTATATCTTGATGAACTTAATGTTAATGAAATCGCCATAAAGGAGTGTACTGTAATAAAATTTCTTGATGTAATGCTAGATAGGAATTTGCAATGGAGTGATCATGTAAATTATATCGCGAAAAAGATTTCAAGGAGCGTTGCTATAATGTTTAAACTTAGAAATGTAGTCCCTAAACAAGTTTTATTGACTCTTTATCATACTCTTGTTCTTCCTTATATAACATACTGTACCCTTGTTTGGGGAAACTCCGCTAACAACGCATTAAATGGTATCTCTGTCATCCAAAAACGAGCAATAAGGTGCTGACAAACCCTGATGCTGAGTTCCTTGATCACTCTAGTGCATTATTTAAAGAGCTAAACCTACTAAAGCTCAACGATATAACCAAACTGGCACATTTTATTTTTATTTACGAGTGTAAGAAGAAAATCATTAATTTGCAATGGGTAAATAGATATTTTGTAACTCATCAAGAAATCCACTCGTATCAGACCAGAAATAGATCAAAGCTCGTTATACCTCAATTTAGATTGTCTTCATCTCAAAAACTACCCATTTTCATTGGATTGAAACTATGGAATGACTCGCATGCCGATATAAAAAATATTGTGAATGTAAATTTGTTTAAAACCAAGTTGAAATCCCGATTAATAATGGCATACTAACAAAAATCTAGGATTAATGTCCACTAATATTGTTTAATATTGTTCATTAATATTGTTTAATATTGTAATACATGTTTTAACTATTAATAATACTTATTTATTTATTTTTTATTATTAATTTATAACAACTAGCTGCTTATTTTTAATAAGAGCCCAGTAAAGCCTAAAGCTTAAGGGCCAAATTAAATAAAATAAATAGTCGAGCTTCAAAATTATTCATGTCATTGTAAATTGAAAAAAAATTATTTATTTTATTATTATTAATATATTATACTTATAGTGTTGACTATAATATATTATTTTTTTCTTTTAGGTAGGGAATGGCTACGAAATTAACAATAGACAAGAGGGTGAGCTTGGTTTTAATGTATGAAATACCACGTACAACAAATCGATGAATCGGTACAGAATTTAAATTCTGTACCGGTTCATCGATTGACTATAGTCAACACTGAAAATTCCTATGATGCGCGACTTTTGCGCCACCCTGTATATATATATTTTATATATATATATAAACACAGTAAGATCACCTCTAACGCGAGGCTTGTGCCAAGATCACGCGTTCGGCAAATTCGCGTTCGGCGAACTTAATAAACTATGGGAAAAATAGGGTTAGGTTAACCTATGCAAGAAAATCGCGTTCGACGAACTTAATAGTCTATGAGGAAAATAGTATTACGTCAAGTTAAAGTTCGCGTTCGAGGAAAATGATACCCAAACGTTGTTTCGAAGGATATTAAACATTAACCCTGAAATAAACATTTAAATCAAACGTACTGTAAAGAGGTAAACACAAACACTAACGTAACCAAAACTTCCAGTGAACAGTAAACAAAACTTCAAGTAAACAGTAAACAAAAACTTCCAGTAAACAGTAAACAAAAACTTCATGTAAACAGTAAACAAAAACTTAAATTGTAAAAAAAAACTTATTATCCAGAAGGAAGAGAACTCACATTCAGAATCAGATCTCTCAGCTAGTGGAATTTCTGAGACGCAAGCAGGAGTACGCAGCCACTTTTGAAGAGGTGTTTGTTTGGAAGTTGAGGGTTGTAGGTCATTAGATTCATCAGCTGTTGCCATTATCAGGAAGTCTGTAATTTTAGCCTGCTTAGCTTTCCATTGGTGGTCCTTGAGCAGTTCTCTGTAACAGGATAAACTAGCCTCCAGTTGGCCTTTGACTTTCAATGATCTGTTCATCATAGGACTGACTAGACTGAGCACGTTGGCGCATTCGCGTTGTTTGCTTACTCGTGTTATTCCAAATCTCATTCGTGTTGGACGAAGAGTGTCGCTCGCGGGTACCAATGCCGCGTTAACACAAATTTGTGTTCGGCAAAGTCGCGTTGGAGGCGGCTTTTATGTTTAATTTCCTTGTAATTCCTCTGGTTTTATTCAACAACATTCATATTTGGAATTTCTTTCGCCTATCTTATTTTCGTTTTTAATTTTAAATTCCCTTTTTGGGAATTCTTATTTTCGTTTTTAATTTTAAATTCCCTTTTTGGGAATTCTTATTTTCGTTTTTAATTTTAAAATCCCTTTTTGGGAATTCTTATTTTCTTTTTTACTTTTAAAATCCCTTTTTAGAAATTCTTATTTTCTTTTTTACTTTTAAAATCCCTTTTGGGGAATTCTTATTTTCTTTTTTAATTTTAAAATCCCTTTTTGGGAATTCTTATTTTCTTTTTTAATTTTAAAATCCCTTTTTGGGAATTCTTATTTTCTTTTTTAATGTTAAAATTCAATTTGGGAATTCTTATTTTCTTTTTTATTTTTAAAATTCATTTTGTGAATTTTTTTTATTTTAAAATTCATTTTGGGAATTTTTTGTTTTTTATAAGACATTTTGGAATTTTATTTTCACTCGTAAAGTTTTTGGTGTGTGAATTTTACACCTTTTATCCAAAACATGACAAGTGGCAACTCCTGTAAGAAATTTCCTTATTAAGAGGATTCCAAACCAGACGAGTCTCTCTCTCTCTCTCTCTCTCTCTCTCTCTCTCTCTCTCTCTCTCTCTCTCTCTCTCTCTCTCTCTCTCTCATATATATATATATATATATATGGGATGTATCGAATACCGAATTTGGGTATTTGGGTTATTCGATGTCAATGTAAAAAATTGAATAGAATTATTATCTTTAAGAATACAAATACAAAAAAAAAAAAAGGTTGAACCTTTATAATCCCCCCCCCCATCTCCTCACGCACGGGGAGATGGGGGGGGGAGAAGGTTATTCTACGAGAGTTTTTCAACCCAAAACTGCAGTTGTTGCATACGCCTATGTTGACTATGACATACCGACCCTCAATCACCATGAGTGGACTTTTATTCAGCGTATTGCAAAGCTTCTTAGCCAAGGTAAAACATGAACGAATGACTTTTCCTCTGATTTCTTGTCTTTCCATGGTGTTCCTCGGTGTAACGGGTCACGTGATATTTTTTTTGCGTAACGTAACTGATGATGGAGGTATTCATACTGTGAAAACACGATTTTATAAAACATTTACAGAATCGTTTCAAGCAGTAGAAGATAGACATTCATCACTGATCAGGTTTTGGGTGTTCCTTAGTTTGTAAAATATGAGATAATCACTCTATCTGCATCAAGTAACGCTCGTCCTACACGTAATAAAATTCATGGCAATGAACCAACTCCTTTTGTTTCACGAGGAGATCAAGAACCTTTGAAAAAGAAGCCGAAGGTTGAATTATGGAGCTATTGGAAGAGGTTGCTACGTCTTCACAATCAGATATAACTCCACCTCTCAAAACTACCCAGCAAAGTTATCAAAACGAATTAGACATCTATTCAAAGGAGCCACCAGTTCGTTGCGACACGAACCACCTTGCTCGGTGGCGTCAAAATGGCGAAAGATTCCCGGAACTCTTTAGTAACTTGCTCGCAAATATCTTACCACGTCATCCACAAGCGTACGAAGCGAATGGCTGTTTAGTTCTGCGAAAACTGTACAGTAATTACTGACGTACGTAATTGTTTAGTTCCTGATGTTGGTCAATGACTAATTTTTCTACACGATAATCTACTTGCCTTACAATTTCAATCATTAGGTTTTGGTTTTGCGGTAATTATTATTATCACTGTTTATTTATCTTTTTGGTAAGGTTATTATTTATTAGTATCCCTATACCAAGTTAGGTTTGTTTGTAATTATTCTTTGGAATAAAAAAATATATTTTAGGTTCCACTTTCTGACACGTTATTTACCATAATTATCAAATATTCGATATTCAGTTAAAAACCTGTAAAAAATATTCGGCCGAATACCGAATATTCAGTACATCCCTAACATATATATATATATATATATATATATATATTATATAATATATATATATATATACTAGAGAAACTGGGAAGGAGTGGGCGTTACTAAAAGACTTTTGTGTTTTTCTATCCAGTTTCTACTTTCTTACAGGAAGAAAGGAGGGGCCAAGGGCAAATGCCCTAGTTTAATAACAGGAACCTCCCCGATTGGACCGAAAGGTCTTTGAGGCTTCCTCTTGACCTTGTAACTCCTTGTAACTCCTTGTACTGAAATTCCTTGTAAAACCTTTCCTGATTCTCCTTTAAAGTGTATTTTAAATTTGGTGAAAATTAGCCTAGAGCCGTGTAAGGGGCCCTCTCCCAGTCCTTCATCCACAGGTGGGAGGACTGGGAGGGGTGGGTGTGTTACTAAAACCTTCCTGGTTCTCTCTTAATGTGTATACAAAATTTTATATAGATTACCCAAACCGTTTTGGTGTGTATAAGTGAACAGAGAACAGACAGACAGACAGACAGACATACATACATACATACATACATACATACAGATAGACATCATCATCATCATCGCCTACGCATATAAATAAGATATACAGGGTGAATCAAAAGTTTTGCCTCAAAAAATAACTATACCTTTTTAGGCAGGACTTCTTAATCACCCTGTATATACTGCATATGCAATTGCGTGCTTTTCTACGACCCAGTTCTTCTTGTTTAAAAGGACTAATATATATATATATATATATATAATTAGAGAAAGCTCGTGAATTTAGGCTTTATATATTATGTACACTAAAATTAAAGAACTTTCACCAATATTTTACTAATGCATAAAAAGAATTGAATTGTAACATTTTCTAAATGTCGCTTCAAACGATGAATCACGGGCCAATTTTTATCAATTGTTAAAATATTAATGATTACAAAAGCATTTTTTATTATTATTATTTAGGAAATATTACACCACGGTATTGATCAGTACCGTACGAGTAAACTTTTAGGTGAATCACATCCAGTTCCGGAATAGTTTGGACTAGTTTACTAATCTATAAACAAGGTCTAAATACGATATGAAGTGACGTTCCATTCTTTGGTTTCATAAAGGTTAAGAAGAAGAAGAAGAACGAAGGAAAAAAATGACTTCCCAGAACTCGGACTAAAATCTAATAGAATTACTTCATAAACTCAGATTTCAAAAACCCACCTTGTTCTACGCTTGGACGACGTAAAAAAAACAAAAAAAACTGGGCTTACCTGCTTGACCAAACACTTCACTAACTATAATTGACTTATAAACGCAATTATATCACTGTAGGAAATTATATTTTAAAATTAAAAATGGCTTCAAATGACGATACGTTAAGAGAATAGGTAAAATTAACCGTCTTCACTCGGCAACTCGAACGGCTAGACTGGGAGCTTTGGAGGATCTGTGTTGATTTAAAACAGGATTCTAAACTTACAATAGTATCTGTCAGCCTAAGGGCCGGATTTGCTTGTAGGTAATTGCGATATCCGGGGATTTTCCAGCCTCTGAAGTGGTTTTTTATTTAGTTTGGTTTTGGAGGATTTTGTTTAATAGCGTTGCGTGCAGCGTTGAATGTGTGTGTGTGTGTGTGTGTATATATATATATATATATATATATATATATATAGAGAGAGAGAGAGAGAGAGAGAGAGAGAGAGAGAGAGTCATCAAAGGATAAATAAACAAGAATGACCACGAATAAATGCAAGAATTTTTAAATATTATAAGTACGACATATTTGAATAACAAATATCTCTCTCTCTCTCTCTCTCTCTCTCTCTCTCTCTCTCTCTCTCCCTCGTGTTGGCTTTGCGCGTAAATCATGGGTGAAGACATGAAAAGGTTTAACCTTTATCTCTCTCCTTTAATCCTTTTGAGGTTAGTTTGAAGTGTAAATATTTTGCCTAAAATCAAAACCATATGTTCAAGGTTTTTGTGACAATACCGAGTGATTGATGCGCGATCGACACAAATGTAGAAAAGGTTTTCCACAGGAAATAATTTGATTGATACGCGATCGACACAAATGTAGAAAAGGTTTTCCACAGGAAATAATTGTTTATTAAAATTTAAAGATATTATTATGTTTGTTTTAATTTTTTAATATTGTATAATTTTCCTCGATGTCCACAGTAGATGTCTCTCAGTTTTGATAAACCTAACGACGACGCTCCAAAGGTGCCAAATCTATAATCTTAAAAGGAGACTCCTAACTTCTAAATGTTCTTTTTGGCTAATATAAATCACGTTAAAGAACCAAGTATAAAACCAAAATTATATCAATTCTTTTGCTAATTTTATTATTAGATTAGGACTTTGCAACTTTAATAATTAATCTTTTGTAAATGTGGCACCACGGCAGTCTCTCCAGGGCATGGCAAAAAGAGGAATGGCACTCACTAATCACTATTATGGCAGTTCGTGCCTCACCTTAGATTGGGTTGGTCAGTTTTCTGGTGAAAGCATTTTTATTTGTTTTGTTAACAATTCTCTAAAGAAGTGCAGTGGCAAAATTTTGATTTCTATTTTAACTTTGCTCTATACAAATCTAATACAATGTTATAATGTTTCAGACCAATAAAGACCCTAGGATCCACTCATGGCTGGTCTACCTAACTGTGTTCGTAATTGTGTATTGTGCATGTCCTCCGTGGTGGCGGAGGGGACCTACAATTTTACGTGGGTTCCGAACCACAAAGCCTTAATTTTACTACCTTAAAGTATACCCAATCTGTTAACATATGCGTCTAATCGATTTTTAAACATGTTTATAGACGTGCTACTAATTACTTCTACCGGCAAACTATTCCAACTATTTACTATTCTATGCGTAAAAAAGTTTCTGGCATTTGCTGTCTCGAACCTTCTACTTGTCAACTTACACCCATTATTTCTAGTCCTACTATATTGAGATATTTCGAAAAAGTTATCTCTATCTACGTTATCGAACCCATTCATAATTTTGAAAACCTGGATTAGATCACCCCTTAGCCTCCTAATCTCGAGTGTAGTCAATTTTAACTCCTTAAGTCTATCCTCGTACGACTTCGACCTAAGCGACGGAATCATCTTAGTTGCTCGTCTTTGAACTCTTTCGATTTTGTCTATATCTTTTCGCATATGCGGATTCCAAAATTGAATCGCGTACTAATGAGGTCTAACTAATGATTTATAAAGAGGAACAATAATATCGCGCGATTTGTACTCAAAATTCCGAGCTATAAAACCTAACACTTTGTTCGCCTTATTGACCGCTGCTGTACTTTGTTTCGCCACTTTTAAATCACCAGTGACTATAACTCCTAAATATTTTTCCTGCTCTACGCTTGCTAACTCCTTCCCTGACATACTATACGCAAAATTACCGTTACGCGAACCTATGTGTAAAATTTTGCACTTATCGACGTTAAATCTCATTTGCCATGTGACTGACCAATCAACGATTTTATTCAGATCTTCCTGGATTTTACCTCTATCTTCGTCATTAATCGCCCTACCACCCAGCTTCGTGTCATCCACAAACTTTGAAACTGTACTGACTAAACCGACATCTAAATCGTTAATATATATAAGAAAAAGCAAGGGGCCCAATACAGAACCCTGAGGAACGCCGCTCGCTACATTAGCCCAACATGACTCCGCTCCATCAACGACGACCACCCTCTGTTTCCTACCTCGCAACCACTCTTCTATCCAATTTATTACTACACCCCTGATTCCATGAGCCTTAGTTTTTTCAATGAGTCTTTTGTGCGGTACGGTGTCAAACGCTTTTTGAAAATCTAAATACACTACATCAACCGCCCGATGACTATCGTAAACGTCAACCACGCTTTGAAAAAATCTAAAAGATTAGTTAAGCAAGATTTGTTTCGCCTAAAACCGTGCTGCGTATTTCTAACTAAGTTATGTAATTCTAAGTGTTCGACTATACGATCCCTAATTATTGATTCCAGTAGCTTACCTACAACAGATGTTAAACTGATTGGCCTATAATTTCCCGCCGCACCTTTATCGCCTTTCTTAAAGATAGATGTTACGTTTGCTAACTTGAAATTATCTGGTACGCACCCCTCAGAAATAGACGCATTAAAAATCTTTGTTAGCGCACAACAATGCTATCTTTTAATTCTTTTAGTTGTATGGGATATATGGAATCCGGCCCCGGTGATTTACGCATTTTCATTTTATCAATATAGCGTATTACCTCCCCTTCACTAACCACAATATTATCCAAAATATTACCATTATCAAAAGGTATTATGTCTATGACCGTAGGGATATTCGTTACATCTTGTATAGTAAAAACCGACGTAAAAAATTCGTTTAGCAAGGTAGCCATTTCCTTGTTTTCAAAAACTAGCTCTCCGTTAACATTTTTCAACGGTCCCAAGACACTTTTTACTGGATTTCTATTGTTGACATATTGAAAGAATCCCTTGGAGTTTTCTTTACTGTCACGAGCTATGGAGATTTCAAATTCGCGCTTGGACTTTTTTATTACACTTTTCGCTTCACGTCTTACAGATATGTAGTTGTTTCGTAACCACAAATTGTCTTTATCGCACTTATGTAACCTATAAGCCCTATCTCTACTCTTTATAATGTCTCCTACTCTAGAAGTAAACCACAAGGGCTTGTTATTTACTTTCGCACGCTTAATTTTGTACGGTACACATTCCTCATTTATAGTCGTAAATATCTTGAGAAGTGAACTATCCTTGTGAAATAAAACTGAAAAGGGGCAACCCCGTCATTTTTATCCTTTTGACGTCTAAAATTTATAAATATTCCATTCTCTCAACAGATCGAGGGAAAGGACGCCATCGGACGAGGACATCAAATTGTTCGTAACAAGCAGTCAGATCAAGTTTGAAAAGAAGAACCTGGACGTAAGCAGTATACACTTCGTTGTTGGTGCGACGAGGCAACATACTGAGTTACCGAACAAAAGGAATGGCGTTTAATTGGCAAGTTATTCTGGGTTAAGTTAGATCAGGTTAAAATTGGTCATGTTAGCTTAAGTTAGTTTATTAGAGTTCCGCTAGAATCCTATTGACAAAATAGGTTTTGGTCCATTTTCTTGAGTCTTCAGAGTTTGATATAGACTTGTTTCAGATTACAAGCTTTGCAGCGACTCTCCATTAAATTATGAACTCATTTGAATGGGAGATGCTTTGCGTTACATAATTATGAGTCTTTATTTTAGTTTCGGCGCGATATGACCTCGGCAGTCGAAGCGCGGGTGAAATACTGCTATTCATTTTATTATTACAAGTGTTCACTGTTCATTATCTTCTTTAGTCAAACAGGGAGTGACTGATAGCAAAACCTCGCACTCCAATGCAATGTATTTGTTTCAGTTACACAGTTCAAAGGATTTCATGGAAAACTCTTCCGTATATTGTCATGACAACGTATGACGTCATATGATAAATCTCGTCATGCTAATAAAAAAATAGAAAACTTTGATAACTAATAAATGGAAATAAATTTTCTACTTCAATTTATTAGTTATCAAAATTAATTGTACAATTTACGTGAATAAAAATTAATATATTCTTATTTTTTATTAGCATGACGAGATTCATCATATGACGTTATTCGTTGTCATGACGATATGTTAAAGGGTTTCCCATAAAATCTTTTGAATTGTGTAAAAAACAACACATTGCATTGGAATGTGAGGTTTGGCCATCAGTCATTTCCCTGTTTTGTGTCAGTCATTTCTTTTTAGGAATAATGAAATCTGTATTCGAACCTGTACCTTTATTTCAGCAACGGAACATTTCGTACACACTCGTAAGGGTTACGTAAGGGTTAATCGGTATTTTCAATCTTTCATCTACTCAACCGATCGACTCTGGAACAATCTTCCTCAATCCATCTTTCCCCCTGTTGATGACCCCCCTCCCTCCAAAATCTTTCAAACGTAGAGTGTCTAGGCATCTTGAAAACATTGAACCTTAATTTTTGGCTCACTTCTTCCTCTATGGAGGAAAGGGGTGGCCCCTCCTTCCTGCATAATAAAATGTGTACAACAAAGGATGAATGACGAATTACTTTAGCAATTTTGTTTATTACTATTATGTTATTATACTACTGTTTATAAGCCAATTTTTCTAATTAAAATAACCGAGTAGCTTACAGCCCACCTATTTTCATGGGGAAGGACCCCAACCTAACCCACGGCACATCCCACTTTTGAGAACCGCTGATTTAATACCGTAACCTAATCTAACTGCCGCTAGCTTAGTCTAACCTACCCTAATCCACATGGTTGTTGAGCGGACGTCCGTCCTGTAAACGAAGTGTCGTGGGGCCGGATGTTTCATTATTGCAGTCACGGTGTTGATCCAGTCATGGGACAGGGGCGGGGGAGGTCTTCTCAGGCATTTCCGATCTCAGAATCGGAAGTGGTTACAAAATTCAGAACGGTTCGAGACCGGAATCAAAATTGAAATCAAAATGGAAGCTTATTCGCATTTCGAAATGGAATTTGAGTTTCGAAATGGAATTCCTAAATCGAATTTAACAATGGTTGGTTTCATGTTCCGACGATGGAATATAGTTCACAAAATATTGTTAAAAAGTACATAATTTTCTTTATTTGAAACCCAGACATGAAAATAACGTATCTCATTGGAGGTCCGGTGATAGTGTCTCCGAACAATTGATACAGTGAGAAAACGGACGATCGGTTCGAGGCTTTATATACTTGTCATTGTACAAACAAACTCTCTCTCTCTCTCTCTCTCTCTCCTCTAATGCGTACGATCTGATGTTATCTTGCCAATCATAATCATTATGATTATGATTATCATTATAATTATAATTATTATCAGTATTATTATTCTCCTTCATTATCATTCATGCTCATTCATTTTCTTTCAGGAATGATTAGTGAGCAAATTTAAGTGTTCTTTCCTATCGATGCTAAGTTAACGCTATAAGGAATTCCTATAGGCGTTAATTTAGGCTCACGTTTATATTATGAGTCAGGTTACTCGAGGAAAAGGTGAGGACATTTTTTCTGATTAATTAGTGAGCAAATTTAAGTGTCTTTCCTATCGATGCTAAATTAACGCTATAAGGAATTCATATAGGCGTTAATTTAGGCTCACGTTTATATTATGAGTCAGGTTACTCGAGGAAAAGGTGAGGACATTTTTTCTGATTAATTAGTGAGCAAATTTAAGTGTGTTATTTCCTATCGAAGCTAAGTTAACGCTATAAGGAATTCCTACAGGCGTTAATTTAGGCTGACGTTTATATTATGAGTCAGGTTACTCGAGGAAAAGGTGAGGAAATTTTTTCTGATTATTTATTAGTGAGCAAGGGAAGAAACTGGCAGAGTTCTCAGTTCAGACCAACGAGGTGTTCCATAGCGCCAACTTTTCGATTATTATTTACGAACTCCCAGCCTCAGTGTGTTCACTTCGTCTTGTAGAGAAACGGTGTTACTCACTGGGCGCTAAGTTACGAGATGCTGGATCATTTTAATTTTTAGTATACAAATGTTTTGTACAGGCTATTAATACTTATTATAATTTGTAATATCTGTTAAAAAAAGATAGGATATGGCATTTTATTGAAAAAAAATGCTATACCCTGCTATAAAAAATGCTATAAAACGCTATAAAAAAGCTATAAAAATGCTTTTAAACGCTATAAAAAATGCTATAAAAATGCTATGAAACGCTATTAAAAAAATGCTATAAAAATGCTATGAAACGCTATAAAAAATGCTATAAAGGATAAATTTTCTTAGCTATATGCCTAAGAATTAAAAATATCTTCTATTTGGCAAAACAAGTGAACTCTCTCTCATATTGGCTTAAGTTCGACTACTCTACTCTTTGACTTGGCTGCTTTGACTAATTTGCCCCGAGTTGGTTTGATTTGGTTTAGTTTGGTTTGACTGCAAAAAGACCAAAGTTATGTTGTAAAAAGCACTCCAATTAGCCTTACCTGGAAAGATAAAAAGTTGTAGGTAAAGCCTAGTAAGGCCATTGAAGGCCTTATTAGGCTAAGTCTTTAGTCTTCAACAGAGCGGAATACCTCCAGACACTGCTTGTGAGGAAACATTTTTCAGGGCGACTTCATGAATCAGTGGAATGCCCCCCCCCCCCCCCCCCATACTCACCTGACCTCACACCCTCTGACATTTTTTTGTGGGGTTTCATAAAAGAGAGGATCCATTCTACCAAGCCTAAGACACTTGAAGACCTAAAGACCAAAACGTCTGTGAGGTAACAATATCTCAGCTGAGTTGTTTCCAAAAATTATGTCCAACATTTGTGTAAGGTTGAATACTGTGTTAGAAAAAAAATGGCGATTGCATTGAACATGTTGTTTAATTAGGGTTAACCTAACCTAACCTAACCTATGTTTTACGTACCTATTGCGTTTGCTTTTGTGACTAGCTTCCCGTTTTTTCAGCTTAAAGCATTTATTTAGAAATAGGAAAAATTTTGGGGAAAACCTGGTGTGTGTATACATATACATATATATATATATATAATGACTGTTTGAGCCCAGTATGTATATACATTTCGTATTGGGGGCACACGAAAACAACTTGATTTTTCAAAAGGGTACTCAATAGAGACTGGGTTGAACCCCCCCTCATCCCCATACCCCTCGTACGGAAATGTTTTGTAATAATTATTAAATTTATCACCCTGAAAATAAAAATAAAAAAAAATATCTTTTTACTTTTGTTAATATGTTAAATTTCGTTCCTTTAAAAGAATATTTTGACGACGAAATAATTTTTTTTTTTTAATGACAGTAACCAAAGTTATATCCTCATATCGCCCAGAAAGGAAATCCATTCCGACGGTTATAGTAATAATCAGGGCCTATGAGAGGGGGAAGGGGGTCTAGGAGGGCCATTTGGCCTGGGCCTCAAGCTTAAGGGGGGAAGGGGGCATCAAATTTAGAAACTTTCAGGTTTGAATATAATGTTTTGCAGTGGAAGTAATAATTGCGTTTAGCTATGGGCCTGAAAAGCTGGAAGTGGCCCGGGCCTCTCTGGACCTCTGAGAGGGCCTGGTAATAATAATAAAAATAATAACAGATTAAAAATATTTAATTTCACCCCATTTCTTGTTGAGGGCACTGAAATAATCTCGTGAGGTTGTCCACTTTTTGGTTTCAGTCGAGAACAAAAATTAGTTCGTAAGTAACATTATTTTCATTGTCTGTGAAATGTATTTTCAACGGATCGCCTGCCGTGTTTAGCCATTCTATTAAATGGCTAAACCATTCTATTAAATGCTTATATAACTAAAGTCCCGCCACAATAAAATAATTAGCCAGAAAATTTATTGAAATGTCAATTTTATGCAAAATGCCTATGTGTATTGTATAGGTGACAGACTGAACCTGTCGTAAGTTTCTCGTACAGTTGGTGCTCGTCATATACCACCGTTGCGTGACTGAAAATAACCGAACAAAAATCTCAAAATCTTGAGCTTGCAAATGGGACAGCTTATAGCATCATCGCATTTTCTGTCACACAACTAAACGAGAAGTTAACCGTTGACCAGGACGACCATCAGTAGTTTCAGAACAAACAAAATTCCTTTTACCACCATGTGAAATTCCATCCAAACACGAGGTTTCCTATAACCAACCCAAATAACGTCAGGGTGTGGCAACAATCAGTTTTACGTTGTTTGTATAAACTGGACGACAGTGGACGGCTGACTCGACGAAAACCCCTACTTATAGCCGCTAGATAATATACAGACTTATAGCATTTTGAAAACCTGTTTAATAAGTTTGCGTTGAATAGACATGCGTACATATGAAAAATAGTTGATCAAATATATTCCACAAATCCTTATACGAACCCAGTTAAACACCAGTTGAGTATGTTCATTGTCACTTGACATGAAAAGACTTTATTCCACAACTGTAATAACTCTATGATGAACTTTAATTGATAAAGAGGTCATTATCTTCATGCCCTGATATACCCATTCTTCATGAGGGTCATGTAAAACATATTGAATACCAATTGGTTTCTTTTCATATTTTGTGTGCATCTAAAATGTGTGTAATTTTTTTTTTATGTATTAGGTGTTTATATTATTGTGGCGGGTTCCTCCCCCCCCCCTCTCTCTCTCTCTCTCTCTCTCTCTCTCTCTCTCTCTCTCTCTCTCTCTCTCTTGGTGTAAACTTAGATTTTAAAAGAAGTCTGTCTCCACAAAATTAGCTTGCGGGGTGACAATAGTCTAAATTGACTTATACCCATTTTGCGGCCTTACGACATCTGATGGACTTGACATTCTGTCGACAAGTTATTATCAGATTAGATTAAGTTAGGTTAGGTTAAAATAGTGTCGATGTTTTGGTCTTGTCGATGAAATGGGTATAGGTCCCCCCATTTCGTTTACGAGGCATTCTATCGACATTAAAATTTAACTTAACCCCACCCATCCTAATTTAACTCAATTTAATCTAATCTAACCTAAAATAAATACCGATTAAATACCACGTCAAAAGAATAGTGTTTGCCCGACTGGGTATTGCATTCAAAATATTCTTAGAGAGTGACCATAAATTTACGAAAATACCACAGCCATCAAAATTTTGAGCTTCACATCGAAAGCCAATGAATCCAGATTCGTGAAGCTGCACTCAAAATCTAAGTGGCTCGTGAACTTAAAGTAAATATTAAGGTTTCTCTTATATTATAATGCGAGCATGGACTGACTAGATATAGGTAGGTAGGCCAAAACAGGTATAATGTGAGGTAGGCTTTGATTGCATGAGTAGGGAGTGGAAATGAATAGTGGAGTTTAAATTTTATTAATTTTAACCCTTAAACCTTACCAGGGATACCCCAGTACCCCGGGTATTGCTAGCGTAACTTTTATAATGGGTAGGGATTAAGGGTTAAAGACTATTCATTATTTTTAGATGTTCGCCATATTGAAAAGAAAAAAATACTCCATGACAAATCTTTCGTAAGAAACAAAATAATGATAATGATAATGATAATGATAAGCTTTATTGGCATGATATAAATCCCATAAAATAGTACGGGTCTTTTCTGTTTTAGGTCCGGCATTGGATTTTTTCCATGTTTTTGGTTATGCGTAGATTTTTACGCTGATTTCATTTCTGCAATCCGTTTCTTGGAGAAATAAACACGAAAAAAGTTATGGCCCAAAACTTGTATTCAGCTATCCACCTATACCTAACCTAACCTAACCTACCCTACCCTACCCTAACCTACCCAAACCTAACCTAACCTAACCTAACCTAACCTACCCTAACCTAACCTAAGCTACTTCTTCGACTGAGAACGACGATAATGAGCGACAAATGGAAAGAGTATGAACGCATCGAACAGCTCGAAGGGTACAGCTTCAGTCACAAAACAGTGAACCACAGCGAAAACTTCGTGGACCCTTCAACTGGAGCACACACGCAACGGATAGAGTCGACGTGGAACCAACTCAAACGCTGTAACAAGCGCCGGTGTGATACGCACCGTTCCATGATCGACTCGTATCTCCGCGAATTTCTCTGGCGTCGCCGACACGCAGGCAAAAAAGATCTAGTGCACCAAATGCTGAACGATATTGAGCAGTTTGGCAAGTAGCAAACTTTGGTTTGTGTTCCATTCTGTGTTCTGGAAACCCGTAAACGTAATAAACTTACACATAACTTTTTTCGTGTTTATTTCTCCAAGAAACGGATTGCGGAAATGGAATCAGCGTAAAAATCTACATCTATACAAAAAATATGAAAAAAATCCAATGCTGGACCTAAAACCAAATCCAATAACGAAATTCCGGGTTTTTTCGGTAAATTTAAACAAAACTAAATAAAAAAAAAAAAAAAGCCTAAAAATGAGGACTAAAAATAAAAATTACAAAAAAGACACGGACTGTAACAAGTAATAATAAAAATTACCCACTACTACCCACACTAATACCCACAAAAAGAATATTAAATTGTAAAAGAGGAAATTTTGGTGACAATCTTTTGAAATTATTTCCCTCTTTCTGGGCAGTCTTCAAAATTCTTGGTATTTATTTCTACTCATTAACCTCGCTACTCGCTAGAGCGAGAATGTTGGGTTGTTTGTGACCTTGAAATTAGTTTCCT
The DNA here is from genome assembly GCA_023014485.1 of Bathynomus jamesi. Taxonomy (NCBI): domain Eukaryota; kingdom Metazoa; phylum Arthropoda; class Malacostraca; order Isopoda; family Cirolanidae; genus Bathynomus; species Bathynomus jamesi. The sequence goes on along the minus strand of JAJOZX010000396.1, from coordinate 357,615 downwards.
GCCCGCTTTATTTTTTTATTTTTTTATATTAAGTACTTTAAAGTTTTGGTAGATTCCAAGTTTAGCGGAATGCTTTAGCTGTTTTTACTTGAATTATGATACGCAGTCAGTATTATATATATATATATATATATGCCCTATGTGTTTAATATTAAGTTTCACGGAAACCAGATTACATTGGGTTGGGTGGTTGGTTTAAAGTGGCTATTTATTTTCCACGTAACCAATTTCGGCCACTCATTAATATGATTGGGATTACCTGAAGATCTCCCCCCCCCCTCAGGTAGAGCTGGGGGGGATCCGGTTAGGTCAACTGAATGCCCGGTTAGGTTAACTGAATGCCAAGTTAGGTCAACTGTACGCCCTTAATGATTGGTTAGGTTAAGTCGTGATATTTTCGTTAGTTTTAACGAAAATAACACAACCTAACCAATCGTCAAGGGCATAAAGTTGACCTAACCGGGCATTATATCCCATAGAATGAATTGTTTGTTTTATTCGTCAAAACTGGGGTCAGTATCTCCAGGTGGAGCGGACTGGGCTGCAGTATCTTCAGGTGGATCGGGCTGGGGGTGGGGGAGATCTTCAGGTGGACACTCGGGGAGGGGGGAAAGATCTTCAGGTGATTTTATGATAGTAACAAATTTCGACTTTGTCAGAAACACTGGTCTCCACGAAACTTAATATTATGTCTTTACCGTTTTGGGAACACCCGATTTCGATGATCCACCCATTTCATCCAGTGGACCAATCAGGGTGAGTCTTACGTCCGGGTTAGGTTACACTAGGTTAGGTTGTCGTTTCAAGTTGCTTAGTTATTTCCCATGCACGTGACCAATTTTCGGCCAATGAGGGATCAAAAAAAAAAACGGTGTCCCCGAAACTTAATATTTACTATATGCATCAAACTTCCGAAAACTCTACAACTAAAACACTGAAAATCGTAGAAAAATCGTAGAAAACCGAAAATTTCATGATAGTTGCATTTGCATCTAAATTTACAAAACAGAATAGGACGAAACTAGTGTCGTAGCTAAAACTAGCTAAAACTAGCTAAAACTATACTGAGTTTCGTTTTAAATTTTGTAAGTAAATTTGTGAAGTTTTGCACACAAAATATTTAGTGACTATCGACTCCAAAATGTATGTTGCAGCAGCCTCTTGCAGGAAAAGGAAGATAATAAGTTTGAATAGTCTTGAAACAGGAAATAGATGTTATTTAGCGAGTTGAAAATGGCGATTTTTAGAAAACCGAATGATCTTAGATCCCAATCAATTCGGTTTATCGGAAATTTACTTATATATATATATATATATATATCCGTCCGTCCGTAGACACCCTGTATTTACTATTATTAAGCGATTCTGAACATAGAAATAAATACGCTTTGTTTTCTTTCAAGTTTTACTCTCGCGCGTTAACATTTTCATTGTGAAGTTTAAGATTTTCATCCCTGCGTTCTTTTCTATAGTTTTATTGACCGAATAATTGACCCACCCAATTTCTGAGGGTTCAATTATTCGGTCGATAAAACTATAGAAAAGAACGCAGCAATGAAAATTTTAAGCTTCACATCTGAACCCATTGTATCAAGATTTGTGAAGCTTAATATTTTCATGGCTGAGTTCTTTTGACCGAAAACTATTGACTCCCCAGTAATTGGGGGTGCCGCAGGTCCCCCAATTACTGAGATCGAAGGCCCCAGCACCGCAGGTCTAGCTAAATGGGCCCATAAGGCTCACTTTTGCTAGTATTTCTTGTAGAGTCCTACTACCGGATAGTAGGGCCTATAACCAGTCTTGAAGTAAGGTACTATTATTATTACTATTATTATTATTATTATTATTATTATTATTGTTGTCGTTTAATATAGATTTCACCTTACTTGTAAAGTTTCAGAAAGCTCATTTCTGATTGGCTGATAAGGTTAAACTAACCATGCAGTCATACTGAGTCATACATCATGTTTCATAGAAAGTTATCTGCCTTTATACATAATTTAATACATAATTTCATTAAAAAAATGAATAAAAATGCGTCAAATTCGTTCGAAAGAAGGGTTTGTTTTACGTCATATTAATTCCAAGAAATGAGAAAAAGACCGTCATTTTTGGGAAAAAAATTTCATACTAAAAACAAAACAATTATTTACCTCATGTACACCATCTTAAAACAGCCATTACGGTTTATTTTACATATGTAATGATTCTATTATAGCTCTAATGTACGAGTGATCTAACTTCATGAGGGGGAGGAGGGTCACTTTTCCCCCAACCCCATCTCACCCGAAAACATCTGCTCTGCCTGACACGTCACGAAACTGATGTGTGTGTGTGTGTGTGTGTGTGTGTGTGTGACTGGACACGATTTTTCGCTGTGGAATTATGTGCTACCCAGTACATGTGGCAGTACACGAGTAGCCCCATTTTCTTTCTTTCAAGGCTGTTTCTACCTATCCTGTTTTTGTGGCATCTCATGTAATATGAGATACCATATTTCTCTAATTATTGTTACTACATGTAAGGCCCCGCTCCTAGGAAGAAGTGGCTAAACGACAAAAGTTATGGCACTTTCAAATTCGGTACAACTTTTAACTGCGTTTTCTGGCATTTTGTTTTACTTTTGTCGGTTAGCCACTTCTTCCAATGAGGGCCTCATGTATCCTCATCAATTTCAAGGTATGAAAAGTGATGACCAAATTTTATCTTCCCTAACCTGACCTACATAATCTTATCTAAATTTACGAAACCTGGATTTACATTTCATAAAATTTTCGCTCATTTCGAAAGAATTATCTCATTTCCTTATTTCATTTCCTTCCTGAAGGAAGCTATTAATCTAAACTTCGTAATTCCCCTCCTAATAAAAATAGCTAAAGTTTGGATCCTCCTGCAAATTGAACACAAGTCCTCCTTCCGGAAGTTAGGAAGCGAAAAAAAATTGCAATAAACTCGGATAATGTATTCATACGGCTTTCAGGTGTAGGCGTACACCCAAACTATGTCTTGAATAACAAAGATAACTTTTAAAAAGTTTTTTTGAAAGTTAATATATTATTTACAGTAATGTTGAATTAGTTAACAAAGCAGAAATAAATAATGAGATTATTTGTAATATATTTAACCCAAGGCCGGAATTTTTAGTAGGTTTAAGTTATGAATGCGTGTATCTAAAACGTTACCAATTTGTACCAGTCGTCCTGAAAGGGTTAATTTGCAATAAAGTTTTCATTAGGCGATTTTGTCAGCGTTAAATTTATCCAATTTTCTTTGGGGGTTGGGGGGCGAAGTTCATGTTAAAATCCAGGGTACAATGGATACACAGGTAGACAGGTAAATAGATATAGATAAATCGTTTGCTAGATTGGTGTTCATCAAGGCGAATTACTCTCGCACCCAAAGTTACTTTGAAACACAAGAACAAATTAATACACTTGTCACAACCATGCGATTTACCATTTCTATGGTTGAACAGTAACCATGTTTGTGCCATTAGAAGTTCGCTGTAAACAGCGAATGTCCCTTAACTGTGCCTCTCTAATTCGTCTCCTTTAATTCCTCCCCAAATAATGACTTATACGGTACGTACAGAGTAAATCACTCTGACGTCATAAAGTACTTAGTTTCCTTCACGTTTCGATCACGTGTTTAGTATGTGGCTATCCTTAGCATTCCATGTATGGTAAACTCTTTAACAATAATAAAAACCTCACTCTCTATAAGTCATTATTTATATGTTGTGTCCTGACTGGTGTTATGCAATATAAATGTTATTCAACCATACTCCTTCATACATCCATGTTCTGTTCTTGACCGCTCTCCTGTATTAATTTCATCACCTATTACCTATTTTATTACCTATTACCTATTGTCTACTTATGCCCTATCAATCTATCAGTCTATGTGCAGTCGTACATGTCCCTTGACGATCATGATTACGTACATGTAAATACATCTACATGTATTCTTTTCACTTTTTCTTTTAACCGCGTTCACCTCTCGCAAGTTGTTTATTATTGCTGATACGAAGGGTTCGAATTCACGAACAAGCATCTGAATTGAAAACCTTCTCTCTCACTTCTGCTACCAATTTATAATGTTAAGATGTTATGTACCCGGGTAATATACTATATTGTTTCCCTGCCAGGCCACTGGTTATTATCTACTTACGGCACATAGTTATCCACGTTCTCATTACCTGTACTCACTACTTCTACCTAATTGTCATTCAAATTCCGTTACTTATGTGTTACGTTATCATTAATGCCCGTGTACTTCCAAATGAAAAGTACATCGTATTTTTCTCTGCTTTCCTCATCGCTGGCTAATTAGACTTTCAAATCATGATAACCAACCATTCCTCTAATAATATTAGACATAATTTGGCGTAATTATTGTTAACTATAAATATATAACATTGTTGTTAAGCGCTTTTAATAAAATAATGTATATATTCTTTATTTATAAGTACATTGAATAAAGTATATGTATTTGTTGTTTAGCATTCCTAAGTGTGATCTATACATCCACAAATTTTCTTATAGCAATATCAAGAACTTAAAAATATCAAAACCAGTGTATCTATATAACTATACGTGCTAGAAAAAACGTAAAACCAGATTCGGAATCAGCGCGAAAAATGCATTAAGAAAAGTGTGATCATGTTTGTGATGAGGAAAAAAAGTTTAATTTTGTTGGCCAGTGTTATTGTTACTACATGTAAGACCCCGCTCCTAGGAAGAAGTGGCTAAACGACAAAAGTTATGGCACTTTCAAATTCGGTGCAACTTTTAACTGCGTTTTCTGGCATTTTGTTTTACTTTTGTCGGTTAACAACTTCTTCCAAGGAGGGCCTCATGTATCCTCATTAATTTCAAGGTATGAAAAGTAATGACCAAATTTTATCTTTCCTAACCTGACCTACATAATCTTATCTAAATTTACGAAACCTGGATTTACATTTCATAAAATTTTCGCTCATTTCGAAAGAATTATCTCATTTCCTTATTTCATTTCCTTCCTGAAGGAAGCTATTAATCTAAACTTCGTAATTCCCCTCCTAATAAAAATAGCTAAAGTTTGGATCCTCCTGCAAATTGAACACAAGTCCTCCTTCCGGAAGTTAGGAAGCGAAAAAAAATTGCAATAAACTCGGATAATGTATTCATACGGCTTTCAGGTGTAGGCGTACACCCAAACTATGTCTTGAATAACAAAGATAACTTTTAAAAAGTTTTTTGAAAGTTAATATATTATTTACAGTAATGTTGAATTAGTTAACAAAGCAGAAATAAATAATGAGATTATTTGTAATATATTTAACCCAAGGCCGGAATTTTTAGTAGGTTTAAGTTATGAATGCGTGTATCTAAAACGTTACCAATTTGTACCAGTCGTCCTGAAAGGGTTAATTTGCAATAAAGTTTTCATTAGGCGATTTTGTCAGCGTTAAATTTATCCAATTTTCTTTGGGGGTTGGGGGCGAAGTTCATGTTAAAATCCAGGGTACAATGGATACACAGGTAGACAGGTAAATAGATATAGATAAATCGTTTGCTAGATTGGTGTTCATCAAGGCGAATTACTCTCGCACCCAAAGTTACTTTGAAACACAAGAACAAATTAATACACTTGTCACAACCATGCGATTTACCATTTCTATGGTTGAACAGTATCCATGTTTGTGCCATTAGAAGTTCGCTGTAAACAGCGAATGTCCCTTAACTGTGCCTCTCTAATTCGTCTCCTTTAATTCCTCCCCAAATAATGACTTATACGGTACGTACAGAGTAAATCACTCTGACGTCATAAAGTACTTAGTTTCCTTCACGTTTCGATCACGTGTTTAGTATGTGGCTATCCTTAGCATTCCATCATGTATGGTAAACTCTTTAACAATAATAAAAACCTCACTCTCTATAAGTCATTATTTATATGTTGTGTCCTGACTGGTGTTATGCAATATAAATGTTATTCAACCATACTCCTTCATACATCCATGTTCTGTTCTTGACCGCTCTCCTGTATTAATTTCATCACCTATTACCTATTTTATTACCTATTACCTATTGTCTACTTATGCCCTATCAATCTATCAGTCTATGTGCAGTCATACATGTCCCTTGACGATCATGATTACGTACATGTAAATACATCTACATGTATTCTTTTCACTTTTTCTTTTAACCGCGATCACCTCTCGCAAGTTGTTTATTATTGCTGATACGAAGGGTTCGAATTCACGAACAAGCATCTGAATTGAAAACCTTCTCTCTCACTTCTGCTACCAATTTATAACGTTAAGATGTTATGTACCCGGGTAATATACTATATTGTTTCCCTGCCAGGCCACTGGTTATTATCTACTTACGGCACATAGTTATCCACGTTCTCATTACCTGTACTCACTACTTCTACCTAATTGTCATTCAAATTCCGTTGCTTATGTGTTACGTTATCATTAATGCCCGTGTACTTCCAAATGAAAAGTACATCGTATTTTTCTCTGCTTTCCTCATCGCTGGCTAATTAGACTTTCAAATCATGATAACCAACCATTCCTCTAATAATATTAGACATAATTTGGCGTAATTATTGTTAACTATAAATATATAACATTGTTGTTAATCCCCTTTAAATTATAAAACAACGGAGAACTCTCCGTCATTATCTAAATTGTATTACCTATTCAGATTACTTCAGTATTAGATATGTCAATTAACAAATTGTTAAAATTGTAATTAACGGTAATTAATATACTTAATATAATGTAAATTATGGAGTACTTAATGTACTCGGTACATGTCGGCACCCCGACTTTAGGTCGCCATCCAAAAGTGTATACCTTACAAAAACTAGTATTTTTTTTTGTTAACTTTTTGCTTAAATTATGCTTAACGTCCGAATTCTTCAACCCTCCAGCTAAAGCGGGAGCTTGGCCTTCAACTGCACCCCCCCCCCCCCAAAATTCGAACTTCTTTGTTTCTTATATTGTAGATGAGATCATTCCTGCCGTAGCCTTTGCCCGAGGAGGCTAAGCCCTCCTCGCTGTAGATTCCTGCCTGAGCCCTTGATACCAGAGGTTGCACCTCTCCCGCTCTAAATTCCTGCCCCGGGCCTTTGTTACAAAGGGTTGCTCCCCTCTCATTTTTAATTACTGTTTGAGCTGTTATCGTAAGAGGCTATAAATTCATTTCCCTCCTTCAGTGCCTCGTCCTGTATATGTAATTTGTGAAATGAAACTTATACGAGTGAACGAAAACTTTGATTTAAAAGTGGTGTTTCCATTCATCCCTTCGGAGAAAAAAAAAAAAAAAAAACTTGGTAGAAACTATTTATGTTGATACTCGGATGCTCCTGGCTAAGGCCGAGCTTACCCAACGAGGACCACCTTCGTTGGATTCTCCAAAGTGAATTCATCTTAAAAGTCGCAGCGGGCAGAGGCCTGCGGAAGCTGCGTGACACACTCAAGCAGGGGCGTAGCCAGAATTTCTCTTCGGGAGGGGCTAATATATATATATATATATATATATATATATATATATATATATTAAAAGTGTGTAAATGAGTAAAAACACATTCATAAATGTATTAGAATAATTAAACATGTGCTGAAGGTACTTGGTATGGCGTACTTACTTATAATTTACTTATAATTTCAAAAACTGAATAGAAATATCAAACCTATGATTTTATTTCGAGGGGCTGAAGCCCCGAAGTGAAAGTCAGCCTTTCACAACAGAGGAATTTATTACAGTACTACTGGTGTTACTGGTACCGCTGCTGCCTACTACCGCTGCTACTACTGTACTGCTGCTGCTAACAATAACAATAATAATAATAGTCAAATCAGTAATTTATATTGTTCAGAAGATAAGTACAGAGAATACAACTTTGGTTAACCTTAGTTTTGCTTCCGCCAGAATTGTTCATTCTGACGAAGGTCAAGCTTCTTGTCACTCCACCTCCACAAATACAAACTAATATATTTTTCAGCAAATTCACAATTTTTAGTACAACGCCTAAAGAATTATTAAATAAGAGACGTTAATAATACCTTTTATTACGAAAATTACTTTCAGACATAATTTACAATTTTTGTACTCCTCGACTTCTTTCTCCACAAATGAATGACGCTATTTTGGCAACAGTAGGCCATCCGTACTTAAAACTTACGTTTTTTTTTTTATGTTAAACAGTAAAACCTCTAATGAAATTCCAGTCAGTAGTTTTCGTTAGCTGTTAGTAAGCGTAGCTAGGAATTTGTTTTATGAAAATACGAAACATAAAGGCAGTTTCGAACCCTGGAACAACAGCTATGATGTATTTTTTTAATTTCGCTACACAAACTGACGAGGAATCAAAATTACAAGATCAGTAAAGTAGGACTCTAAGTTCTTTTCTTGTCAGTACTTAAACGATCCTCGAAAGAATCATGCGACAATGATCAAAGATCGTCCAGCTTTGAACATTTTTCTGTAATATTTTTCTGTACCATTTAAATATTAGACATTTAAAATATAATATAATCTTACCTCGAAGTACTTCAGTAGAACGACAGTTATTTAATTTTGGAAGAATAATAATAGGCTAATAGCTTCACCTAAAACAGAGCTTCTCTCAATTTTTATCATGCGCGACCCCAAAAATCATGTTCACACGATTCACGACCCCAAAACACTGGTTGAAATTCGACAAACTCCCCAAAAATTGTTTATATATACAGTATATACACACACACACACACACACACACACTTTATAAGCACAGTGTTTATTATGGGCGGGAAGGGCCCCGGATTTCAGCTGTTATATGCAACTACCTTCATGATTCATAAATGTGTTGTCAGACGGTCGTAGGAAGAGAATTGAAAATAAAATTATCAGATGGATTCGCGACCCCAAATATGATCTTCACGACCCCAAATATGATCTTCGCGACCCTAAGGTTGGGAAGCCCTGACCTAAACGAAGAAGATTTTGAAAAACTAGTTCTAAAGTGTTAATCATTAAAGATTCAGTTATTATCAAAATCTTTGTTTACATAAAAAAAAAACAACCAACTAAATTTAGGCGTCATTTAAAATGATGTAAAGCACTTAAAAGCTATTTTTTCTTATTATTTTTAGTCTTCAAACTTAAATTGATTAGAGACGTATCTTGTATCGAGAGAAGTATCTCAGATATGTATCGAGAAAAGTATCTTAGATATGTATCTTTGTATCGAGAAAAGTATTTTAGATATGTATCTTTGTATCGAGAAAAGTATCTTAGATATGTATCTTTGTATCGAGAAAAGTATCTTAGATATGTATCTTTGTATCGAGAAAAGTATTTTAGATATGTATCTTTGTATCGAGAAAAGTATCTTAGATATGTATCTTTGTATCGAGAAAAGTATCTTAGATATGTATCGAGAAAAGTATCTTAGGAATGCATCGCTGTATCTCACCCGTTTCTTAAAAAGTATATTTTGCATCGGAGCAATCCAAGAATGAGCACCCCAAAGTCCCCAATCCAAGAAACAGCACCCCAGTTCGACCTCAATCTAAATTAAAGAATTTTAACATATAAAATTTAAAAAATATATATATTTTAATGTTTACGAAGGATATTGCAAAAAAAAATTAGAACACCATAATTAAAAATAAAAATATTGAAATAAGGTTAATTGAATGCCCGGTTAGGTCAACTGTACGTCCTTGACGATTGGTTAGGTTAAGTCTTGATATTTTTGTTAATTTTAACGAAAATATCACAACTTAACCTAACCAATCGTCAAGGGCGTACAGTTGACCTAACCGGGCATTCAGTTGACCTAACCGGGCGTTGTTCAGTTAACCTACATTAAATATGTAAAGAAAATGAAAGGATGCAAAAAGGAGCTACTCAACTCGTACTTGTGGCAAATGATGTGGCGTGACTGATTCTTCCGAAATCCATTTTTTACTTTGTGTGACCATAGAGCGCGACAATTTCAATCAATTTACTTTTAATCTAATATTTTAACGTGTTATGATTGACTTTTTATGCCTTTACTTTATTAAAGCGAACATTTTTTATCGTACTCCTTATCCTAAATATTGGGAAGCAATATGTTAAAGTGATTAACACTGGGAAGCAATATGTTAAAGTGATATACACTGAGAAGCAATATGTTAAAGAGAGGTTCCTGGTAAGCAATATGTTAAAGTGATCCGTAATATTTATATTTGTTTGATCTCGTTCGTGACAGCAAAAATCATGTGTCGGGGGGGGACCTACCGCTTTACGTGGGTTCCAAAACCACGAGTCGTTAAGTTACAGTAAGTGATCTGGAGGCAGAGGATGGTCATCCATTCGACTACTGAACAGACATAATGTTGCTTTCCTCTAACGGGAAGCAGTATTACATCATGACCACGACGTAGCCTTAGGTTTAAGAAGAAAACAAACACCTAACACATTAAGTTACAGTACTTACTGTATACTGTTCATAATTATGTAACCAATTATGTTCATAATTACGTAACCAAACTTAAAATATGAGTTTATCATTTCAGTCTGACGTAATCTATTTGGCTCTAGTAGTATAGCCGAAAAAGGGGAGAGTGCAGGAATGTTGCAGGTTATTATGTAATGTTGCAAAGGGGGATGTTGCAAAGGGGGATGTTGCAAAGGGGATGTTGCAAAGGGGATGTTGCAAAGGGGGGTGGGGGAAAACTTGGAGGCGGCGTTATCCCCCAAGAGAAAGAAGGAGGAGGAGAGAAAGGAGGAGAGGTGTTCACCTGGCAGGAGCCAAGTGCACACTGAGACTTCCAGCCGGTCTGGCGTTGTTTTATAGGCTCCTAATCAGCCAGTTGGCTGAGTTGCCAGATACCGCCATGTATTCCATTGTATACATTATTATCCTAATCAGCCAGTTGGCTGAGCCAGAGACGCCTGAAGAAGAGAGAGATGCCTGTAGGAGGGAGAGACGCCTGTAGGAGGGAGAGACGCCTGAAGAAGAGAGAGATGCCTGTAGGAGGGAGAGACGCCTGAAGGAGAGAGGATAGGTGCACATGCAGGAGTACACATGCAGGAGGTACACATGCAGTAGGTACACATGCTGGAGGTACACATGCAGTAGGTACACATGCTGGATGTACACATGCAGGAGTACACATGCTGGAGGCAAACATGCAGGAGAGAGAGAGAGAGAGGCGCCTGAAGGAGGAAATACATGCAGGAGAGAGAGAGAGAGAGAGAGCTGAAGGAGGGAGAGAGACACCTGAAGGACAGAGTGGAGTTCTCCCCCAATTTATTTTCGTTTCCCTAACCTAAGAGGCCACTATGGGGTTTACCAAAGGGCATGAAATAGAAGGAGCAGAGCTCCTTACTCGGCCGGAGCCGAGGGGGGAATGGTTCTTCATCAACTTCGCGATCTTTTATAATCCTCTATTCTGGCTGAGTTGCCAGATAGCGCCATGTGTCCCATTAATCGTGTAGCGATTCAATTATCATTATTATTATTATTATTATTTCTACAATGAAACGGGTTCGGGTCGAAGAACGGGCGAGAGATCTTCCCCCCCCCAATATATATATATATATATATATATATATATATATATATATATATATATATATATATTATTTATTTTATAACATTTAATTTTAGTTTAGAAGCAAATTTGACTTCATTGAACTTAAAGAAACAAATAACATAGTTTACCTTCGAAAACGTCATAATAGAAAACTTCATTTTACGGTAAACTATGTTATTTCGACTTGAAGATAGCGCCATGTGTCCCATTAATCGTGTAACACATATATAACAGCTGTTATTCCAAATGTACTTGTATATATAATAAACTAATGAATCATATAAAATACCACAATATATGGTTATACAAGATTCAACCGTATAAAATAACACAAGCACCTCTTTCATTACGCTTTAATAGAATTAGTAAAGTTACCCTATTTCGTTAGACAGAAAACGAATTTTTATAAGGATTACCAACTAATTATCCACCATTCAATAAATAATAGCAAACGTGAATAAAGAGTTCCAATTCAATGGGTAACTATATCGACATAAGCTTATTATTGTAACGTTTGCTCCCAATATAAAATAACAGTAAAACCAATTAATTGAAACTTCATTTAAATAATTTACGATACAATTCCACCAAACGAGATGAAAACTTACGAAACATATAATCCTCTATTCTGGCTGAGTTGCCAGATAGCGCAAGGTATTCCAGATAGCGCCATGTGTCCCATTAATCGTGTAACAGTTATATAACGGCTGTTATTCCAAATGTACTTGTATATATAATAAACTAATGAAACATATAAAATACCACAATATATATTTATATGGTTATTCAAGATTCAACCGTATAAAATAACACAAGCGCCTCTTTCATTACGCGTTAATAGAATTAGTAAAGTTACCCAATAAATAAATCGTTAGACGATTTTTATAAGGGATACCCAACTAATTATCCACCAATCAATAAATAATAGCAAACGTGAATAAAGAGTTCCAACTCATGTGAATGAGATAACTAAAATTTTAGTTATTGTATTATCATAAGACTACATCAATATTTACTATAAATACGAGTATATTTAATATTCTTCATTAACAAAAGCTTTAAATCCAGATCTCTAAAATATTTCCAACTTTCTTCGTCTCTTTAAATTTCGTTTTTCAATTCCCTGCGAAGAAAATTGAAAAACGAAATTTAAAGAGACGAAGAAAGTTGGAAATACCCAAAACATAATCCGATAGAGGAAAGGATTTCCGAGAATCTGCCAAAATCGGTCGGCCATATCTTACCTTTCTACGAGTCAAATCAGGCAAAACCTCGCCTCACTCCTTGTTTCAGCATTCATTCATTTCACGTTTTATTGTGAATTTCATCCCATATATATATATATATATATATATATATATATATATACCCTTTGGATAACCTTTGGTTAGCTTCCGCCCGAATTAATCATTCTGACGAAGGTCAAGATTTCCACTCCACCTTAGACCTACAGTTTGAACCATCAACAGTCCCGCGTCTTAACCACTAGGACACGTAGGGCACCCATTTATCTGCCAACCACTTTCTTTTATTATGTGTAATGACCACCTTAGACCTACAGTTTGAACCGTCAACAGCCCAGCGTCTTAACCACTAGGACACGTAGGGGCCCATTTATCTGCCAACCACTTTCTTTTATTATGTAATGACCACCTTAGACCTACAGTTTGAACCATCAACAGCCCAGCGTCTTAACCACTAGGACACGTAGGGTGCCCATTTATCTGCCAACCACTTTCTTTTATTATGTGTAATGACCACCTTAGACCTACAGTTTGAACCATCAACAGCCCAGCGTCTTAACCACTAGGACACGTAGGGTGCCCATTTATCTGCCAACCACTTTCTTTTATTATTTCAATAGAATATTATGGTCTATTACATTATTACACCTTGCCCAGATCCAATAACCTCAATTTAGTAATAATAACAATTATCTCTCATACACTATATATATATATATATATATATATATATATATATATATATATAGAAAGAGAGCGAGAGTTTTGTTCAAATAAAGGATTCCATTTACAGTATAATGAAAAGGTACGACTTGGGATGTCATTCGATTACTGAGAGTTATTAGCAATGAAGTTCAGTAGAGATTACCCCATAGGACACGTAGGTGCCCATTTATCTGCCAACCACTTTCTTTTATTATGTGGAATGACCACCTTAGACCTACAGTTTGAACCATCAACAGCCCAGCGTCTTAACCACTAGGACACGTAGGGTGCCCATTTATCTGCCAACCACTTTCTTTTATTATGTGTAATGACCACCTTAGACCTACAGTTTGAACCATCAACAGCCCCGCGTCTTAACCACTAGGACACGTAGGGGGCCCATTTATCCGCCAACCACTTTCTTTTATTATGTGTAATGACCACCTTAGACCTACAGTTTGAACCGCGGGTCGATGCAAGACAGTCGGCAGGAGACCTACCGTTGATATCTCCGGTGACTCCGCACTCAGGACGGGGGCATCCATGCCACCAGCAACCGTTAAAGGAGTACACAGTCTTCACACCAGTGACACGGTTTTCACTTAACCCATCAACCCAAAAAACACGTCCATTAATCTTAATGGGTACTTCACCCGTGTTGCGGGCGTGCTTTATGTATACACCTGTCTGTTGCTGTAGGTGTATGAGCCAGTAAATAGCCTTGTGCCCGTAACTGCGGGGATTGTTTCGGTGAATAATGGCTAAGGTGTCTTTCGGCATGAAGTTATTCTTGAACACCGTAAAACATAATGATGCGATGATGGTTGCGACTTGCAGTGGATCGCATTTGAAACGGGATATGTACATCCTTCTAAAGGCCTGGAAACATACTCTAAGCACGCGCACATCATTCACGCAATAACGCTCACATTCATCAGCTATATTATAAGGGTTACTTTCATTAAAACTGTCGTAGTATCGATCAAAGTCTTCACGTTCATCCATGCAGTCAAAATAATGTTTGGGGGGTGGTGGGCCTACGTAGTTTAAAGTCTCGCTGGTGAGGAAAGTGTATGGGAAGTATCCTTTGGAAACTTCAGCTGCTACTCCCATCACCTTGGGTAGCTTTGCTAATTTACAAGGTGTGAATAATAAAGTATCTTTAAATTGTACATTGCCTCAGGGAATCACAGATAGTAGCATGACTCACGGTCTTACAGTGGGCGGAGCTTAGAATTTTCGCCTGTGCACACACAAAGGAGAAAGTGAAACGCTAATTGAAACATGAGTTATTTAATAAACGAGATATTCAGTTAACACAAGAAATAACAGAAAACACAAGAAAAAACAAATGCTTAGATTTGGTGATCACAAACAACTGAAACCTAAAGAAACCTGTACTCGATATGAATGGCTTTCATATCGTTCAGTACTATTTTTGTTCCCACTTTACAACCTGATGGTAAGTCATCTTTAAATACGTCTAGAATACAATCAAAAGCACGCACAAAGAGTTCATCGTTAGCTACATTATTAAACACAAGTTTATAAGAACGCTTTTCCAATCGAGGGTTTATTTCTACCGACCCGAGCTTTTCAATCGTGAACACGTCTTCACACAACATAGCGGCAATTGAAATAATCTAAATCGTTACGACAACTGCGCATTATATAAAGAAATAGTTCTTCACGATAATTTTCACGAACTAGGCATATTTTATAATGTTTTACTAAACATCTTCACACACCGGCGCACTATTTGAGAGGAACATATGCTCATATTTTTCCTTTCTGCCCGTCAAACGATACTCATCTCTAAAGTCTGTTAAAAACTCACGCAGGACACTAGCCACAACCTCACTACGAACCTCGTCATGATATACATTAATATAGTGATAAAAATACTTAAGATTGTCCATGATCACGAGATTCACATTTTCAGTCGTAGGGTATGAGTAATCGACATGGTGTAGCATGACGTAATGCCGCTTGTCACACCACCCATCCGCAAGACTCATTATCCATACCTGCTGCTTCTCTTCTGCACGCGTTGTTTCTTTTACTTTAGACTTTATAAAGTTTAGATCTGCAGCATACTTCAGCACATCGTCAGTGCAACGAAAGCCTTCAATGGTCTCACCAGAACTTCCGTAGAGTATTTGTACATCTTGGAACTTCACACAATCCAATGTGGTTTTAAAAGAGGCATAGGAGAGGGGGAATAGGAAGTTTTTCGGTATCCACCACATCCTGGCACTTTGCTGAATACCATTTCATAAACGTTGTACAAACAATATTAAAGGTAGCCATTTGAATACACGTCTGATTTTTCTTCTGAATACACGTCTGATCTCTCGGTCTTACTGCAATCGACTGATCACGCAGGGATCACAGATAGCAACATGACTCACGGTCTTACAGTGGGCGGAGCTTAGAATTTTCGCCTGTGCACACACACACACACACACACACACACAAAGGAGAAAGTGAAACGCTAATTGAAACATGAGTTATTTAATAAACGTGATATTCAGTTAACACAAGAAATAACAGAAAACACAAGAAAAAACAAATGCTTAGATTTGGTGATCACAAACAACAGAAACCTAATACTTTAAAGAAAGCATTCTATTAAATACTTTTAGCCTATGTTCACGAATTAATACCTGTTTTTAAATAGACTCGACAAGAAGACCGGCTGGACTGATTTTATAGAAATTCAAGGATTCCAAGTTGATCACGAGAGAAGCTATGTAGTCATCTTCCATGCTGCAAAATCTCGTCGTTAGCCTGCCTGCTCAGAGCACCGACAAGAGGTAAAATCGAATCCACATCAACACAAAATTTTAGTCGCTAAAATAACAGCCTGAGTATTGTTCATGTTCTAAATTATCTTTGATTCGTTTTGATAAAATTGAGTAAACTGCAGCCTTTGTTTCCTGATCAGAAACTCTCCGTCTTTTTCTGGTATGGTGCAAGGCTTCGTTGCAACCATATTCACTGCACGAGTCTACTTCACAGTCGTTGCCTTCTAATCTAGATTTACACTCTTCACTAATGCAGTCGATGGGTGAATAATCATCTTGGTTGATATTATTGACACCACATTCGAGAGGGCTCACTGGGGTAACGGACACTTCAGGTAATGGCGCGGACGCTTGAGGTGGGTCGGGGACAATCTCCTCAGGTTGCCCTTGTGGCGGGGCAAATATTGTGTGGGGGTAATTATGTGTTGCTTCTAAGTAAGCAAAACGGGCCTTATGTAACACAGTGGCAATTAATAATGATTTATGCAAAGATGCACCAGCTCTTCTGGAATGTCTGGATGCAATTTTACCGAGCGATATATTTATCAACTTGTATGCTTCAAACCCGTTTGGAACGTCAGATATCATGTTCACCACCTAGGAAATGGTCAAGGCACAGAGAGCTAACTAACACGACTCTATCCTCTATTACCAATCTTGTAATGAGTTAAAGTGAAAGTTTCGCCTGCCTTTATACAATGTCGTTCTGACGTCGTTATCAAGCTCCACACAGGGAATTTCCAGGAAGTAACATGAATCACGTTGCTGTTCTTTCACCTGTACACACACACACACACACACACACACACACACACACACACACACACACACACACAAAGGAGAAAGTGATACGTTGGTTGAAACATGATTTATTTAATAAAATAAATATTCAAGCTTATATATATATATATATATATATATATATTTACAAACACGTGTAATAAATAAGTTAACAACAGACATCAATGATATATTCAAGACATATTTAAAAACGTGTGATAAACAAGTTAACAATGAATTTGTAACCCGAGAGACGACGGACGGAGTCATTACAAGCTCAGCTCCGCTGCTTGTAATGACTCCGTCCGTCGTCTCTCGGGTTACAGAATTCATTGTTAACTTGTTTATTACACATGTTTTAAATATGTCTTGAATATAATCATTGATGCTGTTGTTAACTTATTTATTACATGTTTGTAAATATATATATATATATATATATATTATAGCTTGAATATTTATTTTATTAAATAAATCATGTTTCAACCAACGTATCACTTTCTCCTTTGTGTGTGTGTGTGTGTGTGTGTGTGTGTGTGTGTGTGTGTGTGTGTGTGTGTGTACAGGTGAAAGAACAGCAACGTGATTCATGTTACTTCCTGGAAATTCCCTGTGTGGAGCTTGATAACGACGTCAGAACGACATTGTATAAAGGCAGGCGAAACTTTCACTTTAACTCATTACAAGATTGGTAATAGAGGATAGAGTCGTGTTAGTTAGCTCTCTGTGCCTTGACCATTTCCTAGGTGGTGAACATGATATCTGACGTTCCAAACGGGTTTGAAGCATACAAGTTGATAAATATATCGCTCGGTAAAATTGCATCCAGACATTCCAGAAGAGCTGGTGCATCTTTGCATAAATCATTATTAATTGCCACTGTGTTACATAAGGCCCGTTTTGCTTACTTAGAAGCAACACATAATTACCCCCACACAATATTTGCCCCGCCACAAGGGCAACCTGAGGAGATTGTCCCCGACCCACCTCAAGCGTCCGCGCCATTACCTGAAGTGTCCGTTACCCCAGTGAGCCCTCTCGAATGTGGTGTCAATAATATCAACCAAGATGATTATTCACCCATCGACTGCATTAGTGAAGAGTGTAAATCTAGATTAGAAGGCAACGACTGTGAAGTAGACTCGTGCAGTGAATATGGTTGCAACGAAGCCTTGCACCATACCAGAAAAAGACGGAGAGTTTCTGATCAGGAAACAAAGGCTGCAGTTTACTCAATTTTATCAAAACGAATCAAAGATAATTTAGAACATGAACAATACTCAGGCTGTTATTTTAGCGACTAAAATTTTGTGTTGATGTGGATTCGATTTTACCTCTTGTCGGTGCTCTGAGCAGGCAGGCTAACGACGATATTTTGCAGCATGGAAGATGACTACATAGCTTCTCTCGTGATCAACTTGGAATCCTTGAATTTCTATAAAATCAGTCCAGCCGGTCTTCTTGTCGAGTCTATTTAAAAACAGGTATTAATTCGTGAACATAGGCTAAAAGTATTTAATAGAATGCTTTCTTTAAAGTATTAGGTTTCTGTTGTTTGTGATCACCAAATCTAAGCATTTGTTTTTTCTTGTGTTTTCTGTTATTTCTTGTGTTAACTGAATATCACGTTTATTAAATAACTCATGTTTCAATTAGCGTTTCACTTTCTCCTTTGTGTGTGTGTGTGTGTGTGTGTGTGCACAGGCGAAAATTCTAAGCTCCGCCCACTGTAAGACCGTGAGTCATGTTGCTATCTGTGACTCCCTGCGTGATCAGTCGATTGCAGTAAGACCGAGAGATCAGACGTGTATTCAGAAGAAAAATCAGACGTGTATTCAAATGGCTACCTTTAATATTGTTTGTACAACGTTTATGAAATGGTATTCAGCAAAGTGCCAGGATGTGGTGGATACCGAAAAACTTCCTATTCCCCCTCTCTATGCCTCTTTTAAAACCACATTGGATTGTGTGAAGTTCCAAGATGTACAAATACTCTACGGAAGTTCTGGTGAGACCATTGAAGGCTTTCGTTGCACTGACGATGTGCTGAAGTATGCTGCAGATCTAAACTTTATAAAGTCTAAAGTAAAAGAAACAACGCGTGCAGAAGAGAAGCAGCAGGTATGGATAATGAGTCTTGCGGATGGGTGGTGTGACAAGCGGCATTACGTCATGCTACACCATGTCGATTACTCATACCCTACGACTGAAAATGTGAATCTCGTGATCATGGACAATCTTAAGTATTTTTATCACTATATTAATGTATATCATGACGAGGTTCGTAGTGAGGTTGTGGCTAGTGTCCTGCGTGAGTTTTTAACAGACTTTAGAGATGAGTATCGTTTGACGGGCAGAAAGGAAAAATATGAGCATATGTTCCTCTCAAATAGTGCGCCGGTGTGTGAAGATGTTTAGTAAAACATTATAAAATATGCCTAGTTCGTGAAAATTATCGTGAAGAACTATTTCTTTATATAATGCGCAGTTGTCGTAACGATTTAGATTATTTCAATTGCCGCTATGTTGTGTGAAGACGTGTTCACGATTGAAAAGCTCGGGTCGGTAGAAATAAACCCTCGATTGGAAAAGCGTTCTTATAAACTTGTGTTTAATAATGTAGCTAACGATGAACTCTTTGTGCGTGCTTTTTATTGTATTCTAGACGTATTTAAAGATGACTTACCATCAGGTTGTAAAGTGGGAACAAAAATAGTACTGAACGATATGAAAGCCATTCATATCGAGTACAGGTTTCTTTAGGTTTCAGTTGTTTGTGATCACCAAATCTAAGCATTTGTTTTTTCTTGTGTTTTCTGTTATTTCTTGTGTTAACTGAATATCTCGTTTATTAAATAACTCATGTTTCAATTAGCGTTTCACTTTCTCCTTTGTGTGTGCACAGGCGAAAATTCTAAGCTCCGCCCACTGTAAGACCGTGAGTCATGCTACTATCTGTGATTCCCTGAGGCAATGTACAATTTAAAGATACTTTATTATTCACACCTTGTAAATTAGCAAAGCTACCCAAGGTGATGGGAGTAGCAGCTGAAGTTTCCAAAGGATACTTCCCATACACTTTCCTCACCAGCGAGACTTTAAACTACGTAGGCCCACCACCCCCCAAACATTATTTTGACTGCATGGATGAACGTGAAGACTTTGATCGATACTACGACAGTTTTAATGAAAGTAACCCTTATAATATAGCTGATGAATGTGAGCGTTATTGCGTGAATGATGTGCGCGTGCTTAGAGTATGTTTCCAGGCCTTTAGAAGGATGTACATATCCCGTTTCAAATGCGATCCACTGCAAGTCGCAACCATCATCGCATCATTATGTTTTACGGTGTTCAAGAATAACTTCATGCCGAAAGACACCTTAGCCATTATTCACCGAAACAATCCCCGCAGTTACGGGCACAAGGCTATTTACTGGCTCATACACCTACAGCAACAGACAGGTGTATACATAAAGCACGCCCGCAACACGGGTGAAGTACCCATTAAGATTAATGGACGTGTTTTTTGGGTTGATGGGTTAAGTGAAAACCGTGTCACTGGTGTGAAGACTGTGTACTCCTTTAACGGTTGCTGGTGGCATGGATGCCCCCGTCCTGAGTGCGGAGTCACCGGAGATATCAACGGTAGGTCTCCTGCCGACTGTCTTGCATCGACCCGCGGTTCAAACTGTAGGTCTAAGGTGGTCATTACACATAATAAAAGAAAGTGGTTGGCGGATAAATGGGCCCCCTACGTGTCCTAGTGGTTAAGACGCGGGGCTGTTGATGGTTCAAACTGTAGGTCTAAGGTGGTCATTACACATAATAAAAGAAAGTGGTTGGCAGATAAATGGGCACCCTACGTGTCCTAGTGGTTAAGACGCTGGGCTGTTGATGGTTCAAACTGTAGGTCTAAGGTGGTCATTCCACATAATAAAAGAAAGTGGTTGGCAGATAAATGGGCACCCTACGTGTCCTATGGGGTAATCTCTACTGAACTTCATTGCTAATAACTCTCAGTAATCGAATGACATCCCAAGTCGTACCTTTTCATTATACTGTAAATGGAATCCTTTATTTGAACAAAACTCTCGCTCTCTTTCTATATATATATATATATATATATATATATATATATATATATATATATATATATATATATATATAGTGTATGAGAGATAATTGTTATTATTACTAAATTGAGGTTATTGGATCTGGGCAAGGTGTAATAATGTAATAGACCATAATATTCTATTGAAATAATAAAAGAAAGTGGTTGGCAGATAAATGGGCACCCTACGTGTCCTAGTGGTTAAGACGCTGGGCTGTTGATGGTTCAAACTGTAGGTCTAAGGTGGTCATTACACATAATAAAAGAAAGTGGTTGGCAGATAAATGGACACCCTACGTGTCCTAGTGGTTAAGACGCTGGGGCTGTTGATGGTTCAAACTGTAGGTCTAAGGTGGTCATTATACATAATAAAAGAAAGTGGTTGGCAGATAAATGGGTGCCCTACGTGTCCTAGTGGTTAAGACGCGGGACTGTTGATGGTTCAAACTGTAGGTCTAAGGTGGAGTGGAAAGCTTGACCTTCGTCAGAATGAATAATTCGGGCGGAAGCTAACCAAAGGTTATCCAAAGGGTATATATATATATATATATATATATATATATATATATATATATATATATATGGGATGAAATTCACAATAAAACGTGAAATGAATGAATGCTGAAACAAGGAGTGAGGCGAGGTTTTGCCTGATTTGACTCGTAGAAAGGTAAGATATGGCCGACCGATTTTGGCAGATTCTCGGAAATCCTTTCCTCTATCGGATTATGTTTTGGGTATTTCCAACTTTCTTCGTCTCTTTAAATTTCGTTTTTCAATTTTCTTCGCAGGGAATTGAAAAACGAAATTTAAAGAGACGAAGAAAGTTGGAAATATTTTAGAGATCTGGATTTAAAGCTTTTGTTAATGAAGAATATTAAATATACTCGTATTTATAGTAAATATTGATGTAGTCTTATGATAATACAATAACTAAAATTTTAGTTATCTCATTCACATGAGTTGGAACTCTTTATTCACGTTTGCTATTATTTATTGATTGGTGGATAATTAGTTGGGTATCCCTTATAAAAATCGTCTAACGATTTATTTATTGGGTAACTTTACTAATTCTATTAACGCGTAATGAAAGAGGCGCTTGTGTTATTTTATACGGTTGAATCTTGAATAACCATATAAATATATATTGTGGTATTTTATATGTTTCATTAGTTTATTATATATACAAGTACATTTGGAATAACAGCCGTTATATAACTGTTACACGATTAATGGGACACATGGCGCTATCTGGAATACCTTGCGCTATCTGGCAACTCAGCCAGAATAGAGGATTATATGTTTCGTAAGTTTTCATCTCGTTTGGTGGAATTGTATCGTAAATTATTTAAATGAAGTTTCAATTAATTGGTTTTACTGTTATTTTATATTGGGAGCAAACGTTACAATAATAAGCTTATGTCGATATAGTTACCCATTGAATTGGAACTCTTTATTCACGTTTGCTATTATTTATTGAATGGTGGATAATTAGTTGGTAATCCTTATAAAAATTCGTTTTCTGTCTAACGAAATAGGGTAACTTTACTAATTCTATTAAAGCGTAATGAAAGAGGTGCTTGTGTTATTTTATACGGTTGAATCTTGTATAACCATATATTGTGGTATTTTATTGATTCATTAGTTTATTATATATACAAGTACATTTGGAATAACAGCTGTTATATATGTGTTACACGATTAATGGGACACATGGCGCTATCTTCAAGTCGAAATAACATAGTTTACCGTAAAATGAAGTTTTCTATTATGACGTTTTCGAAGGTAAACTATGTTATTTGTTTCTTTAAGTTCAATGAAGTCAAATTTGCTTCTAAACTAAAATTAAATGTTATAAAATAAATAATATATATATATATATATTATTGGGGGGGGGGAAGATCTCTCGCCCGTTCTTCGACCGAACCCGTTTTCATTGTAGAAATAAAATAATAATAATAATGATAATTGAATCGCTACACGATTAATGGGACACATGGCGCTATCTGGCAACTCAGCCAGAATAGAGGATTATAAAAGATCGCGAAGTTGATGAAGAACCATTCCCCCCTCGGCTCCGGCCGAGTAAGGAGCTCTGCTCCTTCTATTTCATGCCCTTTGATAAACCCCATAGTGGCCTCTTAGGTTAGGGAAACGAAATAAATTGGGGGAGAACTCCACTCTGTCCTTCAGGTGTCTCTCTCCCTCCTTCAGCTCTCTCTCCTCTCTCTCTCTCTCCTGCATGTATCTTCTCCTTCAGGCGCCTCTCTCTCTCTCTCTCCTGCATGTTTGCCTCCAAGCATGTGTACTCCTGCATGTGTACATCCAGCATGTGTACCTACTGCATGTGTACTCCAGCATGTGTACCTACTGCATGTGTACCTCTGCATGTGTACTCCTGCATGTGCACCTATCCTCTCTCCTTCAGCGTCTCTCCCTCCTACAGGCATCTCTCTCTTCTTCAGGCGTCTCTCCCTCCTACAGGCGTCTCTCCTCCTACAGGCATCTCTCTCTTCTTCAGGCGTCTCTGGCTCAGCCAACTGGCTGATTAGGATAATAATGTATACAATGGAATACATGGCGGTATCTGGCAACTCAGCCAACTGGCTGATTAGGAGCCTATAAAACAACGCCAGACCGGCTGGAAGTCTCAGTGTGCACTTGGCTCCTGCCAGGTGAACACCTCTCCTCCTTTCTCTCTCCTCCTTCTTTCTCTTGGGGATAACGCCGCCTCCAAGTTTTCCCCCCACCCCCCTTTGCAACATTCCCTTTGCAACATCCCCCTTTGCAACAACCCCCGCCCCCCTTTGCAACATTACATAATAACCTGCAACATTCCTGCACTCTCCCCTTTTGCGGCTATACTACTGGCTCTATCAAATTTTACATAAAATTTGCAATACTCTAATTACGCAGCGAAGGGGCTAAGGTTGTTCATACGAGTACATCTTCCACTTCAGCGCAAAGAACAGTAATATTACAAAGATATCTTAATTACATACACATGCTATGATAATTCTGTGTTTTTGTTTTTTTTTTGGTAGCAAAAAATTAAAAGACCAATTTTCAACGTAAATGTAATTAATTATAAACGTGTTAATTAATTATAAACGTGTTAAATATTGCAGGATTATTAAATTATAAAGGTATTAAATGTTGCAGTATTAAACATTATACAGTAGAGGTTAATTCTTGCCGTTAGTCCATTAGCGCTTCTTTAGAAATTAATTTTCCACTGATTCAAATAATTTTAATACCGAGGAATATACTGCAAAAGTGTAGCACTTAAGTTGATTGAAATGTGAACACGTGTTTATATATACAGGGTGGCCCAAAAATCTGTTGCCCCGACGCATTCTAAACCTATGCGTCGGGGCAACAGACTTTTGACCCACCCTATATATATATATATTAGGCCGGGTCGAAATTTTATACTGAAAAGGTACATATTGTGAGAGGTTTGAATGGAACACAGGAACCCCCCCCCCCCCCCCTCATAAATTATTTTCGCTGTTTAAAGCCTCCTACCCCTGGCACAATTTTTCACTTTTTGACATATATTGAAGAATATTTCATTTATACGAGACTTACTCTACATTCAGGTTTTTTGATGACATAAATCTTTATTAGCGTATAATATTTTATTTAATAATGTACAGTATTAGGAAAATTAATTTAATACAACAATATATTCAGAAGAAAAAATTAGAGGCACAATAAATGTGCTAAAATTCAATTCATTTTTTCATTGTTCCTTATCACATCAAAAGGGAAGAAATTTTCAATATCATTAGGAAATTTTATTTCATATGTTTCTTATTCATTCCATTGGGCCTTCCATTCAAACTTGGCCAGTTTTCGCCTTGATTCTAATGAGTTTAAGATAAACTTTTGACGGTTGTCATATCCTACTCTTTCCTGACATGCCTTTGTTACTAGGTTCACTGCCCTTTCCACACTTTGACTGTGGCATGGAAAAGAAGCTATCTCCAGTGGCTTACATCGAGCCTGTAGTAGCTCATCGTCGCTAAAATTGTTTAGCAGTGGTGGAGGAGTAATGATCTCTTTTTGCCAATCGATCATCTCGGTGTAGTCAGTAGATTGGAAATTGAGGGTTCGAGGCAACTCAGTTTCTGGTACCTGAAAATCCTGTTCTTGAAAGGATGATTTTCTGAATAGCTTATTCCCTAATTTCTAGTCTCTTGTCAGTTACCATTGATATGAGTATATTTTCTGGGTGGGCAAAGTAGGCGTTATTCTTTAATACTGGTTCTATGATTGATCTATGTTGTTCATCTAAAATTTCGAAGCAAGCACATTAAATGTCAAAAGTTATATGCACCATCAGCTGCATTAGGACGAGATTTTATTCAAAACCACCCTGGAACATAGAACTGCATAATAATCTTGACTATATCTTGAAGGTTTTTATCGGGATTTGGCGTTGAGATATATAACCGAAGAGCCCTGTTTTGCTAGAGTTAGCCAGCGAGCATGGTGAAGGTACCTGGGGATCGAGTGGACAGATCTTGAGAAGTGTCTCCAGTTTGCACTGCCAGACACATATCATAGAGATATCTTTGATCACAGCTTAGCTCCTTCACAACATTTGCTGGAATTTCTTTAATGATTCCCTTTACGCGAGAATATTTGACTACCTCCAGTTTTGTTAAATCTGTCAGTTTATTCCCAATTGAACCCACAAAAGTATTTGGACCTGTTGTTTTACCATCAATGGCTTTGTAGATGCGCATAAAAGGCAGCTCATTCAAATGCAAGAGGCACACCAACCACTGCACTGGTCTGTTAGGATGAATTTCAACCAGTTTTATGGCTCCACCAATTTTTCCTGTATTTACAGGAGTACCCACATAGTAAAGCTTTGATAGTATCTGTGCTGTTCGAGTCTGTAATAATAGTTATCAACTCTTCTGCTATGCAGCGAGCAGTTCCAGTATCTGGTGTGACATGGTCTACATAGATGCTTTCAGGTTCTTTCACAATAACATAGTGTTCTTCTTTCATCTTTCCACTTTTAGTTAATGTGTTATCTTTCCTTCCATCAAATCCAAGGCACTCCATCTTCACATTTTCGGATTTAGACCAAAAGTATTTGTTTCACCCATGCGATTTCTTTCTCTTTCTAATTTCTTTTTGTCAAGCATGTTGGTGTGGTTAAGGATTCCCATATCTTTTAAAGCTGCATTGACTAGTGCAGCTGCAGCTCTACAACTTACACGGTAACGATCTGCTGTTAATGCTAGGTTTTTATAGGAGTGCCTCTTCTGAATATTCTCAGTAAATTCTAAATCGGCTTCATAATCTACATCCTGACTCTTTGAATCTACATCCATGTCTTCTTCGGTATTTTCTATAAATTCCGATGGTAAAACATTGGTGGCTTCAGTCATTTCTTCTTGTGCTTTTAGTTGACGGTTTTGTGCTTCTTGGGCTCTTGATAAAGATCTCTTCTTTGTTGAACTAGCTATGCGATCAATTGGTCCTAACTCCTAACTGATTTTTTCTTTGTTTTTGACCCACAAAAGACTCCCATTCTGCCATTGGTATTTTATCCTTACACCCGCAAGATTTCCTATCAATTCCCTTATCATAGCATTCACAAGAAAATATATCAAACCTTTCATCATACTGAGCTACTTTTAAGACAAAACTTTCATTTCTTCGATGTAACGGCACCTTGTTCAATTTTGAGGCTTCTTCTATTAGTCGACTGACTTTAAGATAGATACCTTTGGTGTTAATCGTAGGAAAAGAAAATTTCATCCAAATGTCTTCAATATCTTTTACAACAACAACCCTGTAATAATAATTAGCAGTTGCTGATCCTTTTGATTTAGCTTCTTCACGACGGCGCACAAAAAGGTAGTGTCTCACAACATCTGCTTTTGAAGGAGTTATGACTGCTGGGAATTCCGTAGGATATCCAAAGACTGCATTTGAGAACTTGCTTCTAATAGTCATAGTTTATATTCAGAAGTAAAATCAAATTTTACGTAATTTATAATTTATGATAATTCAAATTATAATTAAAGCAAATGCAAATTATTTCTATTTATCTGAAAAATTATTTCTATTTATCTGAAACATAAAAATACCAAGCATTAAACAAACAACTTATCATGTAACATATAACAACATTAAACATATGCAAATATGAGGGTAAAAGAGGGAGGAGGGGCATGTGATAAGGGTAGTAGGGTAGCACATGCTTGATTTTTTTAATATTTTGTTAAAGTGATAAAAAAAACCTTCTCACATAGTGTACTTTTTAAGAGATAACATTTTTTCCCACTTAAATACAGTGAACTTCCCAAATAACGGCACCCTCGGGGATTTGAGGGTGTCCTTATTGCGAATTTTCCGTTGTCTCGGAAGTTTTTTTAAAATGTATTTAATGCGTAAATAAAGGGGGATAAATAAGAAATAGAGAGATAATGAATACTACTTTATTAACTGGTAAATGCACAGTACGTAAATAAAGCAAAAAGAACATTTTAAAATTTAAAAAAAACTATTCTAAATTCTCCACCACGAGTGCTTCATCTGTAGAGGGTGCATTTTCTTCAATTGATTTCTTCAAGAATTTTCTTATGTCACCTTGTTGCGCGGATGCTTGTTTTTTTGTTAACATCGTATTTTTAAGCATATGTGTTTGCATTACTTCTTGCATATTGAAGCTTGGATTTTGTTAAAAAAAACTGAGAACCGTGTCCATGCACGATTGTGCGGCGGCCCAAGTTATCATTGCGAGAGGGGGTGTATTCACTTATAATTTAACGTTATAAATGTAGCACTGAGCGTTCCACGTGTTGACGGTACAGAGTTCACTTTCAAAATGGCGCCGGATGTAAACAAAGTCATGCGCGCTGCCGTTTTCTTTACTGTACGACAATTTTTAAAAGTGCCGTTATCTCGAGTATTCCGTTATTTTGAGTGCCGTTATTTCGGAAGTTTACATATGCAAATATGAGGGTAAAAAGGGGGGGGGGGTATGTGCTAGGGGTAGCATGGGTAGCATGCTTGATATTTTAATATTTTGTTAAGATGATAAAATTAAACTTCTCACATAGTATACTTTTTAAGAAATAAAACAATTTCCCATTTTTGACCCAGCCTATATATATATATACAGGGTGAGCGAAAAGTGGAATTTTGTGTTATTACAAGTAAATTAGACTATTTAAGAGTTTAGAATGTGAAATATATGAAGTTGTATTTTGAAATGTGATTTTAAATTTCACTAAATTTTTTTTTTTAACTTAATACTGAACAGTGAGCCTATATATAGTCTGAACATGAGATGTTTGACGTCATAATAGTCGAAACTGAGAGTTTATTTTAATATATATATATATATATATATATATATATAATGATTTGTTAAGCCACAAGCTTCTTCAACATAAACAAGATATGTCCGGCCCCGGGAGCCGATCGGCACTCTGACCGTGCCACGCAACAGGCCGTCGACTGCCAGTCTGGCCAACCGTAGACAGCCCGCTGCACGCAGATTTGAGGAAGTTTGGCCACCATCGCGTTGATGTTTCGGCTTGATGTCGCCTCTTCTTCGCGCTGACGTGTCCCGCGCTGGAGGATACAGCCATTGTTAGAAGCTTCCTCGTCAGCTGCTAACTGTCGACATACGTTGAGGTTTTTAGCTCCTTCCTATCAGTTTCTTATTATCTTTGGTCAAAATGTGCTGTTTAATACTCTCATTTCTTTTTGGATCTTATTTTCTTTATTAATTTGTCCAACAATTTGGGATTGGAAGTATGTATGTAATCTCGTATGGGGGGTTGCGAATATGTGCGATATTAAGCATTAATCTGAAAGTTAGGGAACATTTAGACATGAGGGGAACACAATTCATGGCAGCAGCGACAACTAATTAGCCCACAACACCCTTGCCACTACATGTATAATCATGCACCAACACTTCGCACCATTAAGGTAACACCAGAGAGACATTATAACCAAATACTCCATTCCATACCACGCCCCACAGACATCACACAGTACAGAAAACACATACACACACACCTAACCCACAAAGCACTGACACGACTCAGTCCGAATGCGGTCCTAGGTGCGAAGCCGTCACCCATTGACAGGTCAGAGACCAGCCTGAGCAGATCGGATCGAGTTAACTTAGCACGATTCCGATGTGGCCATCACCCCAAATTACAGACATATAAACACAGACTAGACAACTCCACAGACGACACGTGCCACCTGTGCCAGGACACACAACAAACAATTGAACACATTATGACAGACTGTACCGCTCTAGCACAACATAGAACACAACACAACATCACTAGTGCGCTGAACCTCTGGTCCACTCCGGAGAGGGCGATCGGTTATTTACCTGCGTGCTGCCGGCTTGCTCGATCAGGGTGGGCTGATCGGCTAACCAACAACAACAACAACATAAACAAGACTAGCGCGCATGTATAAACAGAGCAATTTTAATATATAATGATTTGTTAAGCCACAAGCTTCTTCAACATAAACAAGACCAGCGCGCATGTCTAAACAGAGCAATTTAAAAAAATAATGATTTGTTAAGCCACAAGCTTCTTCAACATAAACAAGACCAGCGCGCATGTGTAAACAGAGCAATTTTAATATATAATGATTTGTTAAGCCACAAGCTTCTTCAACATAAACAAGACCAGCGCGCATGTGTAAACAGAGCAAATTTCAAAACAAGAACATAATTACATTCGCAAAATGCGACAATGATTCTTTGTTTATGGGAAAGAGAAACATACTTTTTTATATTAGATAACTAATTTTAATATTTTGGCTTATATAATTTGCTTCAACAACACATATTTAGAAATGTTGTACAAGTTTTTGGGTCAATTACATTTCTAAACCTATTTTAACGTAAACAAATTTTTATAGATTTAATATTAAAACAGATTTACAGAGAAAAAACCTAAATCATGATATCCAAATTAAAAAGGAATAAATATGTCCTGTAAAAATTATTATAACTGTAAAATTTAATTTTACTAATAAAGATTGCAAATGAAATTGAAAATGATGAAAAATGATGAAGAATAATGAAAATATACTGTAATAATAAAAGATTAACAATAACGAATACAAGAAAAGAGAATACTAAAAATATAGAATTTTAGGAGTGGTGAATTTATTGCATTTTTCGTTTGTTTTCACAGTACTTGAAAACTTTGTGCTTCTCTCATTTTATTCCGTTCAGAGAGAACCTTTTACCTAATTTACACTTGTCTTGAAGCCAGGAACACAAATTCTAAGAATTCTATCCACAGAATTCCTTTCCTTTCCCGTTTGCGTCGAGTGTTCACCCCGGTTTTACCGGAATGTATGAGTCACGGTTATTTACGATTTTGCAGCAAAATATCACGCACACAGAACTAATTTTATTATTAAAAATAGACTACATTTGCTTTTTAATAATTTCATACTGTCAGGAAAAATAGGTTTACTTTTTACTTTTTACCTCGACATTGTTCCAAGTACCTTCGGGTGAAAAAGAAAAGTAGAACTTTAAAGAGTCCAAAGAATATCGAGAACACGGAATGAAAGTTTTAAAAGTGACCACACTGTCTACGAAGTTACAAGACAAAAAATGCACGTGAAATGCCTTGAAAAATGATGAGTGTGAATACGAAACTAGTCACAAAGGATTTAATGCAGTAAATCTTCTACGGTTTCAAATTATTTATTATCCAGTTCATGTAATCTGATACCGAGGTGTACACGCTGGGAAACTCTACAATACCGCATGGTTCCCCGCCAAAAGATACAATTCCAATCTGTGTAGATGGAGCCATACCCCCGCCTGATAAGACGAGTGGACCTCCCGAATCTCCAAAGCAGGTGTCCATTCCTTGTTCTCCTCCCGCGCACAGCTGTTATAAGCCCAAAGAATTTGGTTTGACTCAAGCAAATTAACTTTATTAATATATTTATTTTGATAAAAATAATGAAAACAGTGTTAATAACACATTTTTTGCTTCCATACTAAAAACCAAAGTTATATGTCAGAAGGGGACCCATTGATTGTTTCACGTGGAATTCGGAGCACGCTTAACTTCGCTGATCTTACGGGAAGCGGTGGAATGACATGGCACAACGTAACTCATCAATAAAACAAGATTTCAAACCTGTTTTCCAACGAAATACGACCCGTATCGCTTTATACACTTCTCGTTGGTCAGAACTGGTAAACTGATTTTCAGCATGATGTTGCTGAAGTTGCTGTGTTCTGTTAACCCCCATCCAGCGGCAATTGGTCGTCTTCCGTTTTGAATGAAATTGCGCAAATCGAAGTTCTTTGAAGGCAAACAAACTGGTCCACAAGCGCTATAAACAATTAAATAATTAACTAAAATAAATAAATAAATAAATAAATAAAATAAATAAATAAATACAAAAATAAAATAAATAAAAATAAATAAATAAAATAAATAAAGAAATAATAAAATAAAATAAGTCTTTACAAGAGAAGGACATTAAAATAAATAAATAAAATAAATAAATTAAAGAAGTATTTTTTTTAAGAGAAAGACACAAAAATAAATCTTACCCTTTGTGTTGAGAAAGTCAATGGTGATGTTAAGTCTTATCAGAGCGATGTCATCTGATGATTTGGCTCTCTGGTTGTATTGTGGATGCAATATCGTCTTTTCGAATCCGGCAAGCAAGTGGGGATAACATTTTCTTCTTATACCCAACTGTTTACAGTCTTCATTTGAACTTATATCACGGGCACCGAGTTTTATCACGGACCTTTACAAAAATAGTCTTATTTTAATAAATTTTATATTATTTTTTTATATTATCTACTTTAAAATTAGGTAATTTTATTTAAAAGAAAAGAAAATTTTAACATTTTAGTAAAGACAAACTACAATTAAAATTGCGCCTATTTTAATTAGGAGCAATAAATAATTTGGTCAAAACTAAAGTTATTTCTAAAAAATATTGGAAAATATTGGGAAAAAATACTGTCATTTTATATAAGATTTTGAGGAGAATGACTTAAATCGTATAAGAATTTTCAATTTTCTTACAGTCTTCTTCTTCCTAAGTCCGCTCGGTTCAGGCAATGAGCTGCAGTGAGAATGTATCTTGAATTAATTACAGATCCTCCGCAGATGAATTTGTATCCATGAACTCCAGGCACTAAGGAATAAAATGAATGATAAATAGAAGGTATTCGTGAGGTATGTGTACACGTATTTGTGCTCACTCTTTCTCTTTAAATATATCCAGCAAATGAGACGGGATGCTACAGAGGGATCGATCGCTAGTCGATCTTGAACTGTGGTTGGAAGCCATCAAGTAAGATCAAATAAGGAAGATATATTTTAAAAAAATAACTCGCCAAAAACGTATAAACCTATTTCGATTAACTTTGCAGGGATGTTTGAGCAAAAAGAAGAAAAGGAGTGAGAAAGAGTGTTTGAAAAGGGTCACCTCGTAGGCTGTTTAGGTTCAACTCAGAACCAAATAGGCGTAAAGAGTAACTAGAACCGCTCGGCCATTCGCTACCCAACCTCTTTAATCAATTGTTCTCGTACAGCAAATTTAAAGTTATTTTCATAGATTTGTCGTTCCAAGGAAAGACCTTTCACTAAGTAAAGAGTATTTGTTCATTCATTCATTCATTCATTCACCTCTATGTACTTAGTGACTCTTCAGCTTTATCTCTAAGTCTTACTTACTACATGATAATACTTATTTTCCTCTATTTACCGCACAACATTCCTGCGAAAGTTTTTAAGTTATTGTATATTTTGGAGTATATATTTTCTAATCCTGCGAATACTGAGTAGTTCACGAACCTATAGTGGTAGGCGCACAACAGTTTGAGAAGTGTTGGTCGCTATAACAGTACTAGCTGTAATTCTCTTTTGTTCTTTGGAACTAGACACGTCAACGATTAACCCTTCAATTTATTTACATTGTTGGAACCATGGTCAATATGACCCCAGGCCTAAAATCTTACAAAATGGTGCTATAAAAAGTATGTAATGAACCAATGACATGAATGAAACATATTTAGGAACTTTTAACGAATAATATCATCTCTTTCAATGTCTTGACCCTCATCGTTCCTGATGTGGGTTAAGATTCTTCCTCCAGATTTTTTTTGATATATCGTGGTTCAGATTTCACGTATAACTGCGGTTCTCGTCTGTGATATAGTCCGTATGTAGCTCGTAACGCAAGTTAAATCCCAAACTTGAGCCTTGGTTGTTTCATAAGATATTGGTTTTGCCTTGGTAAACTCAAAGACGCTACAGAATATAAACATTGAACTAGCCAAGTAATATAATTTGCTCAATTCTTCATGGAATCAAGAGCCAGTGTTATTTACTTTACTTTTAAGTTAGATTAGATCAACTTAGTTTCTTAATAACTTATAGTGAACTATTAATAAAGTAATATGTGAAATAAATAGGCAAATAAACACGAAAATTCACTGATCGACATTTGGTCGAATCCAGTCTTCATACACGCTCGATTTTGAACCGACACACAAGTAGCTTGCTGGGCCGTCAGTTCCCAAAAGCCCAACGGGCTCGTTTCCCTTCCTCCTACCCATTTCGTAGAAAGAATCTAAGTAAGCCCATGTATGAATACTCTTGATTATAAAGCTTGCCTAAGATCTAACCTGTGTAACCCAAAGCTGCTACCCACGGGTAAGCTCCAATTGCTGCCTGGTCTCCATTCAAAATTTTGTCTTCTAATGGTCGATATCCACAGAGCTTCGGGAGGAGCTGTGTCCGACTTAAAAGCGCACTACTTTCTGTCTCTTCAGACGGGCAGCAAACCTATTAATATCATTCATTGTGAATAAGGACGAGACAACGAATTAGATACAATCACAACATAGACTCATGATGTTAGAGTTCACTTATTTGATACAATACCATTCAAACATCCCCGAAAACAGTGACAAGTCAATGACAGTAAGCACATTGTTTATGGCACACACAAAAAATAAAAAGTTTGATCATGCATAACAGGTTTAAATAATAAATTTACGCTAAAAATATACAGGGTGCTTCAAAAATTTTACCACTTAGTAACCATTTCTATTACTAGCCATTATTGTTGAATAGGGTTCACTCATTAATCACTCACATAATCCCTGAAAAAAACAATATTATTATTAAAAACAAGCAAATAAACAAACAAATACTTACATAAACAATAAAAAAACCACACAAACTATAAGTGGTGAGCATTGACATATTTGGGCCATTTAAATGGTAAAAAAAAATTTTTTGAAGCACCCTGTATTTCTTAAAAATCTTTCTAACTAAAATTGTTCATTGTCGCCAGAATGATTTAATTTTTTTTTTTTTTTTTTTTTTTGCCAGAATCACTGAAGTTGTTTGCTTCAGAAAATGAAAAATTCTTTTTCAAATGCTCATCAATAGAATGTTGAGTATTTTATTCACTGATGATGAATAAGAACTGAACAATTTCTTCAAGATTTCAACTACTTGTAGCAAACTTTATTTTCACAGAACCAAAAAGACACTCAATTTTTACAAAAGCAAAGAGACACTCAAGACAGAAGCAAAGAGACACTGATTTAAACCAATCTCGATTGGTTTAAATCAGAGTTCTCAGGCCATCAGGAGAAAATAGTGAAAGCATTGTATCGAAGTTAAAATATAAATACAATGTATAAGGTATTTTGCTAAATGCTAAATAACTCCTGAATACCAAAATATATTCAACGGAATTTAATACAATGGAAGTTTAGCAAACATAGCTAAGAGATTATGATTCGCCGTAGACAGATATTCAAATCAGTTGTGGTTATTTATCGGCTAATTTTTAAAGACATAGCCAGTTTATTAAATAACTTTGCAAATATTAGCTCCAATACCGCAGCCTCTATCCCAGTTATAGACACTCGCTACCAACAATGCATGCCACAACCAGATCCAAACTCAATTTTCTTTGATCCAATCCTACCAAACGATATCTCTGGCGATAAAAAATCTAAAAAATAAAGATTCTGACATCAATACGATCCTAGTAAAAATATACAAATTACTATCGTACGAAATTGTTGTAATACAACTCAGTAAGCTAATGAATGAATCAGTAACACTAGGTATATTCCCTGACAGTCTAAAGGAAGCCAGAGTATGTCCTGTATTTAAGTCGGGAAACTCAAATACTCCATCCAATTATCGCCTCATTTCCATATTGCCAACGTTAAGTAAAGTATTTGAAAAAAATTGGGTACAGTAAACTTACTAAATTCTTAACCAAATACAATATTTTAACAAAAACACAATTTGGGTTTAGATGTGGACATACAACGGAAGATGCCATAAACATGCTATTAGAAAATGTGCATCAGAACTTAACAAAAAATACACTGCCTTGATCTTCCTCGACTTGTTAAAAGCATTTGATACACTTTTACATGAAATCTTATTGAATAGACTTCACATATATGGAATAAGAGAGAACATCCTCGATTGGTTTAAATCATATCTGTCAAGTGGCCATCAGTACATCGTATTAAAAGAAAATTTATCCGACAAGGCGATGCTAACTAGTGGAATACCACAAGGATCTATTCTTGGCCCATTACTATTTCTAATTCACGTCCACGATTTTCATCTCTCTACCACATTAAATTGCGTACAGTACGCAGAGTCCAGTGGTGGCTCGTCGGTAGGCACTGCGGAACTGCAGTACCCCTAAATTTTTTATTTACAATTGAAATAATCAAGAACAATATAAGGATGAGCTCACTGAATAACTTTTTCAATAACTTTTGAAACTTTTATTCATTGCTCAATGCTCATCCTTTTATTTCAGTAATTATTTCAACCCATTCTTAGAGACAGCACCCCTAGAATTTTTAGTCACGAGCCGCCACTGACGAGGACGATACCATACCTCTTTCTTCCCATCATAACGCAGACGTTCTGACTAAAGAAACGAACAGGCAATTAGAAAACGTGTATAAATGGATGTGTGCTAATAACCTCTTATTGAACCTGACAAAGTCATCTTATACTCATTACCACAAACTGTCAAATAAAAATTGGGAATACTACTCTTGCAAGGATCAATGAGGTTAAAGTACTCGACATTAATTTGGACGAAACACTAAATTTCCAAAGTCGTGTACCCAGGGGGTAAATTTCTTGGTTGTAGGGGGTAAATTTTGGAACCGCGGGAAAGTATCACGCTTTTTGAGACGTAAGGTTAAATCAGACATAAACAAAATATTGTTTACCATATATCAATGCAATTTCAGCCATCACACTGATTACTATTACCTAATGATAATAAAGTTTGTCATCGAGTCTAGTTTGTTTACTTAACCGTCTTAACGCTTAACCTATTTAGGGGGGGGTAAATCTGGCTGGGTAAACTGGTCGAAAGGGTAAATTACACGAAAAAGGTTCAGAACCGCTGCCCTATATCATACTTCATCCATCCACATTTATTATATTGCATTACAGCATGGGATAGCTCCAAGAAATATATAAAACATCCTTTGGAAGTAATTCATAAAAAATGTCTGCCAACTCTCTCTAATAATGGCAACAGATAAAGTCACACTTCCCCAATGTTTAAAGAGCTAAATACGAGTATTTTAAAACTAAATGACTTACACAAATTCAGTGTTACTGTCAATGTGTTCAAAGTCATCAGTAAAAATCGACATCCATCACCCATTCAAAGAGCAATCACCCTTTATCAAATACGCCATCGTTATAACACCAGATTGCCTAGTGATTTTATACACAAACCTAACTGTACAATAGAAACTGCAGGAAATGCACTCTCTCTTTCAAAGGAGCAGATATATAGAATGCAATTCCCATTGATATCAGACAGGCTTCATCACTAAATATATTTCACAAATCACTAAAAAAGCATTTCATTAGCTCCTACTGATGTATAAGTTCACTACTGCCATTTTTACCGTAGTAATCAATTATTAAAAATATGCTAACGTCATTAAACATCTTTAATTTCGTAATCTATATTATTTTATTAAGTAGCATTTATTTTCTACAAAATGTATAATAAATATTTTAATTTCAAATTATGAAACATTTTGCAAACTTTATATTGGATTTTTTATTAATTTTGTTTAAAGTATTTTTGTTGTTGTTACTGTTACTGTTACTATTACTTATCACTTTTACTATTTTCTGTAATATTTTCTATTAAATATACAATAAATCATTTAATTTAAAATCATATAACATTTTGTAACTTTTATATTGTATGTATTATTATTATTGCTATTATTATTTTTATTTTTTGTTGTTGTCACTATTACTGTTACTTGGCATTTTCACTATTTTTATGTAATAAATAAGCTAAATGCCTTTAATATTGCCTAAAAAGCTTCCATGCTTCCAACGGCATATACAGATGAAAGTACTGTGAATATATTAACGTCACAACAAATATCTAAAAATTGGTAAAACTCTGTCATTTGTATTATTTTCTGAATAAAGAATTTGAATTTGAATTTGAATAAAAAGAAAGGGTCATTGAGGCGAAATTTATCTAAGAATTCAAATGTGATCTTGTTTCAAATATTAGTGTATTGGTACTCCTGCAAATATCTACAAACATTATATGTATATGTTACAGGTTATGTCGCAGGTAATTTAGATTAATTTTAAGTTAGAGAGGTATGGATAAAATACTTACAAGGGCTTTCTTCTCCTTG
Organism: Bathynomus jamesi; assembly: GCA_023014485.1. Taxonomy (NCBI): domain Eukaryota; kingdom Metazoa; phylum Arthropoda; class Malacostraca; order Isopoda; family Cirolanidae; genus Bathynomus; species Bathynomus jamesi. Next base: position 319,646 of record JAJOZX010000396.1, on the reverse strand, counting down.
AAGTCACAGATTAACTCTCGTATTATCCTTCCACTTTCTGTTCCAAATGATTCAAAATGCGCCAAAACCAGGGGACAGTTTTGAATCAAGATGCATTTTTCACCAGCGTTACATTCTTTTACTGCAATTATTTTGAATTAAATGATTTGTTCCTTTCACAAGGGATACAATTTCACTTCTGACAGTGTTCAAAATACAGTGCTCAAATCTACATGGGACCCATGGAAATGTGTTGTCCAAAGGGACCCAGGGTGGGTCCTCTAAAAACCCCTGCAAACTAAAGCTTTCAAGTTTTAATTTATATGACAACCCCCCACCCCCCCCACCCCCACCACGTATTTCGAACACTGAATACAAGTAAATTATATTTTGGAGTTTGAGGGTTATATTCCAAAACCTTGCAAGCGACACCTGCCCAAAATATAGTTTTTTATTTCCGCTTTAGTTCATGTTGACAAATATTAGTTAAAAAAAGGGATCACCTGAAGATCAGGGCCCCCACCCTTCTTTAGTTAGCTTTATAAGGCTAACTAACGAAAATATAACGACCTAACCTAACCAATCGCCAAGGGCGTACAGTTGACCTAACGATTGGTTAGGTTAGGTCGTGATATTTTCGTTAGTTAGCCTTATAAGGCTAACTAAAGAAGGCTAGGGGCCCTGATGTTCAGGTGATCCCACTCTGCTTCTGTCTTTATCTCTTAATATCAATTAAGTGTCAGTTTTAGCTCTTGTAAATTGTGGTTCTGTAACCGACGTTTTGGAATATCGCCATCAAATTGTTTAATATATTACATAGATTTCATGTAAAATTTAATTTTCCTCTTGTAACAGTAATCAATCAAGATGGCCGGAAAGTGGCACAGCGCTCAAGTCAAACAAGTGCGGCCTATTAGGCTAACTCCCAGATTATTATTAGTCAGCACCAACAAGAGTTCAATCCCCGACCTCGGTATCTCCACTTCGTTCATAGAGAAACGGTGTTACCCACTCAGTTATGGTGCTAGTTCCTTCTCTTGTAAGACATTGGTATGTGTTGTAAGTAGGGGCCTACAGTTTTCCAGATCAAATTTATATATAAAGTTTCCATAAATTATTGGAACAAAGTAAATAGGCAGACTTCATTATTTATATTACCAAACGAAGGATGGTATAATACAGTCTTTTAAAAACTTAAAATCAGTTATGTAGGCCTCATCAATCTACTTTTTTCTGGCCTTTTGCTTATAATACCTAACTTGTAGGCTGACCATACGTACCGTTTTGAACGGGACAGTACCGTTTGTTTTATATTTCGTGGCCGTCCCGTCGTTTTAATAAAAATGTAAATTTTGTCCTGGTTTATGTACTTACTTTTTCATGAATACAGAATATTACATAACCCCGTCCCTTTTTTGCCATCCCAATGTCCCGTTTTTGTCTCAAGGAAATATGGTCAGCCTATACCTAAGACATATTTGAAGCTAAATACAAATGATAAAAGTAATACTTAATTTTTAATAATAATTTTTGCTAATGTAAACCTTCATTAAAATCAGTTAACTGCTGTATAAAAGCGTTAGTAAACTCAAAAAACATTTAGCGAAGATGTCCCTGACCAAAGCAGCTATGACAGGTCGCTTGAAAATGCGAGATTAACTTACAACGTTCTACGTATCACTTTTCTGTTGAAGTTATGAGATATTATTCAGTCAGGAGGGATATAAACTGGGACAGCGCCCAAGACAATTAATGTAGCTTATTTCATTAACTACTGCACTATTGTTACTGACATCATCGCGGTTCCAGACTCCAACCTCAGAGTCTTCACTTCACTTATAGGGAAAACAATGTTACCACTGACCTACGGATGCTGGTCATGTCTAAGGATGGAAGGAATAAATAGCGGATCTTCATATAGGAAATTGGTTTTAATTTTCACATGCTCTTTTAGTACATGAAAATAACTAATGGAGGGACCCCTCTCAGGAGGAATTAATACAGCAGTAGCTCCAAAAAGAGGTCAAAACTTTACTGTTCTTATAGTAGGTAATGTGGGAATATCTTGTTATAAAGTTGTGTATATTTGGGGTAACTCAGAAGGTTTCCGTGAGGTTTGTTAACATCACTTTGCGATTTCTTTGGCGGTGAAAAGGCGTTTTCATGAAAGATCATTGGTCTTTCCATGAAAATTTGGCATCTCACGTTAACATACGTCAACAGTTACCCTACTTTGAGTACAGAAACAAGATACTTTATTTACACTGATCTATAATGAGTTACCAAAAATAACCTTTAATGTGATAAATGATCTTCATTACTGAATGGTATACGACGGGGTGTCCACAATGTCTTGCCACCCCAGTAAAATACTAACTAAATTTCGTTTTCCTTTCAGATCCATTTCAAATGAGTGATAGCAGCAACTATACGATTGAACAACGCATACTGACTAGTACCTGGGTCCATGAACGACCACGTAATGGCAAAACCATTGAAATTATTCGTGCAATCTTTCAGAACCGATTCAGTCTTGCAGCACCTCCAAAAAGGACTCTGTTGAGATGGGAAAAGAAACTGTTCACAAGAGGAACTTTAAAATATAATCCAAGAACTGGCAGGTCATCTTCTAAGGGATAAATGGGTCTGAAAGAAAAACGAAAATCAGTTAGTATTTTATTGGGTGACAAGACATTGTGGACACCCTGTACTTTGTTCAAGAGAATATTTTAAATGTCGTGTTTAATTGCGTTCTTTATCTGTTCGTAGCTTCCGTACAAATAATTGGTCACTCATTAACTTATACAAGTGACATTTTCTTCTGCACAAACCCATTCAATTTCAGAGCTCATTTCAGTCGTTAAGTTATTTCAATTTTTCCGATATCAAGATTGGACATTTCAAGAGAGACAATTTCTCCGAAACAGTCAATTGAGACACGTTGTTCAGAGATGGCACATGTTTGTTCATAAAGAAATGGGCAAAAACTCTTTGTACATCGTTAACATTTATGAATAAAATTGTTTATATTTTTTATGTCAACGAATCAGTGACTTTAAACCTTCTACTAAAATTTGTAAATTTATTTTGAAATGGAATTGAAGCATTTGTTCGGCGATTCCAAAATTCAAAATTTCTCTCTTAAAACTAAATGAAAAAATGAAAAATATACGTGGACATCATGGACATCATAGACTTCATGGACATTATAGATTTCATGGACAGCAAAATCATCGAGAAAAAAATAGTGGGGTTGAGAGAGGGCGAAGCCACATTGTTAGAGACACTCCGTTAACTCTACAGTAAGTTAGATTAGGCTATAGGTTAGGTTAGGTTTATCTAAACTTTTAGAACTTCAGTGATATTCCCAAATTATAGATGTGTCAAAAAAGACATTGCCACTTTTAAGTAACCTAACTTAAACTAACCTAACCTCATAAAACATAACCGAAAAACTTATGATAACCTAAACCTAACCCACAGAAGTGCGTCTATAATTCTATCATGTCCATAATTTGGGGATAGTTTCCACATAAATGGCAATAATTTTGCTTTCTCGCAAACTGTCAATGTCCGCAAAAATGCCCGATGCCCCACTAAATAAAGGACTTACTTCGTTGAGCTTCGTGAAGTTGAACTGCAAAGAAAAGCAACGTACAAAGAATTGAAACTTCTCTCATCATTTTCAACACCTTTTCAGATCCAACCTGAAAAATAGTTAGATTTTCATTTGTTTTCAAAAGATATCTTTATTTTTATATCTTTTTCATATGACGTAAAATAAGTTGAACTCACACAAAAATCAAAAAGGTTTCTCTGTTAGTCTCAAATCTCTCCTCCCCCTCCAAATTCGTTCTCATAAAAGCGGGTATTTGTTAAAGAATGTTACTTATTAGAATAATATAGTTTCTGTTAAAAATCTCAGTTTTCTTCTTGTAGTCGTAGAAAACTGGATTTCTTATTTTATCTGCGCCAACAGTTAGGCCCTACTGGCACACGCTTCATACCAAGAAGGCAGTGGCGTACTAAGGGGGGGGGGTGCGAGGCGGGCGGTCCGCCCCGGGTGACAGCCAGGAGGGGGGTGCCATCGGGAGAGTTGAAATACCAGTACAAGTTTTCAAACCAAATTAAAAATTCGCCGAAATAAGAAAAAAAATTTAAAAATGTTCAAACTATTACAACAGCTTAATGTTAATTTCCACTATAAAATAAATTTTTATTTTTATTTGCAATACAAAATTTACAAACGAAAAATTAAATATTTGATAAAAATTACATCGAAAGGCGAACGTTTGTTGACGTTTTAGTCATCAGTTTGTTGAGCATAGCCAGCTGGCTGCAACTGACATTCCAAGTCCTGTTCACTTGACACTGTGACTCCACACACATGAGGTATGTTTCATTAAATAATTATGATAAAGCATAAAGTGCTGGTGTTTATAACAATGTCATAGTACTTATACCAGTGTCCAGTAATTTTTGACAATGTGGTATCATAGTGATGTTTAAGTGTTTAGAAATGCATCGTCGTGATGTTTATAATACCCGGTAAATGCATGGTGGAAGCTAAACCCAAAGGTGTCTGACCATGAGGCTTCTGAGCAGCATCTCTCATGCCTGGAGAAATGGAAGACCTTGGGAGCAGGATTGAAGCTTCAAAAACCCATTGATGAAGCTCATCAAGCAACAATGGACAAGGCGAGAAAGAAATGGAGGGATATTTTACATCGCCTCTTGGACGTAACCTTGTTTCTGGCTCACCAGAATCTTTCTTTTCGTGGTCACAAAGAGGACATGTCATCAGCAAATAAAGGAAACTTCATGGAATTGGTAGAGTTGCTGTCAAATTATGATCCAGTTTTGAAAGAACATTTTGTAAGGATTAAGCATTCTATTCCATCTGGGAGGAGAGTGGCTTCGTATTTATCTCCAAAGATTCAGAATGAGTTCATTTGCCTTTTGGGAATTACTTCAAAGAGAAAATAGTGGCTGATATCAAGAAAGCAAAGTATTTTGGGATTCTTTTTGACAGCACTCCTGATGTATCCCACACTGATCAGATGTGTGAAGTGATCAGATACGTCCATATTGAATGTGACAAAGTTGAAGTAAAGGAATAATTCTTGGGCTTCTTCCCTATTGCCGGAAAGACTGCTGCTGAGCTCACAGGGGATATCCTGAGACATCTGGAGAGAGATGGACTGGACATAAACCTGTGCCGTGGTCAAGGATATGACAACGCTGCAACTATGGCTGGGATTCATGGTGGTGTTCAGTCAAAGATCAGAGCGATTAATCCCAAGGCTTTGTTTGTGCCTTGTGCAAATCATTCTCTGGACCTTTGCGGAGTGCACTCATTTGGAAGCGTTTCTTCATGTGTGACTTTTTTTGGAACCTTGGAGAGAGTCTATTCCTTCTTTTCAGTCTCAACTCATCGATGGGAAGTGCTGATAGAGAATGTAAGCATGACAGTCAAAAGACTTTCCCAGGCAAGATGGAGTGCTCATTATGACGTGAAACCAGTGAAGGCAAATTTTGAAAAGCTGACCTCAACCCTTGAAGTACTGTGCGATTCCAAAGAAAATGTGGACACAACAAGAGGATCAGCTCAGATTTTGCTGTCTGCTGTATGTGATTTCTCTTTTTTGAGTTACCTTTCTTTCTGGTGTGAAGTCCTCGAAGAAATTAATCTCACACAAAAATATTTGCAAACAGTTGGAATCAGCCTTGAAAAGTGCATTGTGAAGCTCCAAGCTCTAAAACTGTTTCTAGAAGATCAGCGCAATGAAATTGTGGAGAGGGCCATTCATTATGCAACTACAAAGTGTGAGGAAATGGACATTTCTATGGAGAGAAGAGGGAGAGTAAAGCTCCGAAAAAGGATGCCAGGAGAGATGGCAAAGGATGCTGGTCTCACATTGCCAGAGGAAACTAAAAGGGCTATGTTTGAATGTCTTGATCACTTTCATCAAGAATTGAAGATTCGCTCTAAGGCAATGGATCAAATTCTGTCAATCTTCGCTGTTATTCAGCCAAACACTTTGGTTGTTGCAACAGAAGAAGAACTTCGGAAGTATATTCCAAATTTGACTCAGATTTTCGATAAATTCTCTGATGAAGATAGTGTGGAAATTGGACGACTTCGGAGGCATTTGGAAGCTGCCAAAATCAGCGTTGAAGAGGCAAAGAAATGGACAGCGTTGCAATTTCTGGAGTTTATTGTGAAATGGGATTTTTGTGAATCTTTGCCAAGCTTGTCACTGTGTTTGAGATTCTTTTTGACTGTCTGTGTGTCTATTGCTTCATGTGAAAGAAGTTTTTCCAAATTGAAATTGATAAAAAATTTCTTTCGCTCGACCATGAGTCAGACAAGATTGACAAATCTGGTTTTACTTTCAATTGAACATGAATATGCAAAGAAGGTAAATTTTGATGAGGTCATTGATCAATTTGCAGAAATTAAGGCTCGAAAGCAGAAACTGTGAATCCTCTCTATTTACCTTTGAAGAATAGGCTCAGCGTTGAGACTGGATTTCCTGTGTTTTTTGTATAAAATAAAATGCAGTATTACCTGTTCACTGAACTTTTAATGTCCTGCATTTTTCTTATTTCCAATTTGCTTATGACAGTACTGTACTGTTTAAAAATCTACTTGCCAACATAATATATTTTTCTGTGTGTTTAAATTTTGAAATTATTTATGGGAGGTGCCAAAGGAAGGATCCGCCCCGGATGCCAAATACTTTAGGTACGCCCCTGCAAGTAGGTGTAGACAATAACCACAAACTAAATATTTTACACTTCTACTCAACAAGTTTCTGTGAGAAGCTCTCCCAGAAGACATAACCTTTCTGGCTTCTTATCGGAGTTACGAGAAAGTCCCCAAAATTCACTACTTTTACTCAAGAAAGACCTTGATTTAAACAAAAAAAATCGTTGTACAGGGTGTTCAAGTAAAGCCCTTGTTGGATGTTGTTCGGATTCCTCGTTAAGCTGTAGGTCTAAGGTGACGCAACAATCTTTACCTTCGTCAAAATGATAATTCGGGTAGAAGCAAAACCAAGGTTACCAAGCTATATATATATATATATATATATATATATATTGAATTTCCCGATTAAACATGTGAAATTAATAAATGATTCACACCCACAAGGAAAGATGAAA